>CM045934.1:2005000-2560000 GCA_025177825.1 Aechmea fasciata
GTTCTTATATATATATTTTTTCACTAAAATACCTTAGATCTCGAACGTTTACATATATAGATATAGATATTGCGTTATGTAAAAATTCAATAACTAATATAACTAAGTAAAAGAAAAAGTATATAGGAGCGGGATGTAAGCTTGGGATAGTGCAGGGACTAATAAGAATGCAAATTTACCCTACTCATTTTTTTTTTTCTTCGTCGTCGCAGAGTGTGCACGATAAGTGTGTGCGAAGGAGCATAAGAAGGCCGTTCTTTGGACTGATTCGTTCGTATCGACCGCGACTCTCTCTCTCTCTCTCATCTCTCATCTCTCTTCCCTCTCTGTCTCTCCTTCGCCTCCTTTTATTTCTACTCCTCTACGTCGAAATCGCTGGGTGATACAACGGAGGAGATCGAACACACACACACATGCTTAGAACACACACACACACGCTTAGAAGTTTTCTTTGGCCTTGCCTGGCTCTGATTCCACATCCCCCACCCGTTTCTTTCTCCTTTATTCTCCCCCTTCCCCTTCTCTCTCCCTCTCTCTTCGACGAATCCGCCACAACCCCCCTCCTCTCTCTCTCTCTCTCTCTCTCTCTCTCTCTCTCTCTCTCTCTCCTTCTCTCTGTCTATATCTCTCTCTGCTTGGAATCCGCCAATGGCGGTTCAGGCGCAATACCCATCCAGCGTTCTCATTCTCAACAGGTTTATATATACATATATAGGTATGTGTGTTGTGCATGTATTTCTCTCTTTAACTATGCATTTATATGAGAGGTTTGGAGCATTTGGGTGATTTGCGTTCGTGGGTTTTGTTCGATTTTGAATGCAAATAATGGCTGCTATTTAATTGCCGCAAAAGATAACTTTGGTTTCTAGATAGTTCCAATAACATAGATCATGTCTAATGGAGCCGATCATCGAATTGGATGTCCTATTATCGAAAATAATTTACAAGTACGGAGATCTATGTACTTTCGAATGCACAGGAGATGTACTCTATATACATATACACACACATATATATACATACATACATATATATATATATATATATATACACCCACATATAGACAAATATAGATATATATTGAACTTGCTGGTCCTTTTAGTTAATAATAGTTGCAATTTGATAAGTTATTTCACAGATGAGTTGTTCCAAGGTTCGTCTTATGTAGAAATAGTTTTAAACATCCTACCGACACAATAACAGTGTTACGCACATGCTCGTGCATTTCACATGTACGAATCTAGTTTAGCATAAAATAAACGAATGTCATGCCAAAGTCAAACTAAAGGAAATAATATATTACAGCGCTTCTTCCATTACTTGGGTCTTAACAAACTAGTAAAGCCTGAAGTAGATTTTAGACATTTAGAGTTGTTCGGTGATGAATTATAAGGGAATTAAATCAATTTGTTCCACCTATTTTGCTGAAAGCAACAAGAAAAAAACTCGGGAACAATAATTCTGGTCCAACCAGGTTTGCTAACATTGAAGTACTATTCGAGCCAACACTACGGATTGTGCTACAGCTTGGTTTATCTCTATGCCCATGATCATAGAATTAGCCTTCAATATTACCTTTATTGGTGATATCCCAATAAATTAAAATCAAACGAAATGTTGACTTTATTCTTGATTATTTTGTGATGGCACAACAACACATGGGAAAGAAAAGTTCAGTCGAATTTGTGCCCAAACAAAAAATGCCCATAACAATGCCTGGACATAGCTGATGTATCACTCTTGCATTTCACCATATTAATTCTTATCCTGAAGTTACTAAATCCGACTATCATGCTTTTATACTTCTAGCCCTCCTTTGGTCTTTCCCCCAACCTTCTGCCCCTTCCACTAAACACTTCATTTATTGGTGCAATATGCGACTGCGCCTGGAGATTTTGTTATTTATTCATTCTAACCAACTAAGGCTTCATAGGATCCATTCTTTGCCCATTAATAACGATTATGGGAAAGAACATCTAACTTAAAAAGACATGAAATTGAGCATATATCAGGCAATCTCTTAGAAATTGTACTACTATTAGATGAACATGCTGTAATCAAGTAACTAACCCGCCAGTGGTTGCAGTGGCAGGCTGACCAGCGGAATCACCTTTACGAACATCCATTAGTAAGGCTTCAATCTTCTCATTCTCGAACGCAAAATAAACTGGATACTGCATGGTTATACGCTAGAAAAATAAGAGCTCAAAATAAGGAATCAATACAGCAAAAATGTTCATTGCCCTGCTAACATGATTTTTATGTTTATATATTTACTTTGAGTATGGCAAAATTTTTGAACCTGAGATGTACCATTTTTTCTACTTATTCACATTCTATCGAAGCCCTTTGTTCGTATATATTTTAAAAGAATGAAAGAAAAAATACTATTCAAAAAGCGGTGCAGACACCTGTTATATGCACTAGTATATGCATATACAATTGCTTCACTGCCATGCATACATCACATCCGCGGGTCACTTGTGCTCCACGTAATGGGCACTTGAGCAAGCTAACAGATATCATATATCTATGACTACTCGTGAATACACATAGCATAACATGTGAATATTAGTTAGTAATCCACTTATTATTTGATACAAATCTTCATGTTTATTCACCAGTTATGTTTCTATACTAGGAACACTGTTTGTATATAGGTTATGTGAAATTTGACAGATCATCATTTGATACAAATCTTCATGTTTATTCACCAGTTATGTCTCTATACTAGGAACACTGTTTGTATATAGGTTATGTGAAATTTGACAGATCATCAGTGTCACGATGCCCTAAAGTAATTTAAGTATTCTAAGAATATTCTTATGATTCTTTTTCTCTTGTTCTTATTTATCACATATTTTTGTACTTACTACATTTGATATATTTTATCATATTTTATGACTGCATACGTACCCATCTTCTGTATAGGGAGTATGCAGTGCTTTCGATGCTAGCAAACCACTTAAAGGTTTTTAGAACATTGAGAAAGAGAAATACAAGAATGCATCACATCAACTATGGTCCAGGCACTAGAGTTCTAACACCATCAAGATGAGTAACTCAACTACCCCTAGCAAAAAATAGAAGCAAAAGAAGAAAAGGGGGAAAAGGAAGGAACCAGCAAAACATGTGACGAAGTTTTCTGAGATCTAATGCTTTGCTAATGCAGTAAAGCTACTAAAGTAATTAAGCCAACTTGCAAAGGAGTATATACAATCTATTTATTTGCAAATTCATTAATTGATTGCAAGTTTGCAACACTTATCATTGGAAAGAGCAACTGGAAACAATAATATCTTCAGAACCACAACAAGATAGAAGTTAAAAGGCCCCTCATAAAATCAATAAAATACCATCACAAAATAATGGAACATGTAAAACAATAACCGAAACTAGAAGAAAGACTCAAAACAAAACAATATAGCTGGACCAAAAAGGCAAATCATCAAACATACAGGTTCTATTATTAGAGAGGTGTTTTGAACTCACAGGTATCTCGGCATGTATGAGCAACTGTTCCAACTCAACTAATATATTTTTTACTAGCCCAGAGTCATCATTTTTTTGCTCCCCACCAAGTTTATCACTGATTTTCTGAGGAAGAAGAAGTAGCAACCCTCCCAGAGGTCGCTTATTTGCAATGTAATCTGAAACAAAGATATTAAATCTTAGCATCATAGTAGTGTACTTCCTATGAAGGAATTCAATAGAAAACTCTTCTAAAATACACTTTTTCCTCGTCGCTTATAGGAATTGGCAATTGACACAGAACAAAATAGACTACAAATATAACTAGAACAGAATGTTAGTTAAAGTAAAAGCCCATGTATCTAGAAATTATCATCTCAATATTTCAAGTCACTCAACAAATTGCAGTAGAAAATTGCATGCTGCTTAGAACAAACAACGACTACAAGAACGATCAGCTGATACACAATAACATCTTGCGGTAGTTCAAATAGTCCACATGCTAGATTTAAATTCACAAATTCTAAAACAACTGATCCCGCAATGAAACGCTAAGGATGGCGTCTCAAGCATCATCGATCATCATACACAGCTGAAGTACTCCACTCATTAGTTATACTAAGACCAAGAGTTGTGACATTCAATAGCATCTGCACATCTATTCAATAAAACAGTGCTCCGACTAACAGAGAAGCTATGTTTCTGATCAATAGCACATGGCGAAACATTTGACGAGTAATTCTACTCTAATTCCCTGCTAATACTCTATCAAAGAGATAAGCAAGCAATTAAACAAAGAATAGCACGTCGAAGCAGAGCTAATAGGAGAGTTAAGAATCACCGCGGAGGAAGGAGAGGTCGAGGTCGCGGATGGGGACGATGACAGCGTTGCGGGAGAGATCGGCGCCGGCGGCGAAGGGAAAGGCGCCGGCGTGGTGGTTGAGCGCGGCGAGGCGCGATCCGAGCGGCGCCCCGGCGAGATCGTACTGGATCAAGCGGTACACGTCGACCGCGGCGGCGGCGTCGCCGAGCTCCACGCACGCCATCAGGACGAGCACCAGCGCCACCACCGCGTAGATCGACTCCGCCACCTCCCCTCCTCCTCCGCCGCCGCCGCCGCCGCCGCCCCGTCTCGTCCTCCCCCACGCCGCCGCCATTGTTGCTCGGGGGAGAGCTCCAAAGGAGATCGCGAGAGATCGAGAGACGGAGAGAGAGCGAGATGCGAGAGAAGAGGAGTAGGGTAGGGTGGGGTATATAGTATATACACGGTCGCGGTATTATAATACACCTCTACCGTATACTGGTATTGGTCTGGTCTTGGTAAAGATACACGGAGACCCCTCAAGTATACCATCTTTTGAATTGGCCCAGTGAACCTCTTTTATTTTTTTTAATTTCCTTTGCTTTCAAAAGTCTTTGAATAAATTATGATCTAACTAATTTAATAATTTAAATAAAATTAAATAGTTATATTTAATAGCTAATAGAGTTACCAAAATAAAAATTTTAAAACAAAAAAGTGCATATCAAATCATTGTATTACGACTCATTATCCAGTACTACTTTTCATATAGATAAAAAGATAATTTATAGCTACAAAAAGTTAGAATAAAAGCACGAAAAATTATGTTATTTACACAAACTAAAAAATCAGAAAGAACTTAAAAGTTTTAGCAATAAGTGCAAATAAAAAAGCGTAAATGCGGTATGAGAAATAAGTTATGGATCATTAAAAATAAAAATATCAGAGATACGATCAGACATTCGACAAAACCGCATTCATATTCTTTTTTTTTTTCGGATATGAAGTTAAATATTTGGATCCTAAATTTGTATTATAATATTTATTTAAAATGTATTCGGAATAGTTTTATACAGATTAAATATTCAAAAGCAATTGCCATAACTTAATTTGAAAATAACATAAAAAGTTAAGGAGACGTAAATACTCTGAAAAGGCTGAAGATGGTGGGGCCATGTCAATTTCCCTATAGTTGGAGACTCTGCATGCAATTTAGCCTATCAGAAGGAGAGAGACGCTTTTGTTGTGTCAACACAACCCAGGATGGCAATTTTGAGCCGCTTGATCGATCAAATTGAACGGTCTAGATTGGACGTGTGCTAATTTATGATCTTAGTTGACCTTTAATGATCCACAAAACAAAATGGATCCAACTACAATCTATAGATGGCGCTAAGCCATTTAAAGAGATGTTTAAATTAGACAATAAATTAGCCAATGAGTGAATATGTTACCAATGATCGATGATACATATATTATTGTGTGGCAATAAATGAGATGAAGAAATGAGAAACATAACAAGAACAAACTTTAGGAAGGCTAAATATTATGCATATTAAATTTTAGAAATAATTGTCTATATATTTCTCAAATTTTGGAAAATGTCTAATTTATCCTTATTTTTTTATTTTTAATATACCCCTAATATTGTATCGCCTTTCATATTGTAGAGATCTGAAGTTTGGCAGTTGAGGCTTGTCGATAGTTCTGGTGAGTGTCGGGACAAGTCCCAGTCACGTTGGCGCGAAATGGATGCTAAACGGATTCAGTGGGAACGCAAGAGCAGCTGGAATCTTCGAAATCTGCAAATAGCAGGTTTCTGTCAAAGTGTACCGGTACAAATCTGAGATTGTACCGGTACAAGTTTGGTTGCTATACCGGTACAACCCCCATGATTGTACCGGTACAGTACCGCGCAGGACTGCTCTCGGGTTGCCCATCTGTACCGGTACATTTGCCCGAGTGTACCGATACACTTTGGTAGGTGAGAGGGCAATTTGATAAATTGCAGCATCGTTTGTATCACCACCTTCTCCCACCGCCTATACACGTGCAGAGAGAAGCAAGGAGAGCTTCTCTACTAACTTCCTTCTCTCTTTCTTCCTTTAGCTGAGTTCTTTGAGAAGGAGAAGCTCGGGTGAAGTGCGAACTTCGTCGACGTCGCGCCGCGGAACCGTTTCGGCATACTTTCGACGTCGTGTTGCTGCGAGGGGGGCCGGGCGAGTACGGCTTTTCGCCTTGCTTGACGTCGTGCTGGTCCTGAGGTGAGTTTCGAAGTGTTTTATCCTTGGACCTTCCTTCCATTACTTCAACTCCAACCATTTTTGAGCGTCGACTGCGTTTGGCTCGTTCTCGGCGTGGAGTTGCTGGAATTCAGCGAAACTTGGTTCGCTGGATTCGGGACTTCGAGAGGAAGCTACAGAGCCCTGGATTGCTGAATTCAGAGAAGGTTAGCTTGGTCGAATTTAAATTCTACCCCGCTGCTGTTGTTTCTTGACAGAATCTTGATCTTTGGAGTTTTCTTGTTGTCGATTTCGGGAGCAGGGGAATTTGAGAGTCGAGGATCACTCTCCTGTACACTCCATTGGGTTTGGCATTGTCCTCACCAGATTTGGAGACCTCTAGGTGAGTTTCGACATTGGAATCGAGCTAAAATTGAGCTTAAGTGCTGAAAATTGATCTAATTCTGAAAAATTTTATGTATAAAGCTTTGAGGAGTGCTTGCTTGTTCGATAGACCTTCCAGCATAGGTGCTTGAGTTCGGAGATCACCTTCGCTGCCAAGAGTTAGCATTCGAGGTGGGTTTTCATCGGTTTTATTCCTAAGTTTGTGGTAGTCGGCATGTATAGTACTTTTGGTTATTAAGTATTTATTTGTAGCTCAGATTCATTGATTATGTCATGAATATTATCTGAATTGGGAGCATGATTAGTAATTAGTAAATATACATGTTGGACTTAGACTTGACTTAGGAGAAAATCACGATTTGATCGACATATGCATACACTACCAGATTTAGCTCTAGGAGCCGTGTTATCGTTGTATCGTCGCAGGGTTAGTGCGATGGATACCCAGGATAGTGTAGCTTGCATTTACGTTCGCGCTGGGATGCCGAGCTTATTTTACAGTAGTGTCTAGACTGTTTTAGATTGTCGGAGACCGTCGGGGTAGACGGTGGGCCCAGATCACTATTTTGGTCTCAGATTGTGCCGAGGGCACGAAGAGTCGGATGTTAGACTTGTTTAGACTCTAGTTATGAGATTTTGGCTATTTGGAGCCTGATTGAGCTCGACAGAGATACGCTGCATTCTCGGTTGGGTAGCTCCCCGGAGTGCCACTCCGGAGCTGGGCGCTGTGCCTTCGCATTGGTGTCGGGTGTGAAGGTTGGACTTGCTCTCCACTGAGGATTAGAGTGGGGGTAGCTATACAGTCGCAACCGGGCACAGGGCGGATGTGTTCACAGTCCCAGGGACGGGTATGGTTACAGTCCCCTTTCAGATTCGATCTATTATGGCATTGGTCTATAGGTGTTGGTTTTAGAGCATGATAGTATAGCGGCATATAGCTGTAGAGTGTTTCTAGCTTTCCTTACTATTTTTGCTTACCCCTGTAGACTTAGTGGGTGGACCGATGATGTTGAGGACAGCATCTACTAAGAATTACTTGTTTTTACAGTAGTTCTCACGCCCTTTTTTCTTCCACTGTTGTTGCAGGGCCTTCGGTTTCGGCTGCTGCTCCTTCTGAGGCTGATCGCGGCAAGGGCGTTGCGAGCTAGAGCTCTACCCTTCGAGTGCTGTTAGAGGATCCTTGCTACAGGTAGTAGTTTTTGGTTGGGAGTTACGTACATACAGTTGTTAACTCGCTGGAGCGAGTAGTGTTTTGTATCTGATACTTTGTATGTATATAGAACTCATATTTTTCCTACCTGTTTATTTATAGTCATTTCAGCTCTATGCTACTGTTTGTAGCATTGTATGTTATACAGGTACAGCTACGCTTCGTATACAAGGAAAATTCTTTTGTATACGACGGATTTGTCGGCGTGCCCGAGGAACGTGTAATCCGGGGCGTGACACATATTCTAAAATGAGTAAGCCAGAAAGTCGGGTCTGGATAGCGAGTACCCACTGGGGTGAGGTTTGCTAACCCCACCTAGTGAGTACCCCTCGCCCACGTCGGCTTGTCGTACCCACTGGGAGGGGAGACATGTTTACATGTTCTCACCCCGCGCCCCTTTTTCAGGTGAGATCGCAGGTCCGAGTGGGATAGCTGGTGAGGAGCGTGTCTAGCGTGCGATATAGCTCCGTCCCTTATCGGTTATTCCTTACACTTTTCACTTACATGACTTAGACATTATATGGTTCAGTTTTCTGTTATTACTTTCGGATATCATATATTCCTATTGGCTTTGGAATGTAATAAAGTATTCTGGTTTTTCTAAAAATGAAAATGATTTTCTACCCCTCGTGGTAGCGTGTTTTTAAAAGAAAAGGTTTCCGTGTGGGAACAGCTTTCAAAAGGTTTTTCGTGGATTTATGTTATAACTCTAATGTGTATGAACCTGTGGTGAATGGTGTATGTGAATGTATAACTGTGGATTGTTTGTATATTCATCTAGTTGTGGTTGTTTTCTGGTTGTATGTTTACACTCTGTATTTGTGTGACGCCGTGCAAATACAGGGGAGACTCTGTCCGTGTGAACAGTGGACTCCCTATATTTATGGCGGATCTGGCATACCTTGGGGTCAGATTTTCAAAAAAAAAATTCTAGCCAATTTCCGCTGTGTTTTCAAACTAAAAGGGACCCCGGGGCGTGACAGATTAAAGTGGTATAATGTAACGATCCAGCCCACTAGCAACAATAACTCGTTGGGCCCAACTACCGGCCAAAAAAGCTTAAGCCCAGTTATTACTAGTGTCTAATCCGATGTGGGACTATTGGGGTGTCACAGACTCCCCCCGTTAAGGCCCTGACGTCCTCGTCAGTCCAATCGCACACACAGCCCCACGATCACCAGACGATGTGAGACTCGTCTCGCTAGCCCGTCATCCAAACCATGGCTCAGCCGAGACTCGCCACACATGTCCAGCTGGTGAACCGGCTCTGATACCAAATATAACGATCCAGCCCACTAGCAACAATAACTCGTTAGGCCCAACTACCGGCCCAAAAAGCTTAAGCCCAGTTATTACTAGTGTCTAATCCAATGTGGGACTATTGGGGTGTCACCGCTAGCTTGACAGAGGCTACTCGACAGCAGAGGGAGTATATGTGAAGGTTGTGTGACATGTGGACATAGCAGACCAGTGTCACATTGTGAGTCTCAGAGCAGCGAGTACCTCTGCCAACTATCCAGACTATTACATCGACAACTCCGACACCTTTGATAGAGACTACCCTGTTCCACCAACTATTCTGACACCTCCACTAGAGACTACTACAGTTGCGCCTACTTTTGCCGCAGATACATTAGCAGCTACTTAGGAGGTATCTGAGGCAGAGTAGGATCGGATCCGGGTTAGGCCGGCAGAATTCAGGATGTTCAATCTACCTTATTCATCTTGTGTGGTGTGCAGGAGACAGAATGCAGAGATGGTGAAGTGATGAACTGGTGGAATCAGGTAGGATCGACACGTATGCCCTCCCAAACTCCCGATTCATGTCTTCTTATAGATTATAGATACCCAGGACGTCGACAAAATAAATAAAACATGAATACAGAAATGGAAATTAAAGAACTTATTCGGATATAGAAAGAACTAAGGATAAGGACGGGCATTATGAAAAAGTTTATGGACCGTTTCAAAATAATCTACATTTGAGGGGCCTTATACGCACTATTTTCATTAGTTAATAGGGAATAAATACGGAGGTTAATGGCGAGGGTAAAATTGAAATAAAGTAGGTACGTATTTAAAGTGGCACTTGTGATATTACCAATTTTGCAAGGTTATCTATCATATTTCTAATATTTTGAGGGGTACAAATGAATTATCCGATGCTAATTAATCCAAACATGATCACGTACGTGTCTAAGGGATTGCGAAATAATGAAGTTTTATAGATGATGTTACTAATTTTGCAAGGTTATCTATAATATTTCTAATATTTTGAGGGATACAAATAAAATTATTCATGCTAATTAATCCAAACATGGCCACGTGTCTAAGGGATTGAAAAATAATAAAGTTTTATAGATAGATAAATGGGAGAAGGAAGCCGTCCATGTTAGGGAATTATTATAATTGTAATATATATATATATAATTGTAATATATATATATATATATATATATATATATATATATATATATATATATATATATATATATATATATATATATATATATATATATATATATATATATAGAGATAGAGAGAGAGAGAGAGAGAGAGAGAGAGAGAGAGAGAGAGCTAGAATACTTGTAAAAGTATTACTTGGGTAGTCTTTAGTGTTTTTAGCCCTTGGATAAAAAGATGTGAGGTTGAGATGATGGTGGTAGGTGGTGGTAGGTGGTGGTAGGTGAAATAGTGTTTGATCCAATGGGTATTAATAATTGGGATATAGATCTAATGGCTAAAAACCTAATAGCACCATGGGAATGATACTTGTAAAAGTATCCTAGCTCAACTCTATATATATATATATATATATATATATATATATATATATATATATATATATATAGAGTGCTAGGATGTTCTATAAGCACGGAGGCCTCCGTGCTTCCACTTTGTTTTCGATGTTCGGACTTTCGAATCGACGATCGCTCCGTTAGACTTGATCTAGAGTATTTGAAGTATCTAGAAAATAAATTTTGCGATTTTGCGATATCATTTGCCTAGTGATCGAAGTGGCTCAAAATCAACGGCTGAAAATAAAAATCTTACAAAATATGATGATATGACATTAAAATTTTAGATCAAAGTTATTGATCTTGTCTTATATGGTATAAAGAATTTTCTATCAAAATTTTACGTGATTTGAATATTTCTACACCGTTAAACTTGCAATCGGCTCACCACGGCCATTAAAATTATTGATTTTGAGCCCCTTCGATCACTAGGTAAATGATATCGAAAAATCACAAAAATTATTTCCTAGGTACTTCAATACTCTAGATCAACTCTAACGGAGCCGATCGTCGATTCGAAAGTCCGAACATCGAAAACAAAGTGGAAGCACGGAGGCCTCCGTGCTTCAATAAGCATACCAGCCCACTGAGGATCAAAATGGCAGGGGGGGGGGGGGTGAATTAGGTTTCTAAAATAAAAAGCCAAAAATCAAGCTAATTAAAAAAACCCGAAGCAATCAACAAAGATAGAGATATAGAGAAATGTAAATACAAAGATGCATACGGTCGATTTGTTTCGAGGTTCGGCACTTTGCCTACGTCCCCGCCAACTTCTCAACGTAAGAGAATGTTGGATCTCCACTAGATGATGCTTTTGCGGGCAAGCACCAAGCCTTCACATCAATACCTTCTTCTTATCAAGCTTCAAGACTTTGCCTCTCTCTCTTTTTACAAGAACAAATCTCACTATAATTTCACTCAAGTTAAGAGAGAGAATAGAGAGCTAAGTGTATTAAAATGCTGAAGATTTTAGCTTAAAAATGAAGTGCAAGGAGATGCTTTGAGATTCCAAATAGTCATCTATTCCTCGAACTTGCACTTTGGGACGCGTCATTCGCTCAGAACTCCAGTACTGTCGCGTGCGCCACCGTCCGTCATGATTTGTGGGCGCCCTGTTCTTGCGCCCAGAACTTTTGTACGCGCACTGCGCTTCCAGTACGTCGGCCCGCGTGCGCCACCGTCCGTCGGGATTTGTGGGCGCCTGTCCTTGCTCCCGAGAACTTTTGTACGCGCACTGCGTTTTTGTCGTCGCGTGCGCCACCGTCCGTCAGATTTGTGGGCGCCCGTCCTTGCGCCCGAACTTTTGCGCTCGACTTTTTCGAACCGTACACTTGGGCGTCGGGATTTGTGGGCGCCCGTACTTGCGCCAGAACTTTCGGCACGCGCGCCGCTGCGCGCCGCGCGCGTTACTGTCTTTGCCCTGGTGCGCCGCCTGCACTGAGTCAGAACTTTCGGACCCTACTGTCGTACAGTCCAGAACTTTCGGACCGTACTGTCGTACAGTCCAGAACACGCAACCTGTCAAGTCAGACATTTCGGTCGACCTCGACATATTTCCGGGCGCCCAGAACATGTTAAAAATATTTCTGGATGCTTCGACAAGCGAAGAGGCAGATCCAAAAACACAGAACATTTGGATCCACTTTAGGTCGCCCAGAACAGAGTCCAGAAACCAAAACTGAACAGAACTTAGATTTTGAGCAGTTTATAAAGTGACAATTGAAAAGATTAAACTTTGCTCAAGATATCTCACTTTATTTAGGATTTTAATTCAAGTAAAAGTAGAGAGAGTGAGTTTGTCAATTTAACAAACAGAAGCAAATGTAGCTTCAATGGGTGAAGCTTGGTACTTAGAGGATTGCCCATCTTGAGTCCTTTTGAAGATAAAAAGATCTAGAACACAAAGCTCAAGATAAGAGATTAGTCCAATAAAAGTAATTATTTGTTATCATCAAAATTTAATACAAGATTAGGACCACTAGGCCAACACCCACTCTCTCTCTCTCTCTCTCTCTCTCTCTCTCTCTCTCTCTGTAAGGAAGTGAATTCTCGAAATCCGAGAGTTGCACCATGTTTAGAATTGATTGATTGTCTATGGGATGGACTTCGAAAAGTTCGAAGTTGATCCGAAGGCAAAAAGTGCACCGGAGTCGCTCCCGGTGAAGTTCGAAGCCTTCGGGCGTTTTTGTGCGCATAGGCGCGAAAACGGAACCCGAAAAGCTATGTCGGGTCGCGAGCTAAATCCGACATTAGCGTGGATGAAAAGATGATGAAAACGTGTTCGAAAACATGTTTGGAAAGTCTCGGTGCGATTTGAAAAGAATCGGAGGCAAGACGAGCGAAAACGAGCGAAAACGGAGAAGAAACGAAAAATGCTGAAATTTGGCTAAGTCCTTTTGTGTTGGGCTGAGGAGACCCACTGGGTCGGGACATTGATCAATGTCCGGACATTGGATGTCAGGACAATGGATGATGTCCGGACCCAGTAGGCTGTCAAATGGGCAAAAATAGATTTCGCAGGCCAATGTCCGGACATTGAGGGTATGTCCGGACCCTGCAGCCCGAAAATGCCCAATTTGGTGCAGTTTGAATTGTTGAGGGGGCTTTTGGCATTTTGTTATAATAGAGCCTATAGAGGGCTTCTCTTCTCTCCCTCTCCCTCATTTCACACACACATACACAAACATAACACTCTCCCTCTCTCTCTAGAAAGAAGAAGAAGGAGAAGGAGAGGAAGGAGGAGAAGAAAGGTGGAGGATTTGGTGGAGAAGCAAGCTAAGAGGAAGATCCTTGGCTTCATCTTCTTCCTCTCCACCATTGGAGCTTCTACTTGAGGTAAGCTCTTGAGAGCTCTCATGGTAGATTTTCCTAGAGTGCTTTGAATCATCTAAGAACAATTTTTATGGAACCCTAGGCTTCCTAAGAAGTGTTTTGCACAAGCAATTAGAGCTCTAATGGTAGCTTTTGCTCGGGGCAAAATCCTAGGGCTCAAATTAGGGTTTTTCGATTTAAGGGGTTTTGATCTCTTTTAACCTCATATCTAACATATTGTTAGGTACACGAACGCGTGCGAGGCGATGGTTCGTCGATTCGGCGAACAGTTTAAGCGATCCGAGCCAAACAAAGGCTTTCAGCTTCGATTTTGGCCCGGGGAGTCAAAGTAGGCATTGGAGGCAACGAAAGCGACATTGTTGCTCCGGTGAACATCCCAAAAGGTGGGGGGTGCTGTCCGAAGCCGTCGGGCTCCCTTTTATGTCTAAGAATAAGTATTGAACATATTGCCTATGAATATATATATGTATAGTTTTCATGCATGATAGGGTTGGTATGGTTAGATGACTTTCCTTGCATGCTTTCTTATCGTGGGGCACTATGGGCGTCGCATTAGGACATAGGAAGTCTGCCTGCACGCTTCCTTATCGTGCGGCACCATAGGCCTGCATTTGGACATAGGAAGCATCAGGATGAATATTGTGATACTGAACCCTAGAGATGACTTAATCTTGCATGAATAATAACTAGAGGCATGTGAACCAAGTATAGAACTTGATGAATGGGTAACATAGTGTATAGAAACACTAGTGACATGAGTACCAAGTAGCCAACTTGATGAATGACATGTGCAATGACATAGTGTAAAGAACACTAGAGATATGTGAACCAAGTAGACAACTTGATGATAAATGACATAGAGACATAGTGCTACAAAACACTTATGCATTTTCCCTGTGTGGATGCCCTCCAAAGTGGAGCAGGGACGGTTACTAGTTCCCCCGCAGTTGACGCTCCAAACGCAGAAGATCATACTCACACAAATCGTCGCCGCTCTCTCTCTCTCTCTCTCTCTCTCTCGTGACGTGGTCGCTCCACACGAGTAGTGCGAGTCTCCGGAGGTCTTGGCACGTGATTCGATAGGGATAGCCTATGTGGGGTCCCGAGGGATAGCATATGTGGGGTCCCGCAAACAATCCATGGGGTTGAATGTGTTGAGTCGTGGGCGTGCCTACGGGCTAGCCATGGATTGGGTAATAAACTCCAAAGAGTAATGAGATTGGGTACAAAAGTACATATTGAGCATAATAGAATTGCAAACATACTGGTTAGAGTTATATTAGCATGTTAGTAGTTACATGGCTAGAACATGTACTCTTACCTTGTTGTTACAGGCATAGTAGTATAGCATTTCTCTTATTATGCTTTACTTACAGCACTTACAGTTTTAAGATAAATATCTATCTGCTTATGCCTGCTTAGACCTATTTGATAGATCGGTGGGGTCGGTGGCCGAGCCCACTGGGAACTAAGGAAGTTAGTTCTCACCCCACTCTATTACAGTTCGAGCTCGCAGCGGCTTGTGAGGATCGTGGCAAGGGCCTCGCGCCCTAATCGGTAGTGGCCGCCTATTTGCATTAGAGCCTCCCCCGGTATTATTTTGGTATAAGTATATGATCGAGGAAAATCATGTATATTTTGGAAATGTGAACACTTAAGTATTTTGGGAAGAAACAACATGTATATTCGTTGTGAGTAAAAGAATGTAATTGGATGTAATCGAATGATGAATGGATGTAATGGATAGACTCTTCCCTCTTTATATTACTTGTATGAAATACTTGTATCTTGCTCTTATTGTTGTTCGCACCTTTAGGTGCATTTTCTTGTCATGTATGATGTAGAATTAATTTCCTGGGCAATTCTTTGTACAAGACTTGTTGTTGAGCCTTGGGCGGACAGGGGAGGTGCTGTCCGTTCGGCGCATGATCGACGTCCCCGAACCGAACCGAATTGGTAGCGGTCTCGGGGCGTGACACTCTCTCTCTCTCTCTCTCTCTCTATATATATATATATATATATATATATATATATATATATATATATATATATATAGTTGAGCTAGAATACTTTCAAACGCACCATTGAGGTGGTGCTTTTCAGTTTTTAACCATTGGATGGGGAAATGTAAGGTAGAGATGAGGGTGGTAGGTGGTGGTTGATGGAATAGGTGGTGGTAGGTGGAATAGTGTTAGATCCAAAGACTATTACTAGTAAAAAAGTAGATCCAATAGCTAGAAACTTAGAAGCACCAAAAGTTGGTGCTTAAAGTATTCTAGCTCAATTATATATATATATATATATATATATATATATATATATATATATATATATATATATATATATATATATATATATATGGCTATTGATTTTAATCTGTTAAGTGAATAAGAAAGCCCATCTACTAGAGCACCCTAGACTATTGTGAAAAGCACACGGACATCTACACAGTTCTTCCGGTCGTTATTTATCACAGGCGCATAATTGTATAAGTGTTTCTGCAGGGATGGGACTGGTAGTATAAAAGCAATAAAGCAATAATAAAAGTTAGATGACTCCATTCGCACTACGATGCATCGAATCGACCGAGATAAAGAAATCCTGAGTGAATGGATCGAGATAGACTGCCCACACGAACGAAGGAGCGACTCGCCAGGCTTGAACTGGCACAGGCAAATAGGATGAAAATCCGCCTATCTTCCATCAACAGGAGTCGGTTTTGTTTACGCAGTTCGGTCAGTTCACAAAGACCAACTTAGGTATATATATATATATATATATATATATATATATATATATATATATATATATATATATATATATATATATATATATATATATATAAGTCATATGGTGCTTGTAAAAGCACCAAGTCCTTAGTCTGTGTGATTTTACCATTAGAGATCTACACCTTCGATCATTTTCACTCGTTAGATTATACTATTCAACAAACCACTCATTTAACCCGAGGGGGCCCACATCATTCTAACCGCACATCTATTAATCCAAGGGCTAAAAACTTACAAAGCATCAACGACTTGATACTTTTAAAAGCATAGAAGCTCAATAATATATATATATATATATATATATATATATATATATATATATATATATATATATATATATATATATATATATATATATATATATATATATAAGTGCAGTATACTATCGATAGTGCATTTGGTGCTACCAAGTTTTCCGCCGTTAGATCCACCTCTTTGATGATTTTCACCGTTAGATCATACTATTCAACCACCCACCCACTTAACCCTAGGGGCCACATCATCCTAACCACACATCTCTCGATCCAATGAAAACTTAATAGCACCAATGACTTTGTGCTATTAATAGCATAATAAATATAGTTTATATATATATATATATATATATATATATATATATATATATATATATATATATATATATATATATATATATATATATAGAGAGAGAGAGAGAGAGAGAGAGAGAGAGAGAGAGTTTATGGTCTTGTAAAAGCACCAAGCATGGTCTTTGTTAATTTTTTAGATTAGATCTAGGACTTGGATCATTTTCATCCATTAGATTATACTATTCAACCAACTACCCACTTAACCCAAGGGGGCCCACATCATCCTAACCACACATCTATTAATCCAAGGGCTAAAAACTTACAAGCACCAAAGACTAATAACTAGGCTACTATGCTATTAATAGCACCAAGTCATTGGTGCTATCAAGTTTTTAGTCATTGGATTGAGAGATGTGTGGTTAGGATGATGTGGGCTAGGGTTAAGTGGGTGGTTGGTTGAATAGAATGATCTAACGGGTGAAAATCATCAAAGGGGTGGATCTAGCAGTGAAAACTTGGTAGCAGAGTGCTTCGTGCTATTGGTAGCATAGAGAACTCTATATATACTATATAACATCTCTCAATCCAACGGTCAAAAACTTGGTAGCACCAATGACTTGGTTATTAATAGTATAGTAGCCTAGTTCTATATATATATATATATATATATATGATCCGATTACTATACTATTATGAGTACGATCGCCCTCGTACTTATAAGTTGTTTTCGATGCTAGAGCTTCCGACTCGACGATCCACACCGTTAAACGTTATTTACGGCATTTAAAACTTCTAGAAATCAAATTTTATAAAGAATCAGAATTTGTTGAATTTTTGATAGAAAATTATATTCACTATCTAGATAAAGATCAATAACTCCGATCTTGAATTGAACGGTCTGATCATCATTTTTTAGGACGTCGTTCGATTTTGACCGTTTATTTTATGCCGCTTGATGGACTTTATTATGATTTTGAAAATTTACGAAATTTATTTTCTACAAGTTTCAAATACTCTAGATCATATTTAGCGGAGTGGATCGTCAATTCGGAAGCTCCATCATCGAAAACAACTTATGAGTAGTAGGGCTCCAATACTCATAATAGTATAGTAGCCATGGCCATATATATGGCCATGGCTACTATACTATTATGAGTATATGGCCATGGCTTATATGGCCATGGCTACTATACTATTATGAGTATTGGCCACGGCTACTATACTATTATGAGTATTGGAGCCCTACTACTCATAAGTTGTTTTCGATGATGGAATATGATCAAGGGTATTTGAAACTTCTAGAAAATAAATTTAATAAATTTTCGAAATAATAATAAAGTCCATCAAGGGGCCATAAAAAGAACGGTTAAAATCGAACGACGTCCTAAAGAAGGATGATCGGATCCTTCAATTCAAGATCGAGTTATTGATCGTTATCTTTGTAGTGAATAGAATTTTCTATCAAAAATTCAACAAATTCTTATTCTTTTACACCGTTAAACTAGGAAGTATCCCACATCTAGTGTTAAATATTGTCAATTTTGTGACCTCTTGATCGTAAGGTAAATAATATCGAAAAATTATAAAATTTGATTTCTAGAAGTTTTAAATACTGCAAATAACGTTTAACGGTGTGGATCGTCGATTCGGAAACTCTATCATCTAAAACGACTTATGAGTACGAGGGCGATCGTCTTTCTAATAGTATAGTAGTCGGACCCATATATATATATATATATATATATATATATATATATATATATATATAGTAGGTCTTGTGTCTTTATTAGGAGCACGGAGTCCTCTGTGCTCTAAATCGTTTTTGATGATGGAGCTTAGAATCGACGATCGCTCAGACTTGATCTAGCGTATTTGAAGTTTCTAAAAAATAATTTTTGTAATTTTTCGATATCATTTACCTAACAATCGAAAGAATTCAAAATCAATAATTTTTAACGGCTGAAAATAAAAATTAAATCTTCCATATCAAAAGGTGGAATCTAAGCAACTAGATGCCCATAATTGTCAAAATATGTCAAAAATGACAATTTTTATTTGGTGATATTGTCCAAATGGTTTTATATTAAGATAACTAGGAATCTTCCACCTAAAGATGCTCAAAATGTCGGCAGTTAGTCAACTATAACAAAAGCTTCATCGATCCCCTTTAGACTACCAAAATAAGCTTCACAATAAATTCTTCAAGAAAGGTGAATCAAGAAGAAGAAATCTCAGCATCATAAGCCATGGAGAGCTGCTCTGATTTGCCTGCAGCAGCAAGAAAGTAAGTTTCATTAGAGCTTCACTATTCTTTAATTTTCTCTGCTTTTCTGGTTTCTTTTGTATTAGGCTTAGCATTTATTGGTCTTATGTTAACTTTGTTTCTATGTTTAAGTTAACGCACTTCTTAAACGACGGAATCAGCAATTGTCCATAGTTACAACATGATCGAGAAATATTAGAGCTATTAAGCATAATTTAGTAAAGAATAAGGTGCAAACCATAGTTCTTAAGGCCTTCTCTTTCATTGTAATCAGGCCAACTAAAAGCCAATTAAGACCAAATTATATTTAGTAATAGAAGATTAAGATCCTTTTCTCTTGTTCGTTGTAGACTCTGATTACTTCTCCTTCATCATATAGTTAAATTAATTTCTTTATTCTTTCAAAGCGAACAAATGTTTTGTTTCAAAATTATTTTTGTTCAAATTTTTTAAGTTTACAAAACTGATGACAGTCAAATATGTACCTATGAAAGGATGATTAGCAAGAGTACTTAGTCCAGTAATCTGATGCTAGAAAGATTAATTGCCTAATATTTGCTGTTTGTTGAAACCCTTTATTTAGTCATAATTACCAGACTAAAATGCTTAATTAGGACAATA
Source organism: Aechmea fasciata (assembly GCA_025177825.1). Lineage (NCBI taxonomy): Eukaryota > Viridiplantae > Streptophyta > Magnoliopsida > Poales > Bromeliaceae > Aechmea > Aechmea fasciata. Next base: position 2,024,962 of record CM045934.1, read on the forward strand.
ATGTTAAATATATCCCCGAGCCCGTTTCCTGTTTGATCCATATTTTAGATTACACAGTTCTATTACCCATATCTGACAAATAGAACTTATTTGGTGTTGTTATTATTATAATTTCTTGTATGATCTGGAGTTCGTACCTCTAATGATCTAACAAGTTTGTATTTACGTGCATCTGATTATAGCATCATAAGATTAGTCCCAAATTTTGAGCAATTGTAACCTTAGGCTGGAAGGCAAGGTGGCCGTCATCACGGGAGGCGCCAGCGGCATCGGCGAGTGCACAGCCAGGCTCTTCTGCCGGCACGGTGCCAAGGTGGTCATCGCCGACATCCAAGACGAGCTCGGGAAGTCGGTCTGCGACGACCTCGGCCCTGCTGCTGCATCCTTCGTCCACTGTGATGTCACTAACGAGGACGACGTTAGTAACGCCGTTGACCACGCTGTCGCAAAGTTCGGAAAGCTCGATATCATGTTTAACAATGCTGGTGCATATACCATCTTCATAAACTTTTCTTCATCGGCATATATATATATCTGCGCATTGTGGCATTGTGTGTAATGAATTAATGAATGAATGAATGAATTAGTATTAGTATTAAATAATTACAGGAATCGGCGGGGCGCCGACCCACAGCATCCTGAAGTGCTCAAAATCGGAGTTCGAGCGCGTGCTGGCGGTGAACGCGGTGGGGCCCTTCCTGGGGACGAAGCACGCGGCGCGCGTGATGATACCGGCGCGGCGCGGGGCCATCATCGCGACGTCGAGCCTCGCGGGCGTGGTGAGCGGCGCGGCGTCGCACGCCTACACGTGCGCGAAGAGCGCGGTGGCGGCGCTGACGCGGAACGCGGCGGCCGAGCTGGGGCGGCACGGCGTGCGCGTGAACTGCGTCTCCCCGCCGCGCTCGCCACGCCGCTGGCCGAGCGCTACGTCGGCCTCCGGGGCGCGGACTTCGAGGCGGCCATGGAGTCCACGGCCGTCCTGAAGGGCGTGCGGCTGCGGGCGGGCGACGTCGCCAACGCGGTGCTCTACCTGGCCAGCGACGACGCCCGCTTCGTCAGCGGCCACAATCTCGTGATCGACGGCGCCTTCTCGGTCGTCAACCCCTCCTTCGACCTCTTCCAGCAGGACGAAAATTAATATCTCCACCTTAACTAATTATATTATATTATTATTATTATTATTATTATCAGACTGTTACTTGCTGTCACCGGCCGCACCGGCCGGCCGACCGAGTGCTGCATGCTATGTAAGTGCGCCACGTGGTATATTGAAACTTTTTATGTAAGTGCAGCGTGGCGTCGTTCAATTGAAACCATGCTTTCAAAATTTTATATATATATATATATATATATATATATATATATATATATATATATAAAAAGCTCCAAAGCTTTTGATTTTCCGAAATGTTAATGACACACTGAAAATATGGTTATAAATTGTAGCCCCTACCAATAGATATAAGGATCCATATTAATTTCTATACTAGTACCTAGCGGAAGTGGCAAATATTTTAGTGGTGGGTATACGTGATTAGAAACTTGAATCTTCTTGATTCATATTTTTCGTTAAATTTATTTCTAAATGAAATCATAGTTAGTTAATTTGGATTCGGCAAAAATTAAGTACCGATATAGTTCGAATAAAATTCGTCTTTTAATTTTTAAATTAGATTTGAAAATTACTAAAAAATAAATTTGCCAATTATTCGGATAAGTGATTTATACGGATCTTATACGTTCACCAATTAAAAATTTCGGATAAAAAATTCGACTATTAAATTAAGATTTTTCTCTCTCAAAATTTATACTATTAGTATAAATATTTATATTTCTTAAAAATATAAGAAAAAAAGAACTATAAAATTAAGCTAATTAAGTAAAAAAAAATAACAAACTATATTATGCCTCAAAATAAATAATAAATTAATTAAATAAGAGATTAAAATAATACACAGGAGATTAAATTTTTTTGATCTAGTGATTTTTTTTTGGGTTAGAGAAGAGGGCGAATGTTTTCAAAAAGATTTTTTTTTTTTTTTTTTTTTTTTGTGCGAGGTTTGGATTTTGAAAAGAATTTTGATTTTGATTTTTTTTTTTTTTGAGTGGGAAGTTTGGATTTTGAAAAAGTTTTTTTTTTTTTTTTTTTTTTTTTTTTTTTATGTTTTGGGCGAGCCGCAAGGCCCGCGCCCTCGCCCGTGCCCGCAACCTGCGAACGCAGGTCAGGGTGCGGAAGCGAGTGTGGGCCGTGGCGCAGGCGTGAGAGCGAGATCGGGCCCGGGCCCGGGCGCAGGCGCGAGTGCGGGCCTGGGCGCGCTGACGTGAGCGCCGTTTTTTTACGCGAATTATTCGCTAATCTCGAATAATTATTTTTTCCCAAAATAACGTGTTTTTCTCTGAATTTTTCGGAAAAATACTTATTGAGCAATTTAATTCGTTTTCTCAAAATTTCGGAAATAATTCGTGAATTAACTAATTATGAATAAAATAAACGAAACGGGTAACATGCATATGCTATCTATTTCTCAAAAAAAAAAAAAAAAATTTAAACTAGCTAGTACTTAAAAATCTTTATATTTGGGCTTTTTTCTATATACCTTTTACTCAAAATTTTCAAATTTACACATCATTTGGCCAAACACCCATCTGAAATGTCAATTCCATTATCACCTAGCCTATAGGGCATGGTTATATTTGAAGGAATTTTTTAAGATCAATAAAAGATATTTTAATCAACCAGGAATTAACACTACAACAAAATATATTTTAGACGACGCTTTTTTCTAACGCCCTTAATATTTAATATTTGCCGACATTATGATTGAGCGTCGCCAATAAACATATTTGTATCAAATATCTAGATAAATTTTTCGACGCTATATTAAAACGTCGGTATATTTATCCCGACATGTTTATTTAACGACTTTTTACCCGACGCTTTTATAAGCGTCGGGATTATTTTTGCCGACGCTTTAAAGCGTCGCTAATTATTATTTAAAGTGTCTTTAAATACAAAAATTTTTTGTAGTGTAATAAAGAGGTGTTTGGACTAGATTCTAAAAAATAAACGAAAATCAATAAAAAGTATTCTAGGCAGATTTATTCCAATGCTCTACAATTAATCTATAAACGGAAATCAATTCTAAATATCAAGATTAATTCTAAAAAAATCACTTTTTCAAAAAACATGCCAAAAAAACCCTAAATTTGTTTTTTTTTTTTTTTTTTTTTAAGTTGGGCACATTTGATATTATCCAATATTTTTTAATATAAAAATTCAAAATAGTTGTCAAAATCTCTGGATGGGTGGGTGTCAAAATCTCTGGATGGGGTTATAATGACCCACTAATGGTTTGCGGGCCCACAAAAACATAAGCAGGGGATAAAAATAAAAAGATTCAATAAAAGTGGGTGTCCGTTTGAATGGGCCGCTAGGCCATTATTGGGCTGAGAATGCGGCAGCCCGTAATCCGTCCACCGTTGAGAGCGAGAGGTGTTCGCAGCTCTGTGAAGCCAGCCTCACGCGATACCCTCCACTGCAAGGCCCACTTGATCCAGTCCTACGGCTGAGTCCACATGGCCCACTGCCCAACTTGCACCGGGCGGGCCAGCCCTTCGCACAACTGCAGCCCAGACCCAACGATACCATCAAACGTTCGAACCCACCTTTTTGCCCCCGCTCGGGTTACAAGCTCTCGCAACTGGGCTCGGCGATCGATGTTCTCCCTGTTGGGTTAATTAATGCTCTGAGTGGCTCTTATGTTTCCGATGTGGGACAAAAGAGTACGGTAAATGGGGACATTTCCGTCAAAAGCACTCCAATCTCGTAGTCTACAAATTAATGCCACTTATTTTTTTCTTTCTTTTTTCCAAGATTGAACGGCACATTAGGATCATTGTCTCCTCTCGAGGACGGAAAAAAAAAATTAAATTATTAAATTTTGGTTTTTTTATCTGATTCTATAGGTATGCAAAATTTAAAACCATTTTGAGTTCGTCATCAAGCCGTACATGCTATCATATCACAAAATAAAACAATAAAAAAATATATAAGGTTAAATTAGAAATTCAAAGTGCTACGAGTAATATGGACAATTTTTTAGCAAAAGTCCCCATAAGTAATTTTCTTTCACCTCTGAAAGATGAACATAACTGCAATGGGTCATCATATTCGCCAGCGATTTGGCTCCGAACTATATACTCGACAATGGTTAAAAGTCACTTAAAATTATATTATATTTAATTTTATTTCGAATCAACATTCGTAGCTGTTGATATTTTAAAAAACACCCCAAATAAGATCTAAATAAAAAAAAAAATTCAAAATATAAACCCATTAAAAAAATAAAATTGGACCTTGACTAATTTTTAGGAAAATTCTATATCAAGCTGCTAGTAAATGGGCTGGGCTTACCAAAGCCCAACCCCTATGGATGTAATTGCAATTTAGCTCGAACCCACTCACACTCTTAACGGGTCAAAAAATGGATCCGATTAGGATTTAGATCAAATAGTATTTAATAATCTGCAAATTCTCAGCTTACAACCTATTAGTATTGTTTTGATTAACATATATATATATATATATATATATATATATATATATATATATATATATATATATATATATATATATATATATATATATATATATATATATATATATATATATATATATATATAGAATGATTATGATGTAAAAGCACCAAATATTTTGTGCTTGTGAATTTTTTACCGTTAGATCTATACCTTTGATTATTTTCACCCGTTAGATTATACTATTCAACCAACCACCCACTCAACCTAAGGGGCCACATCATCCTAACCGCACATCTATTAATCTAAGGGTTAAAAATTTACAATGACTCGACTTTTAAAAGCATATGAGCTCAATTCTATATATATATATATATATATAGAGTTGAACTAGAATACTATCGATAGTAAACACGCTCCGTTGCAACCCATTTGTTTTCGATGATGGAGTCTTCAAATCGACGATCGACACTGTTGAACATGATCTATGCCACTTGAAGTGTTTAGAAATCAAATTTCATACATTTTCGATATAATTCTCTTATCCATCAAGTGGACAAAGAAATGAACGGCTGAAAATAAATATTCTTTAAAAAGAGATAATAGGAGTCTTGTAATCAAGATCAAGAGCATAAATCTTGTTTTAAATAGTTTAAAGAACTTTCTAACAAAAATTCAATTGATTTGAATATTTTTATGCTGTTAAACAAGAAAATATTTCATATCGACCATTAAAATTACAAATTTTAAAACCCTTTGATCATTAGGCAAATGATGTCTCATCATCGAAAATAATTTATAAGTACGGAGGCCTTCGTACCTTCGAAAGCATAGGAACCTAGCGCGCGTGCGCTCTCTCTCTCTCTCTCTCTCTCTCTCTCTCTCTCTCTATATATATATATATATATATATATATATATATATATATATATAGAACTAGGCTACTATGCTATTAATAGCAAGTCATTAGTGCTACCAAGTTTTTGGCCATCGGATTGAGAGATGTGTGGTTAGGATGATGTGGGCTCCTTAGGGTTAAGTAGGTGGTTGGTTGAATAGTATGATCTAACGGGTGAAAATCATCAAAAGGTGGATCTAACGGCGGAAAACTTGGTAGCACCAAATACATGGTGCTATCGATAGTATTCCGGACTCTATATATATATATATATATATATATATATATATATATATATATATAATTTTTAGTTACATCATACTATTCAACCAACCACCCACTTAACCCTTGGGGCCCTACATCATCCTAACCACACATCTCTTAATCTAATGGCTAAAAATTTGATAGTACCAATGACTTGGTGCTATTAATAGCATAGTAGCATAGTTCTATATATATATATATATATAGAGTTTTGCTAGAATACTATCGGTAGTAAACGAGCGGTTTTACTACCGATTTGTTTTCGATGATAGAGCTTCCAAATTGACGATCGGCTTCGTTGACCATGATCTATACCATTTGAAGTATTTAGAAATCAAATTTCAAATCTTTTCGACATCATTTGCCTAAAGATCAAAGGGTTTCAAATTTTGTAATTTTAATGGTCGATAAGAGGCGTTTTCTCGTTTAACGGTGTAAAGATATCCAAATCAATTGATTTTTTGTTAGAAAATTCTTTAAACTATTTAAAACAAGATCTATACTCTTGATCTTGATTACAAGATAACTATCATTCGGTGGCGACTTTAGTCGCCACCGAATATACAAAAAGTCGCCACCAAATGTCTATAATGGCGACAAAAATTGTCGCCACACGTTGCCGCAATAGATCCCGCCGGCGAATGAATCCGTGGCGAAATATGTATTTTGCCACTTTATATGTAACTTTTGGTGGCGACAAAAGTCGCCACGAAAGGGTATCATTTGGTGGCGACAAACTGTCGCCACCAATTGCTAGGATTTGATGGCACCTACTTATTGCCACCAATGTTCAACTTTAGGTGGCAAATATTTGTCGCCACTAAAGGAGACAATTGATGGCAAATATTAGTCGCCACTAAATATATTATTTAATGGCAAATATTTGTCGCCACTAAATGTGTTTCATTTGGTGGCAAATATTTATCGCCATAAAAAGTGTCAATTTGATGTCAAACATATGTCGCCACTAAACATAACATTTAGTGGCAAAAATTTGTCGCCACTAAATGTGGCTATATTTAGTGGCGACAAATTATATTCACATTCGATAGTGTTATTTTTTTATACCAAATGTTCATATACAAATATATATTAGTAAGATAACAAAATTATAAGCAAAAACACATTCAAACTAAACTCCAACATGACAAATCATTTTTAAATAATGGCATACATTAGTTGCTCCAATAACATCAACAAAAATAAAGAAACAAAACAAAAATCCATCAAGTTGCCAACTCACAACAAAAATTCAATTTAAAGAAAAAACGAAAAACTGTTACTCAGTCATCCAAGGCAAAATAACATTCAAAGGCTCAATTGATACGAGCAGATTAAACACCTCTCTCTGATCCATCTCAAAAACATCTCACTTACACTTGGAGCATCCGGGCATATCATAATCTGCAAGATAAAGATAATTTAGAAAAATTACTCCAGAACAAATAATCACAATTAAATTTAAAATCACAATTAAAATAATAGATGCTTGACTAGAGCTATTTCACTTTTTTTCAAAAATCATATGTACAAAGCTACACCTCAGCACGAGCGTAAACTTGACCTACACTAATCTAAGTATCCACGGCGCGCTAACAGTGGTGATACAAAGATAAAAACAGCTCCTAAAGCTAAATTTGATAACTTTTTTGAAAAGTGACATGTGTAGATATCAGATAAGTTTTCTCCTAAGTCAAGTCCCAGTACGACATGTAAAATTCATCTAAAATTATTAGATTAAGCTCCAAATTCAGATTTCATATGAAAACATGCAAAAATTTTTGGGAGGAGCAAAGGAATAAAAAGTATACCTTGTACAGAATATTTGAGTATGTGGTCGAAGAATGTTTGGAACTTTGACAAAGGCCTCAAAAGTGTTCGGAGCAAGATCTGCACCACTTGGACCTACATGAAGAGCCATCGCAAGTTAAGAAATATTAACAATAGGTAGAGTATGCTAATACTTGTTAGGGATTTACTACTAATAACTAGGCACAAAGAATTGTAGCTAATCTATTATTCATCACGAAATTCCATCACAATTGAGAAATAGAGGTCAAGAATTCAGCTTCGACGTAAAAACTATTTTTCGGTTTTCGACCTCAATGAAAACTGAAGTTCTCACTCATGTTACCTCCAAATTGGTCCAAATAAGATTCTAACAACAAGAGGATGAAGTCAAGATCACTCTCAATACTTCCAAAGCTCACTTCCTAAAAGAAATTCAAACGGATTTGATCAAAATCCAAAACTAGTCCAGTTCAGCCCAGAAAATCAGCATTGCACCATTTACGGTCAACTTTAAAATTAGAGCTATTTAGCTGCAAATTGTAGCTCAAAGAAGGTATGGACCACATCCTAGCATCCCCAACTCTAGTTATGAACCATCAATTTTGAAGTTGGAGTAGGAAAACCCATCAAATTTAGCTCCCAAATCTCCTACTCAATGCTGTCAGCCTGCAGCAACATTCAAGGTCCAAATAAAAATCTTATCGAAAATCCACTTCGAAAATCCACTTCAAGCTCCTCTTTCTCTCTAGATTATTAGGTCCAGAAATATGAGTAGGATTGATAAACATTAAAGGTGATTATATATGCCATTTCTAAGCAATTTAAATATCATTGCCGAACATATCAAATTCAAAATCCAACAAGCTCGAACACCATAAACCTATTGCAGCTGCATAAAGGATTTGCCTTTATGCATATTCTATCAGCCAAGTAAGAAGCATATTCTTTCACGATTAACAAGTTGCAAAGTTGTGATTATGTATTATGAGCCGTTCGCTTGTCATACTTCAGCCATTTGGAATATAATTAGCACTGTTGATAACTAATCCACTGCAGCAAATAAAGGTACTTTAGGCCCTCACCTTTGATGAACCATTTGCCTTGAGCCAATTAACTGACACGCTTCTGTCCTTGACCGCGCCTTGCCAGTCAAGACCTTCCATCAGATGCTGTGCCTCGGCAGCATCCAGACCACCTTTCCACGATATAAACTGACGGAATAAGAGCACAAGAAGAGTGATACAAACAATAAGCTCCGTTAGAGGAAGGGAAAATATAGCGGAAATAAAAAGGATCAGATATCACACTCTAGGATTAGGGCTCTATATCCTTGATCCATCTGGGAAATGTGCAAAGCATGGTTCATGATCTCAAAATCGATTCCTCACCACTCCTGCAACATTACTATGCCTTTTCTTTGCCGACTACATACGCATCAAAAGTCTGCATGCGTAAGACACAAAAATTAATACATAATAATTCCATTATTAGCAGGAAAGAAACTTCAAGTATATCATCTATGACAATGAAGAATGGATTTAGAACTAGAAATTGCCCAACTCCTTGGCACACTCCATTAGCAGCTACGGCAACCTATTTAGCTATTTCAAGATCAAAATGGTATTGCAACTATAATTTGACCCTAATGAAGTTGATCGATAGCTAATTTCCATACCGACTCCGCACAAATCCACGAACCCTAATCGTAACATGATTGAAGCACCCAGAGCATGCAAATATCTCACGAATCGCATCGTTCTCATCTCAATCGAGACATTGCCGAAACAAGAGGAGGAGGGGAAAGGACAATATAAGCAACTTAACCTTGATCGATCATAGTATACCAAACTTTATAAGCTCATTATATGGTTTCGTGATCACTTCAAGCATAGATTTCACTACATATATACCCCATTATGACGCAAAATTGAACCAAATTTCATACCCCTTCATCTTAATACTAATTCATGGCCCGAAGATTTAGAGATCACACAAATCAAAAGAGATCGTAAGAGGATACATAAGAAGAACAAGAGAAGAAAAGTAGAATTGATCACACGCACCTTTGGATCGCCTTCTTTCCTCAGCAACAGCTGCTTCAACACGTCAATGCACTCCGCGTAGCGCTGGCCCTGGAAAAGGGCGGCTGCCACCTTCGCCATCGCCGCCGCCGCCGCGGCGGAGCGGAGCGGCGCCCTTCCTCCTCCTCCTCCTCCTCCTCCGGCGGCGGCCGGCGGCGGCGGAGGCTCCGGCGAATTCCGGCCGTCCATCTCCCGACTCGGACGGAGCTCCCCGAGGCGAATCCCAAACCCCCGATAGATCCAAAAAACCTCGATCGAGGAGGGTTAAGGGCGCATCCGGATGATCGAATCCCTCGCGATTAGGGTTTGGGGAGAGAGGGGTCTAGGGTTTCCGGTGGAGGGAGAAAGAGAGGGTTGGGATGGGAGGGGATTCGAAGAGGGAACGTGTGTTAAGAGAGAGAAAGAGAGAGAGAGAGAGAGAGAGAAATGGGTAATAATTAAAGAGAGATGGGTAAATCAATATTTTTATGGAGTTTAGTTAATTTAATTGATTTAGTTAATTTTTAAAAAATAAATTTTAACAAATAAATTTATCAATAAATTTTATTTTTAACAAATAAATAATGCACATTATTTGAAAAATAAAATTTTAAATATTTTATTTTGATTGCAATTTTATTAATAAAATTATTAAATTTAATAAAATAGATTTAAATTTTAGTTGACACCATAGTTTTAACTAATTTGTAATAATTATTTATGCCACCATATGTGATTTAAAGAGAGTAAACAAAAATATTAATTTGTGGCGATTTTTTTACCACCATATGTGATTATATTGTGGCGACAAAAATAATAATGACATTTTAAGTTAATTAATAAGTGACAAATTTTTTATCGCAACCATATATAAACATATAGTGGCAAAAATTAGTTATTTAGTGGCGATAATAATATTGCCAATTTAAGTTAATTAATCGGTGGTAATTTTTTTATCGCCACCATAGATAAATATATAGTGGCAAAAATATAGTTATTTAGTGGCGATAATAATATTGCCACTTTAATCTAATTAATTGGTGGCAATGTTTTTTATCGCCACCGTAGGTAACTATATAGTGGCGACAAAATAGTTATTTAGTGACGAAAGTAGCATCGCCACTTTAAATTAATCAATCAGTGGCAACTTTTTTTATTGCCACCATAGGTAGCTATATAGTGGCGACATATTTTGTCGCCACATTATTTTTGTCACTAATGCTATCTTTTCTTGTAGTGTCTTGATTACAAGACTCCTATCATCAGTTTTTAAAGAGTATTCATTTTCAGCCATTCATTTTTCTGTTCACTTGATGGATAAAAGAACAATATCGAAAGTGCGTGAAATTTGATTTCTAGGTAGTTTAAATGGTTTAGATCATATTTAACGGAGTCGATTGTCAATTTGGAACGTCTATTATCGAAAACAAATCGGTAGTAAAACGGCTCGTTTACTACCGATAGTATTCTAGTTCAACTCTCTCTCTCTCTCTCTATAGAGAGAGGAAGAGAGAGAGAGAGAGAGAGAGAGAGAGAGAATTAGGTTGGAATACTATTATTAATAGTAAAACGCTCTTTTTGCTATCAAGTTTTTAACCATTGGATGAAAAATTGTAAGGTTAGAATGATATTAGTCGGTTAGAGTTGAGTGGTCCCTCTAGGATTGAGTGGTCCGCACGGACCCCACTGGGTTATAGTATTTAATCCAATGGTTAGAAATGATGAAAAGAGTTGATCTAAAGGGTAAAAACCTGATAGCAACAATGAGATTTTGCTACTAATAGTAGCCCAGTCCAACTCTATATACATAGAGCTAGGCTCCTATGCTTTCGAAAGTACGGAAGCCCCCCGGCTTGTAAGTTGTTTTTGTTGATCGGACATCCGATTCGGCGATCTCTTCTGTTAAACTTGATCTTCACTATTAGAACTATCTAGAAACAAAATTTCATAATTTTTTGACTTCGATTGTCTAGTGAACGAGTAGTCTTAAAATGAAGCAGTAGAAAATAAAAATCGCATAAAAAAACGGTGATAAAGGACTCAAATTTTAAATCGGAAGTATTGATCTTGCTATTGATGTTAAGTAAAATTTTCTATTAAATTTTTATATAATTTGAATACTTCTACATCGTTGAACTTAAAAACATACTACATCGGTCGTTAAATAGTCATTTAAGATCTTTTGATCACTTGGTAAATGATGTCAAAAAATTATAAAATTTGCTTTCTAGATAGTTCCAATAGGATGGATTATATATATATATATATATATATATATATATATATATATATATATATATATATATATATATATATATATATATATATATATATATATATAGTACGTCTTCCGTTTACGGAGATCTTCGTGCTTGTAAGTTGTTTTCGATAATAGGATATCCGATTCGACGATCGGCTCCGTTAAGTATAATCTATCCTATTGGAACCATTTAGAAACCAAATTTTATAATTTTTTGACAACATTTATCAAGCGATCAAAAAATCTCGTAAATGACTATTTTAACGACCGATGTGGAATGTTTTTAAGTTCAACGGTGTAGAAGTATCCAAATTACATAAAAATTTAATAGAAAATTTTACTTAACATCAATAGCAAGATTAATACTTTCGATTTGAAATTTAAGTCCTTTATCACTGTTTTTTATAAGATTTTTATTTTTCGTTCATTTTGAGGCTATTCGTTCACTACACAACCAAAGTCAAAAAATTTTGAAATTTGGTTTCTAAATAGTTCCAATAGCGTAGATCAAATTTAACGACCGATCGTTGAATCGAATCTCCCATCATAGAAAACAACTTACCCGCACGGAGGTCTCCTCCGTACTTTCGAAAACATAGGAGCCTACCTCTCTCTCTCTCTCTCTCTCTCTCTCTCTCTCTCTCTCTCTCTCTCTTTATATATATATATATATATATATATATATATATATATATATATATATATATATATATATATATATATATATATATATCCCATATATATATCTCTTAATGTACAGATATATGAATTCATCTCATCGGAGTAACTGTCTATCGTTTTTAGCATTTGGATCAATTCTTTTCATCATTTCTAACCATTGGATTAAATACTATAACCCAAAGAGGGACCACTCACCCCTAAGGTGACTATTCAACTCTAACCGACTAATATCATCCTAACCCTACAATTTCTCATCCAAGGGTTAAAAATTTGATAGGACAAGTGCTCCTATCCTATTAATATGATAGTAGCCCTAGCCTATATAGAGTTGAGCTAGAATACTCTCAAAAGCACAAACTCCTTGGTGCTTTTGAGTTTCTAGCCCTTGGATCTACTTTTTATTTACTAATACCCTTTGGATCAAACACTATTCCACCTACCACCACCTACCACCATCATCTCAATCCTACATCTCTCCATCCAATGGTTAAAAACTCACAAGCACCATCTCTTTAATACTTTTGAGAGTATTCTAGCTCAACTCGCCTATATATATATATATATATATATATATATATATATATATATATATATATATATATATATATAGTCCTTATCTTTATCAATAGCACGAAGCTCGGTGCTACCAAGTTTTTCGTTAGATCCACCCTTTTGATGATTTTCACCCGTTAGATCATACTATTCAACCAACCATCCCCTTAACCCGAGGGGGCCCACATCATCCTAACCTCACATCTCTCAATCCAATGGCTAAGAACTTGGTAGCACCAATGACTTGGTGCTATTAATAGCATAGTAGCCTAGTTATATATATATATATATATATATATATATATATATATATATATATATATATATATATATATATATATATATATATATATATATATATATATATATATATATATATATATAGTATATATAGAGTTTTGCTAGAATACTATCGGTAGTAAACGAGCCGTTTTACTATCGATTTGTTTTCGATGATAGAGCTTCCAAATTGACGATCGGCTCCGTTGAACATGATCTATACCATTTGAAGTGTTTAGAAATCAAATTTCAAATCTTTTCGACATCATTTGCCAGATGATCAAAGGGTTTCAAAATTTGTAATTTTAATGGTCGATAAGAGGTGTTTTCTCGTTTAACGGCGTAAAGATATCTAAATCAATTGAAATTTTGTTATAAAATTCTTTAAACTATTTAAAACAAGATCTATACTCTTGATCTTGATTACAAGACTCCTATCATCATTTTTTAAAGAGTATTCATTTTCAGCCATTCATTTTTCTGTTCACTGATGGATAAAAGAACAATATCGAAAGTGCGTGAAATTTGATTTCTAGATAGTTTAAATGGTTTAGATCATATTTAACGGTCGATCGTCAATTTGGAAGCTCTATCATCGAAAATAAATCGGTAGTAAAACGGCTCGTTTACTACCGATAGTATTCTAGTTCAACTCTATATATATAAAGCTCCAACGCTTTTGATTTTCCGAAATGTTAATGGCACACCGAAAATATGGTTATAAATTATAGCCCCTACCAATACAAGGATCTATATTAATTTCTATACTAGTATCTAGCGCAAGAGCGAGAGAATTTGGTTGTCGGTATCCGAGATTCCAAATTTGAATCTTACTTGATTCACATTTTTCGGTAAGTTTATTTCTAAATGAAATTATAATTAGTTAATTCGGATTCGGCAAAAATTCGATGCGGATATAGTTTGAATAAAATTCGTCTTCTAATTTTTAAATTCTTTGAAAAATACGGCTAAAAAATGGATTTGCCAATTATTCGGATACGTGATTTATACGGATATTATACGTTCACCGATTAAAAATTTAGGATAAAAGATTCGACTATTAAATTAAATTTTTTTTCTCTCAAAATTTATGCTATTAGTATAAATATTCATATTTCTTAAGAATATAAGAAAAAAGAACTACAAAATTAAGCTAATTAAATAAAAAAAATAGTAAACTATATTATGCCTGAAAATAAATAATAAATTAAGTAAATAAGAGATTAAAATAATACATATGGGATTAATTTTTTTGATCTAGTGATTTGTGTGTGTGTGTGTGTGTGTGTGTGTGTGTGTGTGTGGCGAGGGGGGGGGGGGGGGGGGGGGGGGGGCCGGGGGTTGTGTTTTTTTTGGGGTTTGTGTTTTTTTCTTTCTTTTTTTTTTTGTATGTATGTGTGCGCGCACATACCTGCGAGGTTTGGATTTTGGAAAGGGTTAATTTTTTTTTACTTTTCTATGTTTTGGGCGAGCCGCAAGGCTCACGCCCATGCCCGCAACCCGCGAGCGTGGGCCCGGGCGGGCAGACGCGAGCACCGTTTTTTGAGCGAATTATTCGCGAATCGCGAATAATTATTTTTCCCCAGAAAAAACGCTTTTTTTTTCTAATTTTTCGGAAAAATGCTTATTCGGCAATTTAATTTGTTTTCTAAAAAATTCGTGAATAATTCGTGAATTAACAAACAATGAATGAAATAAACGAAGCAGGTAACATGCATATGCTAACTATCTCTCTCTCTCTCTCTCTCTCTCTCAAAAAAAAAAAAAAAAAAAAAAAAAAAAAACTAGTGAGTACTTAAAATCTTTATTTTTGGCCTTTTTCTTATATACCTTTTAATCAAAATTTTCAAATTTATACTTCATTTGGCCAAATACCCTTCTGAAATGTCAATTCCATTATCAGCGAACCCTATAGGGCATGGCTATACTTGAAGGAATTTTTTAAGATCAATAAAAAATATTTTAATCAACCAGAAATTAATAAAGAGGTGTTTGGTCTATATTCTAAAATATAAACGGAAATCAATAAAAGGTTTTCTAGGCAAACCTAGTCAAATGCTCTACAATCTATAAACGAAAATCAATTCTAAAATCAAGATCAATTCTAACAAAATCACTTTTTTCAAAAACCATGTCAAACACTCCCCTAAATTAGTGTTTTTATTTATTTATTTATTTATGTTGGGCATATTTGATATTATCCAATATTTTTTAATATAAAAATTCAAAATAGTTGTCTAAATCTCCATGGGTGGGTGTAAAATTTGCACCCTTGGGTCACTTTTGTTGAGTTCAACGTGACATCATCAACTATGAAGTCAATCCTTTAGTAATATAAAAATTCACAAAACTAATTTTGAGCCGTTTTCTGGCACATTTGGTTCATGCTATGCAGTATCGATCTTCAGTTATTTCAACATAACTAAAATAAGATTTTGTTTAGTGCAGGAATAACTGCGCATACAAAATTATAGTATTTTGTTTATCTTATAAGTTGAGAGAGAGAGAGAGAGAGAGAGAGAGAGAGAGAGAGAGAGAGAGTACCTGAAAATTTTTATAATGGAGAGGTGGAGAGGAGAATGGAACTTCTTGATCTATGATCGATTGAAATGACGACATGAGTAGTAAGTTTTCGAATGTTGAACCCTTCGCCTTTTCTCTGGACATAACGTCTAATTAATGGTCCATCCACTTTAACCCATTCCTTCGCATTCCCTCCGCACATAACGTCTAATTAATAGCCCATCCACCTTAACTCGAATCTAAACCGTAAATCGTAGAAATCTACACAAAAGTCCCCTTCTCTCATTCTTCGCTTTCTCTTCCTCCTCCATGGGATCCCAGGCCAAGATCGAGCACACGTTGTGGACGAAGGATGAGTTTGCACACCGCATCGCCAAGCTTGGCGCTACCATCTCCATCAAATTGAGCCTTCCTCCAAATTTCAGGAGCTCTTTTAAAAGATCTATACATATTCTTTCTGTTGTACTGTTGAAATTTTTTAGGTAGTTTTGTTTTTCAGTTTTTTCAAGTTCTTTTTATTTTCATGGCGTTCAAACTGATGTGTTTGTTGTGTTGAAGGTTTATTACTTTTTCTTTTTCTATCCTTTATTTCTTTATATTTTTTTTTTTTCGAAAGTAAAATTCTATTTTATATTTGCTATATTAGATTGTGTTAGGTTGTATATCCTTTTGTCTTTTAAAAATTTATTATATAACTTTTTATATGCTTATTCTTTTTCTACTTTTATGACAGTTTTTATTAACTGATATAAGGATGTTTACAAAATTAGATTGATATATGATCAAAAAAGATTTTTATTTTCTTGAAGAGATAAGTGTAATAACTTATATTAAAAATGAAGGGATAGATATATAGCTTATACAAAAAAAGTTTAACCTTTGATTGTTTTGATTTATAAAATATTAATTTTTATTGATTTTATTTATCTAAATCTCTCTTAAATAGTATGTTACTTTTTGGCTCAATAGGTTGACATATTATCTTTCTATGAGCATTTTGTTACTAATCGATCGGTTTTAGTAGATTAACATACTTTTTCAAGAAACCAATATGTTTGGACTATTTTAATTTTTAAAATAATAGCAAACTTTTGATACATTAGTTAAATATTAAATTTATTTTAGTAGTATCTATCCATTTGCAATGTGTGATTACTTATCTTCGAAAGCGAGAATAGTCTTTACAATTACCTTAATTGCATTTCATAATGTGATAAAATACGTTCAAATCAAACCACTCGTTTCAACAATCAAGTGTAAGATCACAAAATAAAAATCACACTATTTTTCATAACTCAAATATCAAATCTGAAAAGAAGAGAGAGTGAACTTTTAGAAATTCTCATATTAGGAAGTAATGGCGAAGAAAATTGAGTGTGAGCTAGAGGAGAAAAAAAAAAGAAAAAAGATTTTATTCTGTTCATCTTCTTTTTCCAGTTTCTCAAGCAATTAAGGAAACCATCCATTTACTTAATGGATCGGATTCGATTTGCCCATCTTCGGCAACCCAAAACCCAATTAAGGAAACCACTCATTAACTTAATGGGTTAATTAGGTTGGATTTTTTGCCCGCAATTTTGAAATCGGATTAAAAAACCAACAACTAAATTAAAAAATAATTAATTTTTTTTTACAAGAATGATAGGATAGTAAGCTATCTGTTTAATTCTTTTTAAAAAAATGAATTCAACTTCAAACTTTAATTCTCGTGATACTAACCGTATCTATCAAATCATTAGCCAATTACGCTTGATATAGATAGTTAAAAAATATATTTTCCCATTTGTTTATTTCAATAAGAAATTTTCATGCATGTTAAGTAAATGCATTTTTCTGATTTTTTTTTTTTTTTTGATCTGGGGATTCCACTGCAAAATTATTTATAATTGGCATGCAAGGAATCTACTTTAACATTTGAACATACATGATGTTAAAGTGGATTCCTCGCATGCCAAAATGAGTTTCTTTTTGAAAGTTTTTTATTTGTTTTTGCATGAAAGCTTAAAATTGGGCCCACACTTATGGAAGGAAAAAAAATCTAATAAAATCCATAAAGAAGTAAATGGAAATAGCAAAATAACAAAAAAAAAAAAAAAGTAAAAAAAAACGTTTTTCTTATTGTTGAATTTTTATAATTAAATAATAATTTTAATCAGATAAATAAAAATCTTGACTAAATGAATTTATAATTTTATTAGATTTAGTAGTTTAAACCACTATTTAAAAAATCACATTGGAAAGGTGTCATGCCCTCGCCCGCGATCAATTTGGTCGGTTTAGATCCGTTCAATAGACGCCTAACGGACAGAAACTCTTCTGTCCGCCCAAGATAGAACCTCTTCTATCTATAACTGCTTTAGTTAAGCTTTAAGAAAAATTCTATTTATTTTAATTAGAATTTCCAATTGAATTTGATATGATCATATATTATGATTATGATTGATGAAATATTTTTTAATAATATTTTAATACTATTTATATTTATTTTTATTATATTTTATATTTATTATTTTTTTATTATTTTCTTTATTTTGTTATATTTTACTTTTAATAATTATTTCTAAAAAGAACTTAGCCCCACAACAACCTATATAATAAATTTTAACAATACTCAAATGACCTTCTAATGACCCACTAATGGTTTTGAGTGGGCCTACAGAAACACAAGCAGTGGATAAAAATAAAAAAATTCAAAAAGTGGGTGTCCGTTTGAATGGGCCGCTAGGCCATATTGGGCTGAGAATGCGGCGGCCCGTAATCCGTCCACCGTTGAGAGCGGGAGGTGTTCGCTGCTCTGTGAAGCCAGCCTCACGCGGTACCCCTCCACTTCAAGGCCCAGTTGACCCAGGCCCTACGGCTGAGTCCACATGGCCCACTACCCAACTTGGACCGGGCGGGCCAGCCTTTCGCACAACTGCAGTCCAGACCGAACGACACCATCAAACGTTCGAACCCACCCTTTTGCCCCCGCTCGGGTTACAAGCTCTCGCAACTGGGCTCGGCGATCGATGTTCTCCCTGTTGGGTTAATTAATGCTCTGAGTGGCTCTTATGTTTCCGATGTGGGACAAAACAGTACGGTAAATGGGAACATTTCCGTCAAAAGCACTCCAATCTCGTAATCTACAAATTAATGCCACTTTTTTTTTTCTTTCTTTTTTTCAAAATTGAACGGCACATTAGGATCATTGTCTCCTCTCGTGGACGGAAAAAAAAAATTAAATTTTTAAATTTTGGTTTTTTTATCTGATTCTATAGGTATGCAAAATTTAAAACCATTTTGAGTTCATCATCAAGCCCTACATGCTATCATATCACAAAATAAAACAATAAAAAAATATATAAGGTTAAATTAGAAATTCAAAGTGCTACAAGTAATATGAACAATTTTTTGGCAAAAGTCCCCATCAGTAATTTTCTTTCACCTCTGAAAGATGAACATAACTGCAATGGGTCATCATAATTCGTTAGCGATTTGGCTCCGAACTATATACTCGACAATGGTTAAAAGTCACTTAAAATTATATTATATTTAATTTTATTTCGAATCAACATTCGTAGCTGTTGATATTTTAAAAAACACCCCAAATAAGATATAAATAAAAAAAAAAAATTCAAAATATAAACCCATAAAAAAAATAAAATTGGGCCTTGACTAATTTTTAGGAAAATTCTATATCAATCTGCTAGTAAATGGGCTGGGCTTACCAAAGCCCAACCCCTATGGATGTAATTGCAATTTAGCTCGAACCCACTCACACTCTAGCTTAACGGGTCAAAAAATAGATCCGATTAGGA
This sequence comes from Aechmea fasciata, assembly GCA_025177825.1. Taxonomy (NCBI): domain Eukaryota; kingdom Viridiplantae; phylum Streptophyta; class Magnoliopsida; order Poales; family Bromeliaceae; genus Aechmea; species Aechmea fasciata. The sequence continues at coordinate 2,044,603 of CM045934.1, forward strand.
TTTACATCAAATAGTATTTAATAATCTGCAAATTCGCAGCATACAACCTATTAGTATTGTTTTGATTAACATATATATATATATATATATATATATATATATATATATATATATATATATATATATATATATATATATATATATGTTGTTGGTGAAAAATCTAAAATCTCTAAATATCTTTTAATGTTATAATTATTCTCATTTATTGTCTTTAATTATGTTAATTAATTAATTGAATTAAATTAAATTTATTTTTTCTTAATGCCACGTAATGGCATGAATTAAGTGGTATGTTGGGATTCCAACGTTCCTTCTCTTTCCACTATTTAAACAGTGGATTGCACTGTTCATGATATATGAATGTTGCTGAGAGAGAGAGAGCTAAGTAAAAATAAAAAGGAGAAAGTTTATTTAAACTCTTATTCTAATTTTATTTGATCTTTTTATCAACGGGTGTTGAAAGAGTCTCCGTCAACTTCCTTCGTGATCGCTCGTAGGAGGAGGAATTCGGTCGTTCGGTTAATCCCGCACGTAAGGACGGGAATACGTCTTAGTTACCCATGCAGCGCTTCTAACATATTTTTATTTGGATTTTAGCGTTTATCGGTAAGTTGATTTATTTATTGTTATAACAATTTAATTAGATTTAATCACAATTAGATTATTCTTTGCAAAATTTGTTCCAATAATCTAAGGCGTATATCCCAATATAATTGTGATTAAAAACTAACGGATGCTAATCCGTATTAAATTGATTTTATATGTTTATAATTTATTTGTTAAGTTGTTTGTATAGTTGGCATTTAAATATAAATTTATTTTTGGGATTAACACTTAAACATGGAATTGCATATTATGTAATTTCCTGTTTAATGGACATTTTATTTGGTGATTATTTTATTTTTTTTTTTAAAAATAATAAAATAAAAGAAATTTACTGTAGCATTACTTTGTTTTGTACAGCTTATTATTAAAAAGAAATTATTAAAAAAAATAAAAATACTGTAGTCTTTTCTTAAAAGATTTTGCATGGATATTTTTTTTTTAAAAAAAATGCTACATAAATTTGTTTTTTTGGGTATTGCAATCTTATGTAATACATATACTGTTCTGCATGTATCCTTTGGAAAAAAAAAAAGGATTTTGCTACAGTAAAATTACTTTAATGTTGTACGGTTCCAGTGGTTTTGCTAAAGCAGATATAACCCTTTGAAAAAAAAAGAAAAAGAGAGAAGTGAATTTTATGATATGCAAATTAGAGTACGATTTAACAAAAGTTCATACTGGCCGCATTCGATCTGCTGAACCAAATCTAGCTGTTCAATTAATTCACAGTTCTAATTAATTTATATTTTTCACTAATGTGTAATATCTGTTCTTATTAGTTCAATATTTGATATATATGGACTATGTGCCAATCTCGATATTAAATTATTTTTTGTCGGGGAGTGTCCACCCACGGTAGCTTGCTGGTGGGGTTCTGTCACGTCGCCCTTGCGCTGCACTAATGCTCGAGTCTAATGCACTCCTGTATGTGATTTATTTAATTGCATTATTATTTTGCTTAAAATAGAAAGGTATTGCATAGTATTTCTGTTTGACAATTTGATTATATATTTGTCATTCAAATTTAAATAAATTGGGATTAGTTTTTTGTATATTGTTTATCGGCAATTATTATATTCTCTTATTGTTTTTTTTTATTCAGTACGGATCCTAAAGGTTGGAACTTTTGCTACAGTAAATATAATTTTATTTGTGTACTGATTGAGTTTGCTACAGTAAAACCCTTTGGTATTAAGAATAATAATAATAATAATAATAATAATAATAATAATAATAATAAGCTTTTACTGTTTTGTTATAAGTTATGTGAAAGAATTTTGCTACAGTTAAAAGTTTTTGAAGAATAATTTTGCTACAGTAAAATAATTTCAATTTTAAAGCTTTGCTACAGTAAGATCCTGGCTCGTGATCATGAAGGACAACTCAGCTGAAGGCTGTTTTCGGCTCAAGGTGTCTGCTACTGTATTCGCCTTTCCCGAATGATACTGAATGATGATATCATAGTCCTTCAGGAGTTCGAGCCAACGCCTCTGCCTGAGGTTCAACTCTTTCTGGGTGAAGAGGTACTTCAGGCTCTGATGATCAGTGAACACCTCGCAGTGTGCCCCGTAGAGATAATGCCTCCACAGCTTAAGGGCAAAGACCACTGCCGCGAGTAGATCAAGATGTCGTCAATGAAGACCACGACAAACTGATCCAAATATGCCCGGAAGACCCTATTCATCATATCCATGAAGGCTGCCGGGGCGTTGGTAAGCCCGAACGGCATCACCGTGAACTCGTAGTGGCCGTAACGAGTTCGGAAAGCGGTCTTTGGCACATCTTCAGCCTTGATCTTAAGCTGATGATACCCGGATTGTAAATCGATCTTTAAACGTACCGACGACCCTTGAAGTTGGTCGAAAAGATCGTCAATCCGGGGCAGTGGATACTTGTTCTTCACCGTGACTTTATTGAGCTAGCCAATGTTTGCTCAACATTGCAATCAAACTAACACACGGTTCATGCAAGTCCATCACTTGATGCACAGGATCGCCAATCGCACTACGCGATACTAACCATTGGTGATGCTCAACACTTGTCTCCACGAGACCCAGTCGCTGCTGTCCTACAAGGGACCCTAGCGATCGATGCTCCTAGAACACCAAATACTTGTCTCATTGAGACCCAGGCCACCTGCCACCAAATGATCGGACAAGCATACCATTCCTAGGTTTGCACGATTAATTTGAGAAGCAAACCCTAACATTATCACACACGGTGATTATCAAAGCCGAACACCAGGCTTAAGTCACTCAATAACTGTGATTCCGAACCTCTTGCCAAACAAACCGAGACTACTACGAACACCCAGACTCGAACTAGAGTCAAAACCATCTGCAGTGATGCTGAATCAACTGCGCAAATTAGCTATGGAATGACCCAAGGCTCGCTACATGGTCAGAGATGACCAACACTCAAGAGTTCCCAAGACAATCTAGGGGAAACATCGACCCAATCCATAAGTCCCAAGCAGGGAAAGGATATTTCGTCTCACTTTCGACAGTACCTTGTCTGCAGCCAATGTACTTATCAAAAGAAAGGAGAAATATCTGAAGATCCACCACCAACAACAAGTTGGAAGCGCGACACTTCGAAGTATCAAACCAATTGACACCTCTTCGCTGAACCAAATCCGTCGAAACAGCGGCTTTGCAAGCCGACATTCGAAAACAGATCGACTCCGAACCGACTCACTAGGAGTCCAATAGCTTCCGACATCCGAAAGTTACTCGCGACACTAAGCCTCAAACCGTATAAACTTAAGCTATACTCAAGGTTTCGAGAACTCCGTCATTACTTTGGAGTAGCTCGAGTCAATTCGACTCCTTTTACCAACCACAGAGTAGCCAGGACACACCAATTAAGGTGCTAGATAACCGCATACGATGTATGCATCCACAGAGACTTGACACTAAACTGTGTCAATTCGGTTCTAGTTCACGTCAATTTGACGTAAAAACTAGCTAAAGGTCAAAAGACCCAAACTGCTGATTCTTATCAGCAAACAAGGAGTAGGCGTCACAACCCTACACCAAGAACCGCGAAAGCAACACCAATGTTGCAGTCGTCTAGACCCTGGACTACACCCAAGTAGCCCCACAGAAGTCGCGACCGTAACAGGTCTAAATGCTGTCTCCGTAGAGACACTCGCAGCAGCTCTCGTGTCCAAAGTAGGAAAAGTGGCCCGGGCGTCGGCAGTCAAGATACTCGCCTAGGCCCGAAAATCACTGGCCCTTCAAGGCCCCAGCTGACATCAGGGGAACCTCACCCCACACTCGATGTCCATGTACACTGCCACTACTTCCTGACTGAGACACCAGCTTGTGCGAAAACTGTAGCACATACGGAGATAACCGTGCACTTCGAGTTTACCCAACTCGAATGCAACCCAGGAAACCAGTCCAAATCCCGCACTCTCACGAGCCTATAAATCGAAGGTCTTCCTAGAGTCAACCTAACCAATGGTTCAGTTCTTTTTAATTTCAAAAACGACCTGTGAATGGTGTTGTGGTTGTAACTTTGCTCTGATACCATTTTAATCTGTAACGCCCCGGGGTTAATAATAAAGTGAAAAAAATACAGCGGAATTTTTTTTTGAAAACCTGACCCCAAGGTATGCCAGATCCGCCACAAATACAGGGAGTCCACTCACGGACAGAGTCTCCCCTGTATTTGCATGGCGTCGCACATGTACAGAGTATAGTAAACTACCAGGAAACAACCACAATATAATGAACTTATAACAATTAACAGTTATAGTTATTCATTCAACCATTCACCACAGGGGTAGAAAACTATTTTATCACATAAAATCCACATTCTTTATTATATTATAAAACATCTCATATTCAAAATAAATACTGAACTGAACCATAAATAAGTCTAAGTCATAAAACAGGAAAGGTAAAAGGATAACCGACAAAGGGACGGAGCTATATCGCGAACTAGACTCGCTCCTCACCAGCTGTCCCACTAACTCCTGCAACGTCACCTGTAAAAGAAGGTGAGGGGTGAGAACATGTAAACATGTCTCCCCCTCCCAGCGGATACCTCGAGGAGATAGACACAAGAGGAGATGATAGTAGTACAGTAGCTATGATAAACAAATAAACGAGAGAGATATACAGATATGAAACAACAGCTACTGTAAGTATGCGTCAACGATACGAAAGTACAAAAACACCCAATCTGGAAACTGCCCTATTGGTCCGCAGACCTCAGGCCTATGCCCACATCCACTCTACCTGCAAACAACCCAGTCCTGACCGCTGGGCACCCAGTACTGACACTGGCTAATGATCGCATATAACCCGATCGATCGGCTGGCTCACGGGTTGGCACATCCAACCACTTTTCCGGAAAAGAACACCCTCTTGCGATGGCCAAACCGCTGGTGTTCGTGAAATGCGTGTGTCTCGGGCGATCGATGCTGATATGCTCAATAGCCAAACGTCGGCAACCAGCCGACAATCCTGCCTCTCAGGCGTACTAACCGTATAGGTCGTCAAACAGTCAACCGAACAACAAGGTCACTGAGTATACTGAAGTAAACTGACCGAACAGGTCACAGATGTCATAGGCTGACAAGAAGTAATCTACTCTACTCCTACACATGGTACTAAACATGGAAACAATGAGTAGAGAAATCCTGTAACACAAAAGTGCAAGCTCAATAGATATATCTATGATAAACGATAAGCAGTAAAGGTGGAAGGAACGTCACCAGCGTGCACCACTGAACCGACGGCGAGTCGAGATACCCACCTGTACAACTATAGATCTGATCTGTCGACTGTGGAAATGAAGCAACCGGACCTATGAAAAGGTCCACTGGGTTAGCATCTAACCCACCAACACAAGTACGTACTCACCAAGCCCCACTAAGGAACCCACGGGAATCGGTTTCCCCAAAACCGATTGCCGAAATACCCGGAAGTCCCGAAAACTGTACCGGAACTCCACCATCGCTCACCCGTCATTTTCGAACCCTCGAAACGACGTGGGTGACCAGCCAATAAGGCTTAGCGACATCGCAAATACCCTACAACAGTTGTCGGAAGAAATCCGAGTCGAAACTACGTTCCGTTGACGAATTTCGTCGCGAAACGCTCCGAAAATCACTTCTGATTTTCTGTAAAGTCCTGGGGCCTTGGACAGTCAGTCCAGAGGTTACCCACAGCATGCATACGCTGTCTACAGCGACCATAAAATCTACAATTGCATAAAAGCCCCTGTTCCAACATAAAATCGCATTATTTCATGCAATTTTACAGCTTTTATGGGTCGTGCACGCAAACCAGTGCTCCATATATCGCACGATCATACTCGCTGAAAGGTTTCGACGTGCCGAAGACCGTGCTCACTTTTCGGAGCACTGTCGGGCTTCGTAGCACGCGCACGAGCGACGTGAAATCAGCGAAACATCGCGCACAGCGCGTAAAGTGCGACTATCCCGCTAATTGGGGCATCAAAACCATAAACGGAGGTGAGCATCGCATTCAGCACGAAAAGTCGATGATCGTGCTCACCTCACGAGGTCAAAAAGACCCATCGGATAACCGAACGATGGACCGAACCCGTAGCCGAGTGTCAAACTTAAGTTATCGCACGACCGGCGAGCTAGGGTTGGTCGCCGGCGGCTGCGGCCGATTCGGCCAGGACGGGTTAGGCTGGTCGGGAGGTCCGCGAGCCGCGGCGGCGGCGGCCGGTGGCGCGGTGAAGGAGATCAAGGCCCTCCCTTGCTCTCGGGTTCGTGGTTGTCCGGCGGCGCGACGACGGCCGGAGGGATCGGAGCGGCGTTTATCCGCGGCGGAGGTCAAGGAACCGCCGTGCTCCCTTCCTTGGCGGCGGCGGCTCTTGGAAGCCGAGGAGAACCAACCTCGGACTCCACAAGGACCGGGCGGCCGCAAGGAGTCCAGCGGCCGGCATGCGAGGACGTCGGGGATCGCGCGCACGGGGTTGCGGAGGTCACCGGCGGACTAGAGGCGGCGCGGCCGAAGTGAAGCGGCGGCACCACGCGAAACCCGATCTCGGGTCCGCTTCGGTGCAGGCGGGCACAAGGTGGAGGAGTAGCGGCGGCGGCGCGCGGAGACGTCGGAGAGGTGCGCCGGAGGTCGTATGAGGCCGGGGAAGGGCGGCGCGACCTTTCAAAGCTGGCGGCGACGCTCGAGAACCGATCCTTGCAGAGCTCGGTCTGGGTTGACCAAAGCTGGCCGCAGCTTGCTGCAGCAACTCCGGCGACGCGCGGGGATGACCGGAGCAACGTGCCGGAGAGAGATCTGGCCGAGGGAAGTCAGACCTACCAGTTTGGAAGCTTTCCTTGTCTTTCCTGGTTTCCTCAACCAAGATGCAACTCAATGGAGGGAGAGGGAGATCGAGAGAGAGCTCGGGAAGGTTTTCCGGCGGCCGGGGCAACCTGCCGGCGGCCGGGGCACAAGCACGAGGTAGCAGGGTGATGCTGGAGGCGGTTTGGCTGCTGGGAGAGGTGAAGGGGCTATTAGCTTTAGGGTTTGTTTAATGAAACCCTAAAACTAGCTTTATATACACTTAGCCCTTTTTGCACTTTAGCCCACCATAGCCCACCATTTGCACTCTAGTCCCTGTCAATGCAAGAATCATGCGCATAAGACCTTCTACGTTCAAAACCTCGCATTTCGGCGCATAAAATATTAGAACTTTTCGCGATTCGCCGTTTTGCCATTTTGACCCCTTAGCAAACATCTTGTAATTCCCGAAGATCCGTCTGTCGGATTTCCGATCGGATCGTACTAGCGCGTTCAGCACGACTGGGGCATCGAATCCAGCATTTCATTTCGTCCGATTTGGTCTCCGATCTGCGACAAAACAGTCCCTCTTTATTCCTCCATAAATCCACTTATATATATACATATGTATAACCGTTCAAAACCCTTTTTCTGGACAACCGTGCATCGGAATCCAATTCCGTCAGTGCTATTGGTTCCAGAATAGTCGAGCAGTTTGAAATGAGCTATTGAAGTCCTATTATCGGAGTTCGGTACGCACCATGACCCATCTCTACTCCCAGGCTCGCCGAAAAGCCGGAGTTACTATTCACTTTAAGTCATGAGTTCAGGTCGTATAACTTTTCTGTTTTAGCTCATTTTCACTTGAAATTTGACGAGTGCTTTTGTAATTAAATTACACACAATAACATCGTCAACAAAAAGATTTATTTGTTATGATAAAAATGTCGGTTATTACAAAAAATCATGCCAAACACTCCCCTAAATTAGTGTTTTTTTTTATTTGTTATTTATTTATTTATTTATTTATGTTGGGCATATTTGATATTATCCAATATTTTTTAATATAAAAATTCAAAATAGTTGTCTAAATCTCCATGGGTGGGTGTAAAATTTGCACCCTTGGGTCACTTTTGTTGAGTTCAACGTGACATCATCAACTATGAAGTCAATCCTTTACTAATATAAAAATTCACAAAACTAATTTTGAGCCGTTTTCTGGCACATTTGGTTCATGCTATGCAGTATCTTCAGTTATTTCAACATAACTAAAATAAGATTTTGTTTAGTGCAGGAATAACTGCGCATACAAAATTATAGTATTTTGTTTATCTTATACGCTGAGAGAGAGAGAGAGAGAGAGAGAGAGAGAGAGAGAGAGAGAGAGAGAGAGAGAGTACCTGAAAATTTTATAATGGAGAGGTAGAGAGGAGAATGGAACTTCTCTATGATCGATTGAAATGACGACATGAGTAGTAAGTTTTCGCATGGTTAAACGTTCGCCTTTACTCTGGACATAACGTCTAATTAATGGTCCATCCACCTGAACCCATTCCTTCGCATTCCCTCCGCACATAACGTCTAATTAATAGCCCATCCACCTTAACCCGAATCTAAACCGTAAATCGTAGAAATCTACACAAAAGTCCCCTTCTCTCATTCTTTGCTTTCTCTTCCTCCTCCATGGGATCCCAGGCCAAGATCGAGCACACGTTGTGGACGAAGGATGAGTTTGCACACCGCATCGCCAAGCTTGGTGCTACCATCTCCATCAAATTGAGCCTTCCTCCAAATTTCAGGAGCTCTTTTAAAAGATCTATACATATTATTTCTGTTGTACTGTTGAAATTTTTTAGGTAGTTTTTTTTTCAGTTTTTTCAAGTTCTTTTTATTTTCATGGCGTTCGAACTGATGTGTTTGTTGTGTTGAAGGTTTATTACTTTTTCTTTTTCTATCCTTTATTTCTTTATATATATATGTTTCGATAGTAAAATTCTAAGTTATATTTGCTATATTTGATTGTGTTAGGTTGTATATCATTTTGTCTTTTAAAAATTTATTATATAACTTTTTATATGCTTATTCTTTTTCTACTTTCATGACTGTTTTTATTAACTGATATAAGGATGTTTAAAAAATTAGATTGATATATGATCAAAAAAGAATTTTATTTTCTTAAAGAGATAAGTGTAATAACTTATATTAAAAATGAAGGGATAGATATATAGCTTATACAAAAAAGTTTAACCCTTTGATTGTTTTGATTTATAAAATATTAATTTTTATTGATTTTTTTTTTATCTAAATCTCTCTTAAATAGTATGTTACTTTTTGGCTCAATAGGTTGACATACTTATTATCTTTCTATAAGCATTTTGTTACTAATCGATCGGTTTCAGCAGATTAACATACTTTTTCAAGAAACCAATATGTTTGGACTATTTTGATTTTTAAAATAATAGCAAACTTTTGATACATTAGTTAAATATTAAATTTATTTTAGTAGTATCTATCCGCTGCAACGCGCGAGTTACTATACTACTGAAAACGAGAATAGTCTTTACAATTACCTTAATTGCATTTCATAATGTGATAAAATACGGTCAAATCAAACCACTCGCTTCAACAATCAAGTGTATGATCACAAAATAAAAATCACACTATTTTTCATAACTCAAATATCAGAAAAGAAGAGAGAGTGAACTTTTAGAAATTCTCATATTAGGAAGTAATGGCGAAGAAAATTGAGTGTGAGCTAGAGGAAGAAATTTTTTTTTTTATTCTGTTCATCTTTTTTTTTTTCCGGTTTCTCAAGCAATTAAGGAAACCATCCATTTACTTAATGGATCGGATTCGATTTGCCCATCTTCGGCAACCCAAAACCCAATTAAGGAAACCACTCATTAACTTAATGGGTTAATTAGGTTGGATTTTTTACCCGCAATTTTGAAATCGGATTCAAAAACCAACAACTAAATTAAAAAATAATTAATTCTTTTTTTTTTACAAGAAGGATAGGATAGTAAGCTATCTGTTTAATTCTTTTTTAAAAAATGAATTCAACTTCAAACTTTAATTCTCAGATACTAACTGTATCTATCAAATCATTAGCCAATTACGCTTGATATAGATAGTTAAAAAAATATATTTTCCCATTTGTTTATTTCAATAAGAAATTTTCATGCATGTTAAGTAAATGCATCTCTCTAATTTTTTTTTTTTTTTTGATCTGGGGATTCCACTGCAAAATTATTTATAATTGGCATGCAAGGAATCTACTTTAACATTTGAACATACATGATGTTAAAGTGGATTCCTCGCATGCCAAAATGAGTTTCTTTTTGAAAGTTTTTTATTTGTTTTTGCATGAAAGCTTAAAATTGGGCCCACACTTATGGAAGGAAAAAAATCTAATAAAATTCATAAAGAAGTAAATGGAAATAGCAAAATAACAAAAAAAAACAGTAAAAAAAAACATTTTTCTTATTTTTGAATTTTTATAATTAAATAATAATTTTAATCAGATAAATAAAAATCTTGACTAAATGAATTTATAATTTTATTAGATTTAGTAGTTTAAACCACTATTTCAAAAATCACATTGGAAACGTGTCATGCCCTGCCCTGCGACTGCCAATTTGGTCGGTTCATATACGTTCAACTGACGCCGAACGGACAGAAACTCTTCTGTCCGCCCAAGATAGAACCTCTTCTATCTATAACTGCTTTAGTTAAGCTTTAAGAAAAATTCTATTTATTCCAATTAGAATTTCCAATCGAATTTGATATGATCATATATTATGATTATGATTGATGAAATATTTTTTAATAATTTTTTAATACTATTTTATTATATTTTATATTTATTTTTATTATATTTTATATTTATTATTTTCTTTATTTTATTATATTTTATTTTTAATAATTATTTCTAAAAAGAACTTAGCCCCACAACAACCTATATAATAAATTTTAACAATACTCAAATGACATACTAATGACCCACTAATGGTTTGAGTGGGCCTACAGAAACATAAGCAGTGGATAAAAATAAAAAAATTCAAAAAGTGGGCGTCCGTTTGAATGGTCCGCTAGGCCATATTGGGCTGAGAATGCGGCAGCCCGTAATCCGTCCACCGTTGAGAGCGGGAGGTGTTCGCAGCTCTGTGAAGCCAGCCTCACGCGAGGCCCTCCACTGCAGGGCCCACTTGACCCAGGCCCTTCGGCTGAGTCCACATGGCCCACTGCCCAACTTGGACCAGGCGGGCCAGCCTTTCGCACAACTGCAGCCCAGACCCAACGACACCATCAAACGTTCGAACCCACCCCTTTTGCCCCCGCTCGGATTACAAGCCCTCGCAACTAGGCTCGGCGATCGATGTTCTCCCTGTTGGGTTAATTATTGCTCTGAGTGGCTCTTATGTTTCCGATGTGGGACAAAAGAGTACGGTAGATGATGGGGACATTTCCGTCAAAAGCACTCTAATCTTGTAGTCTACAAATTAATGCCACTCTTTCTTTTTTTTTTTCAAGATTGAACGGCACATTGGGATCATTGTCTCCTCTCCCGGACGGAAAAAAAATATTAAATTTTTAAATTTTGGTTTTTTTATCTGATTCTATAGGTATGCAAAATTTAAAACCATTTTGAGTTCATCACCAAGCCGTCGATGCTATCATATCACAAAATAAAACAATAAAAAAATATATAAGGTTAAATTAGAAATTCAAAGTGCTACGAGTAATATGGACAATTTTTTGGCAAAAGTCCCCATCAGTAATTTTCTTTCAGGATTAATTACATCAGTGGTCCCTAATCTTTACACTATTTTTTTTTTTTTTTTTTTTTGCAATCACGCCCCAAATTTTCTTATTTCATTTAATTAAGTCTCAAGTTTAGATATTGTTAAAATCGATTTAAAAACGCCACGCTATACGCCGTCACGAGGCGCCATGTCGGCTTTAATACTGGTCACGGATTGCAAAAAAAAAGGGGTTGGGGATCAAATTGAAAAATGGTGTAAAGGTTAGGGACTAAATTGAAAAATAATACAAAGTTTGAGGACCAATGGTGTAATTAACCCATTAAATTTATAAATCCAAAAAAAAAATTAATTAAAGATTTAAATTTTAAATTTAAATTAGAATTCAAATTCCGATTTTGTACTTAATTTTTAATTTTTAATTCAAATTCATATTTGGAATTCTAAATTCTAATTTATTTTCAAACTTCTATTTGAAATTTTAAATTCAAAATATGAATTTGAATTCGAAGTTTAAATTAAAATTTAGAATTGAAATCAAATCTTAAATTCAAATTTAAATTTTAAATTCAAATTTAAAATTTAAAATCAAAATTTTGAATATGATTTTAAATTTAAATTCATATTTTAAATTTAAATTTTGGTTTCAAAACTTTTATTTTAAATGTAAATTGAAATATCAAAATCAAAATCAAAATTTTAAGTTTGAATTCAAAAATTTAGATTCAATTAAAAATTTAAATTTTAAATTTGAATTTCAATTCAATTTTAAATTCAATTCAAAATTCTAATTTCTCGTTAGTTTAAAATTTTAATTTTAATATTATTTTTGAATTTAAATTTAAAATTTTGAATTTTTTAGGGACTAAAATGAAAAATGTGCAAAGTTTAGGGACCTAATTGACATGCAAAAGGTTGGCACATAGGCGCTGACGACATTCCATTAATTTTAAAAAATTTTAACGGTTGGGACCTAATTGAAATAAAATTAAATTTGACCAATTGCAAAAAAAAGGTTGGAGACTCAAGTAAAAATAGGTAGAAAGGTTGGGGACTACGGGTGTAATTAACCCTTTTCTTTCACCTCTGAAAGATGAACATAACTGCAATAGGTCATCATAATTCGTTAGCGATTTGGCTCCGACCTATATACCCGGAAATGGTTAAAAGTCACTTAAAATTATATTATACTTGATTTTATTTCGAATCAACATTCGTAGCCGTTGATATTTTAAAAAACACCCCAAATAAGATCTAAATAAAAAAAAAAATCCAAATATAAACTCATAAAAAAAAATAAAATTGGACCTTGACTAATTTATAGGAAAATTCTATATCAAAGCTGCTAGTAAATGGGCTGGGCTTACCAAAGCCCAACCCTTATGGATGTAATTGCAATTTAGCTCGAACCCACTCACACTCTTAACGGGTCAAAAAATGGATCCGATTAGGATTTAGATCAAATAGTATTTAATAATCTGCAAATTCGCAGCATACAACCTATTAGTATTGTTGTGATTAACATATATATATATATATATATATATATATATATATATATATATATATATATATATATATATAGAGTTGGGCTTATATATATATATATAGAGTTATGTTATCAATAAGACTTTATGCTTTCCGCTACCAAGTTTTCCACCGTTAGATTCATCCCTTTGATGATTTTCACCCGTTAGATCATATTATTCAACCAATCACCCACTTAACCTAGGGGCCCTCATCATCCTAACCTCACATCTTTCAATCCAACTAAAAAACTTGGTAGAACTAATGAGTTGGTGCTATTAATAAAGATAACATAGTAGCCTAGTTATATATATATATATATATATATATATATATATATATATATATATATATATATATATATATATATATATATATATATATATATATATATATAGAGAGAGAGAGAGAGAGAGAGAGAGAGAGAGAGAGAGAGAGATGAGCTAGAATACTTTCAATAGCACCAAACGAGTGATGCTTTAAGTTTTTAACCATTGGATGAAGAGATGTAGAGTTGAGATGATGGTGGTAGGTGATGGTAGGTGGTAGTAGGTGGAATAGTATTTGATCGAATGGCTATTAGTAAACAAGGAGTAGATCCGAGAGATAGAAAAGTGCTTCTAAAAATATTCTAGCTCAATTATATATATATATATATAGCTATTAGTATATTAATAGCACAATATTTGTGCTCCAAAATTTTTAACCATCCATCAATTTTGATGGGTGGTTAAGGTGAGAGAGAGATGGTTTTCTCTCACCTTAACCACCCATCAAAATTGATGGACGGTTAAAAATTTTGGAGCACAAGTGTTGTGTTATTAATATGTTGCACTACTATATATATATATAGTCCCATACTATCTTTTTAATAAGATAGGAGCACTTGTCCTATCAATTTTTTAGCCTTTGGATCAATTTTTTTATCATTTCTAACCATTGGATTAAATACTATAACCCAATGGGGACCACTCAACCCTAGGGGGACCATTCAACTCTAACCGACTAATATCATCCTAACCCTACAATTTCTCATCCAATAGTTAAAAACTTGATAGGACAAGTGCTCCTATCCTATTAATATGATAGATGTATATATATATATATATATATATATATATATATATATATATATATATATATATATATATATATATATATATATATATATATTAATGTGCTTGTAAAAGCACTTTTGTGCTTGTGATTTTTTACCATTAGATCTACACCTTCGATCATTTTCAACCGTTAGATTATACTATTCAACCAACCACCCACTTAATAAGCCCACATCATCCTAACCACACATATATATATAGAATTGAGCTACTATACTTTTAAAAGTACCAAGTCATTGGTGCTTGTAAATTTTTAGCCTTTTGATTAATAGATGTGTGGTTAGGATGATGTGGCCCCCTTGGGTTAAGTCTGGTTGGTTGAATAGTATAATCTAACTGATGAAAATAATCAAAGTCATAGATCTAATGAAAATTCACAAGCACCAAGTGCTTGTGCTTTTACAAACACCATAGACTCTCTCTCTCTCTCTCTCTCTCTCTCTCTCTCTCTCTCTCTCTATATATATATATATATATATATATATATATATATATGCCATGGCTACTATATTATTATGAGTATTGGAGCTCTACTACTCATAAGTTGTTTTCGATGATGGAGCTTCCGAATCGATGATCCACTCTTTATCTATGTAGTGAATAGAATTTTCTATCAAAAATTCAGCAAATTCCTATTCTTTTACACCGTTAAACTAGCAAGTATCTCATACCGGCCGTTAAAAATTGTCAATTTTGTGACCTCTTGATCGTAAGGTAAATAATATCGAAAAATTATAAAATTTGATTTCTAGAAGTTTTAAATACTGCAAATAACGTTTAACTGTGGATCGTCGATACTTAAGCTCTATCATCGAAAATAACTTATGCGTACGAGGCGATCGTACTCATAAAAGTATAGTAATTCTATATATATATATATATATATATATATATATATATATATATATATATATATATATATATATATATATATATATGTATATACATATATATATATATATATATATACATATATACACATATATGTATATGTATATATATACATATATATATATATATATCCAAATATATATATATATATATATAGAACTTGGCTAATATACTATTAATAGCACTAATCCATTGGTGCCGCCAAGTTTTTGGCCATTGGATTAAGAGATGTGCGTTAGGATGATGTGGTCCCCTCTAGATCGAGTGAGTGAATAGTATGATCTAACATGTGAAAATAATTAAAATGATAGATCTAACGGTGGAAAACTTGGTAGCACCAAGTGTTTCGTGCTATTAATAGCATAGTAAGGACTATATATATATATATATATATAAAGAGTTGAGCTAGAATACTCTTAAGAGTACCAGAGCCCATTTTACTTTCGAGTTGTTTTCGATGATGGAGCTTCCAAATTGATGATTGGCTCCGTTGAACATGATCTATACCACTTAAAGTGTTTAGAAATCAAATTTCAAATATTACATCATTTGCCTAATGATCAAAGGGTTTCAAAATTTGTAATTTTAATGGTAGATAAGAGTCGTTTTCTCGTTTAACGGTGTAAAGATGTCCATGGCAATTGAATTTTTGATAGAAAATTCTTTAAACTATTTAAAACAAGATCTATACTCTTAATCTTGATTTCAAGACTCCTATCATTATTTTTTTAAGAGTATTCATTTTCAGCCGTTCATTTTCTGTTCACTAGATGGATACAAGAACAATATCGAAAGTGCGTGAAATTTGATTTCTAGGTAGTTTAAATGGTTTAGATCATATTTAATCTGAGCGATCGTCAATTTGAAAGCTCTATCATCGAAAACAACTCGAGAGTAAACGGGCTCAGACTCTTAAGAGTATTCTAGCTCAACTCTCTCTCTCTCTCTCTCTCTCTCTCTCTCTCTCTCTCTCTCTCTCTATATATATATATATATATATATATATATATATATATATATATATATATATATATATAACTAGGCTACTATGCTATTAATGGCACGAAGTCATTGGTGCTACCAAGTTTTTGGCCGTTGGACTGAGAGATGTGCGGTTAGGATGATGTGGGCCCCTTTGGGTTAAGTGGGTGGTTGGTTGAATAGTATGATCAACGGGATGAAATCATCAAAGGGGTGAACTCAATCTAAGGGGAAAATCAGCACCTGAGACCTCCGTGCTATTGATAGCACAGTTCTTACTCTCTCTCTCTCTCTCTCTCTCTCTCTCTCTCTCTCTCTCTCTCTCTCTCTCTCTCTCTATATATATATATATATATATATATATATATATATATATATATATATGAGTCCCATGGTGCTTGTAAAAGTACCAAGCATTTGGTGCTTGTAAATTTTTAACCGTTAGATCTAGCATTTGAGCATTTTCAATCATTAGATTATACTATTCTACCAACCACCCACTTAACCCTAGGTGGCCCACATCATCCTAACGAAGGTTTTAAGTGCCCGTGCAGTGCCGTATCCACCGTGTCGACTTGTGCCAAAAAGATACCTAAGACGATATAGACCCCGTGCACGGCATACTCAAATCCTCTATTTTTTGAATTAGTAAGCAATTTCCTCAATAAAGTTCAAAAGATGTGAGAAAAAGATATAATAAATAGTTAGAAAATTTTATTGCTAAAGAAAATAAATATTTCATGCTATTATGTGTCGACACAAGAAATTTTTTGACGGCACGCATCGGCAGCTCGCAAGACGCACCGTGCGTGCACCGTGTCGGCAAGTTTAAGACGACCCCGTGCCCCGCACTTAAATCCTTGATCCTAACCGCACATCTCTTAATTCAATGTCTAAAAATTTATAAGCACCAATAACTTGGTACTTTTAAAAAATAGGAGCTCAATTATATATATATATATATATATATATATATATATATATATATATATATATATATATATATATATATATATATATATATATATATATAGTTGAGCTAGAATACTCGATAGTAAATAGGGCATTTTACTATCGAGTTGTTTTCGATGATAGAGCTTCCAAATTGACGATCGCTCGTTGAACATGATCTATACCACTTAAAGTGTTTAGAAATAAAATTTCAAATATTTTCGACATCATTTGCCTAATAATCAAAGGGTTTCAAAATTTGTAATTTTAATGGTGGATAAGAGACGTTTTCTCGTTTAACGGTGTAAAGATATCCAAATCAATTGAATTTTTGTTAGAAAATTCTATAAACTATTTAAAACAAGATCTATACTCTTGATCTTGATTACAAGACTCCTATCATCATTTTTTAAAGAATAGTCATGTTTAACCATTCATTTTCTGTTCACTAGATGGATAAAAGAACAATATCGAAAGTGCGTGAAATTTGATTTCTAGGTAGTTTAAATGGTTTAGATCATATTTAACGAAGTCGATCGTCAATTTGGAAGTTCTATCATCGAAAACAACTCGATAGTAAAATGCCCTATTTACTATCGAGAGTATTCTAGCTCAACTCGTATATATATATATATATATATATATATATATATATATATATATATATATATATATATATATATATATATATATATATATATATATATATATATAGGCCATATTACTATACTATTATGAGTATTGGAGCCCTACTACTCATAAGTTGTTTTCGATGATGGAGCTTCCGAATCGACAATCCACTCCGTTAAATATGATCTAGTGTATTTGAAACTTCTAGAAAATAAATTTCGTAATTTTTCGAGATCATAATAAAGTCCATCAAGCGGGCATAAAATGAACGGCCGAAGTCTAACGACGTCCTAAAAATGGATGATCGGATCCTTCAATTTAAGATCGGAGTTATTGATCTTTATCTAGGTAGTGAATAGAATTTTCTATCAAAAATTCAACCTATTCCAAGTCTTTTACACCATTAAACTAGCAAGTATCTCATACCGGCCATTAAAAATTATCAATTTTGTGGGCTTTTGATCGTAAGGCAAATTATGTGGAAAAATTATAAAATTTGATTTCTAGAATTTTTAAATGCTGTAAATAACCTTTAATGGTATGGATCGTCGATTCGGAAGCTCTATCTTCGAAAACAACTTATGAGTACGAGGGCGATCGTAATAAATATAGTAGGACCCTATATATATATAGTATTTATGCTATCAATAGCACGGAGGTCTCCGTGCTATCAAGTTTTCTACCGTTAGATCCACCCTTGATGATTTTCACCCGTTAGATCATACTATTCAACCATCCACCCACTTAACCCTAGGGGGCCCACATCATCCTAACCACACATCTCTCAATCCAATGGCTATAAACTTGGTAGCACCAATGACTTGGCTACTATGCTATTAATAGCACCAAGTCATTGGTGCTACCAAGTTTTTAGCCATTGGATTGAGAGATGTGGTTAGGATGATGTGGCCCCTATGTTGTGGTCAAGTTGAATAGTATAATCTAACGGTGAAAATCATCAAAGTGGATCTAACTGATGGAAAACTTGATAAGACCGAGTGCTTCGTGCTATTGATAGATATACTCTATATATATATATATATATATATATATATATATATATATATATATATATATATATATATATATATATATATATATATATATATATATATATATAGAGAGAGAGATTTAGCTAGAATACTTTCAAAAGCACCAAATGAGTGATGCTTTAAGTTTTTAACCATTGGATGAAGAGATGTAGGGTTGAGATGATGGTGGTAGGTGATGGTAGGTGGTGGTAGGTGGAATAGTATTTGATCCAATGGCTATTAGAAAATAAGGAGTAGATCCAAGAGATAGAAACTTAGAAGCACCAATGGGTTGGTGCTTCTAAAAATATTCTAGCTCAATTATATATATATATATATATATAGTAGTCTACTATCCTTTTAATAGGATATGAGCACTTGTCCTATCGCTTTTTAGCCTTTGGATCAACTCTTATCATCATTTCTAACCATTGGATAAAATACTATAACCATGGGGACCACTCAACCCTAGGGGGACCATTCAACTCTAACCGACTAATATCATCCTAACCCTACAATTTCTCATCCAAGTTTAAAAACTTGATAGACAAGTGCTCCTATCCTATTAATAGGATAGTAGCCATAGCCTATATATATATATATATATATATATATATATATATATATATATATATCTATATATAGAGTCCGGCTGGGATACTATCGATAGCACCATGCATTTGGTGCTACCAAGTTTTCCGCCGTTAGATCCACCCCTTTGATGATTTTCATCCGTTAGATTATACTATTCAACCAA
Organism: Aechmea fasciata; assembly: GCA_025177825.1. NCBI lineage: Eukaryota > Viridiplantae > Streptophyta > Magnoliopsida > Poales > Bromeliaceae > Aechmea > Aechmea fasciata. The sequence continues at coordinate 2,064,124 of CM045934.1, forward strand.
CCACTCACTTAACCATATGGGGCCCACATCATCCTCACAACACATCTCTTAATCCAATGGCCAAAAAGTTGGTAGCACCAATGACTTGGTGCTATTAATAGCATAGTAGCCTAGTTCTATATATATATATATGGGATAATTGCCTATATACCCTCACGTCTCGAAAATATCCGATCTACCCCTTTTTTTTTTTTCTTTCTAAAATGCCCTCATACGTTCCCAATCGTTATTGCAAAATACCCCTCAGCTTATCTCATGTTAAGTTAATCTGGATTAAACGTGAGTTAAATATCTACCACGCTTAAAAAAATTAAAAATACCAATTTTGCCCTTAACTTAAGGGCAAATAAGAAAGGTTGGTGACGGTAGAGAGGTATATTGGAAAAAACCAAAAGTCGAAATACTTTTGTGCCCATGACTGTAAGGGCAAATAAGAAAGACAGTGATAGTAGAAGGGTACATTTGAAAAGGGCAAAATAGTAATTTTACAGAGATAATAGAATTACTTAAGATTTTAACTCTAAGGGTATATTAAAAATAGGTTGGAACGTAGGAGGGTATTTTCAATATTAGCCTTAAGAGGGTAAATCGGAAAATCGGAACTTTTCGTGGGTATATAAGCAATTGCCCCTATATATATATATATATATCGAGTCCTATACTATCCTTTTAATAGGATATGAGCACTTATCCTATCAATTTTTTAGCCTTTGGATTAATTTTTTCATCATTTCTAACCATTGGATTAAATACGAGAACAAAATCTTTTTATAGATAATATAATGTACAGTTTATATATATATATATATATATATATATATATATATATATATATATATATATATATATATATATATATATATATATATATATATATATATATATATATATATATATATATATATATATATGTATATATATAGAGTCCTATGCTATGTTATCGATAGCACGGAGGTCTCCGTGCTACCAAGTTTTTCACCGTTAGATCCACCACTTTGATGATTTTCACTGTTAGATCATACTATTCAACCAACCACTCACTTAACCCTAAGGGGCCCACATCATCCTAACCACACATCTCTCAATATAGACTTGGTAGCACCAATGACTTGGTGCTATTAATAGCATAGTAGCCTAGTTCTATATATATATATGTATAGGCCACGGCTACTATTCTATTATGAGTATTGGAGCCATCGTACTCATAACTTTTTGGCCGTTGAGATGAAAAAATGTGAGGCTAGGATGAGAGTGATTATGGTTAGATTGATAGTGGGCCCTCTAGGGTTGAGTAAGTGATATGAAGAATAGTATAATCTAACGGGTAAAAATGATTAAAGGGTGGATCAAATGGCCAAAAAGTTTTGAGTACAAGAGCCTCTATACTCATAAAAGTATAGTAGCCGGACTCTATATGTATATGTATATATATATATATATATATATAGAGTCGGACTGGGCTACTATTAGTAGCAAAATCCCATTGTTGCTACCAATTTTTTAACCTTTGGATCACTCTCTTATCATTATTTCTAACCATTAGATTAAATACTATAACCCATTGGGGACCACTCAACGCTAGGGAGACCACTCAACGCTAACTATCTAATATCATCCCGACCCTACAAATTTTCATCCGAGGGTTAAAAACTTGGTAGTAAAAAAGGCGTTTTACTACTAATAGTATTCCACCTAATTCATATATATATATATATATATATATATAGTCATTATATGGTGCTTGTAAAAGCACCAAGCCCTTTGTGCTTGTGATTTTTTTACCATTAGATCTACACCTTCGATCATTTTCAACCGTTAGATTATACTATTCAACCAACCACCCACTTAACTACATCATCCTAACCGCACTTTTGCCATCCATTTATTTTCGATGATGAAGCCTCCAAATCGACGATCGTACCGTTGAACATGATCTATACCACTTGAAGTATTTAGAAATTAAATTTCAATTCTTTTCGATATCATTTGCCTAATGATCAAAGGGTTTCAACATTTGTAATTTTAATGGTCGATATGAGGCGTTTTTTCGTTTAACGGCATAAAGATATCCAAATCAATTGAATTTTTGTTAGAAAATTTTTTGAACTATTTAAAACAAGATCTATACTCTTGATCTTGATTACAAGACCACTATCATCATATTTTTAAGATTATTCATTTTCAGCCGTTTATTTTTATGTCCACTCGATGGATAAGAGAACAATATCGAAAATGTATGAAAATTGATTTCTAAATACTTCAAATGGTATAGTTCATATTCAACGGTGCCGATCATCAATTTGGAGGCTCCATCATCAAAAACAAATGTGTGGCAAAAGTGCCGATTTGTTATCGATAGCATTCTAGCTCAACTCTCTTTATATATATATATATATATATATATATATATATATATATATATATATAGAGAGAGAGAGAGAGAGAGAGAGAGAGAGAGAGAGAGAGTTGAGCTAGAATAAATATATAGAGTTGATCGAGTTAGAATACTCTCAAAAGCACCAAGGGGTGGTGTTTTTGAGTTTTTAACCATTGGATGGAAAGATGTAGGGATGAGATGATGGTGGTAGGTGGTGGTAGTGGTTGTAGGTGAAATAGTGTTTGATCTAAGAGGTATTAGTAATTGATGAGTGGATCCAAGGGTTAGAAATTTGGAAGCACCAAGGGGTTGGTGCTTCCAAAAGTATTCTAGCTCCACTATATATATATATAGTCCGGCTGGAATACTATCGATAGCACCATGCATTTGGTGCTACCAAGTTTTCCGCCGTTACCCCTTTGATGATTTTCACCCGTTAGATCATACTATTCAACTAACCACTCACTTAACCCTTGGGGGGCCCACATCATCCTAACCACACATCTCTCAATCCAATGACCAAAAATTTAGTAGCACCAATGACTTGGTACTATTAATAGCATAGTAGCCTAGTTATATATATATATATATATATATATATATATATATATATATATATATATATATATATATATATATATATATATATATATATATATATATATATATATAGAGTCCGGCTGCTATGCTATCAATAGCACGAAGTACTCGGTGCTACCAAGTTTTCCACCGTTAGATCAACCCCTTTGATGATTTTCACCCGTTAGATCATACTATTCAACCAATCACTCACTTAACCCTTGGGGGCCCACATCATCCTAACCACACATCTCTCAATCCAATGGCCAAAAATTTGGTAGCACCACTGACTTGGTACTATTAATAGCATAGTAGCCTAGTTATATATATATATAGTCCGGCTACTATACTATCTATAGTACGGGAGCTCCCGTACTATAGTGTTGTTTTCGATCTTGGGGCATTCAAATCAACGATCCACACTGTTAAAATTGATATTGGGTATTTAAAGTTTTTAGAAATAAAATTTTATATTTTTTCGACATAGTTACTTTATAATCAAACTATTTCAAAATTATCAATTTTTAATGGCTATTATGACGAGTTTGGGGTTTAAAGGTGTAGAAGAATCTAAATTTCTTCAAATTTTGATAGAAAATACTTTAAACTATATAGATTAAGGTTAATATTCTTGATCTTGAATTTAAAAGTCCTATGCTCAAATTTTAAAAAGTATTAAATTTCCACCGTCCATTTTGACATAATTTATTTACTAAGTAAACGATATCGAAAAGAACTAAAATTTTATTCCTAAAAACTTCATATACCCTAGATCATATTTAATGGTGTGGATCGTTGATTTGAACGCCCTAAGATCAAAAACAGCACTATAGTACGGGAGCTCCCGTACTATAGATAATATAGTAGCCTAATTCTCTCTCTCTCTCTCTCTCTCTCTCTCTCTCTCTCTCTCTCTATATATATATATATATATATATATATATATATATATATATATATATATAGAATGGAATACTATTAGTAGTAAAACGCCTTTTTTACTACCAAGTTTTTAACTCTGGATGAAAATTTGTAGGGTCGGATGATATTAGGTAGTTAGCGTTGAGTGGTACCCCTAGGGTTGAGTGGTCCGAAATGGGTTATAGTATTTAATCCAATTGTTAGAAATAATGATAAGAATGATCCAAAAGTTAAAAAATTGGTAGCAACAATGGAATTTTGCTACTAATAGTAGCCCAGACTCTATATATATATATATATATATATATATATATATATATATGTAGTCCCATTATGGTGCTTATAAAAGCACCAAGTATTTGGTGCTTGTGATTTTTTTACCGTTAGATCTACATCTTTAATCATTTTCATCCGTTAGATTATACTATTCAACCAACCACCCACTTAACCCAAGGGGCCCACATCATCCTAACCGTATATCTATTAATCCAAGGACTAAAAACTTACAAGTACCAATGATTTGGTACTTTTAAAAGCATAGGAGCTCAATTATTTATATATATATATATATATATATATATATATATATATATATATATATATATATATATATATATATATATAGTAAGGCTACTATGCTTAAGACGGAGGCTCCGTGCTTCTACGTCGTTTCGATGTTGTGGCTTCCGAATCGTCGATCGCTCAGTTAAACTTGATCTAGAGTATTTGAAGTACCTAGAAAATAAATTTTGCGATTTTTCGATATTATTTGCCTAGCGAACGGGCTAAAAATCAATGGTTGAAAATAAAAATCTTACAAAACGCGATAATATAGCATTAAAAATTTAGATTAAAGATATTGATCTTGTTTTATATAGTATAAAAAATTTTCTATCAAAATTTCATGTAATTTGGATATTTCTAATTAAACTTTCAAACGGCTCACTATGACCATTAAAATTATTTGATTTTGTGCCCTTCGATCACTAGGCAAATGATATCGAAAAATTATAAAATTTATTTTCTAGATACTTTAAATACTCTAGATCAAGTTTAACGATCGACGATTCGAAAGTCGCATCATCGAAACGACGTGGAAGACGAAAGGCTCGTGCTTCCGATAGTATAGTAGCCTCACACTATATATATATATATATATAGTCCACATTATACTTTTATGAGTATTGGCTCCTTATACTCATAAATTTTCGCCCTTAGATCTATTCCATTGATTTCCACCCGTTAGATCATACTATTCAACCAACTACCTACTCAACCCTAGGGATCACTATTATTCTAAGTGGGACCACCATCATCCTAGCCACACATCACATCAATTAACGGTTAAAAATTTATGAGTTCAAAGGGGTCTATACTCATAAAAGTATAGTAGCTATATATATATATATATATATATATATATATATATATATATATATATATATATATATATATATATATATATATATATATATATATATATATATATATATATATATATATAGTCATTTACTATACTATTATGAGTACGATCGATCTCGTACTCATAAGTTGTTTTCGATGATAGAGCTTCCGATTCGACGATCCACACCGTTAAACGTTATTTACAGCATTTAAAGCTTCTAGAAATAAAATTTTATAATTTTTCGACATCATTTATCTTACGATCAAGAGGTCACAAATTTGACAATTTTTAACTAGTAGGTATGAAATTATTGCTAGTTTAACGGTATTAAAGAATCGAAATTTATTGAATTTTTGATAGAAAATTCTATTCACTACATAGATAAAGATCAATAACTCCGATCTTGAATTGAAGGATCCGATCATCCTTTTTAGGACGTCGTTTGATTTTGACCGTTCATTTTATGCTCGCTTGATGGACTTTATTATGATTTCGAAAATTTACGAAATTTATTTTCTAGAAGTTTCAAATACTCTAGATCATATTTAGCGGAGTGGATCGTCGATTCTAAGCTCTATTATCGAAAACAACTTATGAGTAGTAGGTCTCCAATACTCATAATAGTATAGTGTGGCATATATATATATATATATATATATATATATATATATATATATATATATATATAGGCTAGGGCTACTATCCTATTAATAGGATAGGAGCACTTGTCTTATCAAGTTTCTAACCCTTGGATGAGAAATTGTAGGGTTAGGATGATATTAGTCGGTTAGAGTTGAATGGTCCCCTTAGGGTTGAGTGGTCCCAGGTTATAGTATTTAATCCAATGGTTAGAAATGATGATAGGAGTTGATCCAAAGGCTAAAAACTGATAGACAAGTGCTCATATCCTATTAAAAGAATAGTAATAACTCTATATATATATATATATATATATATATATATATATATATATATATATATATATATATATATATATATATATATATATATATATAGTGGAGCTAGAATACTTTTGGAAGCACAAACTTCTTGGTGCTTCCAAGTTTCTAACCCTTGGATCTATTTTTTAATTACTAATACCCCTTGTATCAAACACTATTCCACCTATCATTATCATTTCAATCCTACATCTCTCTATCTAATGGTTAAAAACTCACAAGCACCAAGTAGATCTGTAGATGGTGCTTTTAGGAGTATTCTAGCTCAACTAATAAACAAGCACCAGAGGTTGGTGAAAGTTTTTTTTAAGATGAATACTAATGGTATTTTCTATATTAATCCCAATAGAATTTCTTTGTTGTTTCTCAGGCTTATAGTTCGCATGCTTTCACCTTTTATTTCTAAGAATGGACCTAAAATGAAAACCTCTGGCGTCCGGCTCATGATAGCTCAAATTGTCGGAAGTATTAGCTTGATACTGTCGCTAGTATATGTTAAGTAATGTGAAGCCTTAAAGTAAAGAAAACACAGCATGTAACACTTTTTTTGGGAAATAATCTATAGGTATAGATCGTTTCGAACTAATAAAATATGAAACTACACTATTAATTTAAAAATATTAAAAATTTAGATTGAAAATTTAAAAATTTTTTAAAGCAGACAAAAAGCTCTGTATTGAATATTAAAATAAAATATAAAAACTTATTCAGTATAAATTTGTTTTTATATGATTTAAAGATAAAAGTTTGATTTTAATTTGCTCTTTGAAAGATCTAGGTGACCACAATCAATATTTTAAATAACGACCGTTATGTCCCCTATCGCGCATTTTATGTATTAACGCTCTGTTATAATTTTTAAAACAATTTAACGGATCGGATTTATAGCGATCACTTTAGCGGTATAGAGCCTGCTAAGTGGCCGCAATAAAGCGGTTGAAAAGTGGGCACAACGAGTCCAAAATTTAAAAATATATAAACAAATTTAAAACATCTAAATGGATTGGGTTCTCAAGTGAATGACTAGAATATTCTATAACTTACGAAATTGATCACGATTAAGAAAGATTGTGTATTTAATCTATGATATATAATTCATTTTATTCTACAAATAATATTTTAGAGTCCGAATATAACATGTAATAATTCTAAATTCTAAATATTTAGTCACACTCTTTATTTTCTAAATACCGCGTACTTTTGAGTAAGGGTGTAAATGAGCCGAACAGAGCTAACAAGAGTGGAGTGAGTTTCGGTTGCGTTATTATCACTCATTAAAGATCGAGTCGAAAATGTTCGTGTTCGGGCCGTTTAATAAACGATTTGAAAGTTGGCTCACGACAAACTAACAATAAATTAGAAAAAATTAGATTAAATATATTAAGAAAATAAATTTATAAAATTTTATTCATTAGACTTTGATCTAATAGTTAAAACTTTATATACAAATGGATCTTTTTATAATTAAGCTCGCATTTATATTTTTATTTTACTAAAATTAAATAATAAAAATTTATATTACATATAATTATTTATTTATATATAAAAATATAAATTAAATATTATATATATAAAAAATATATATTATTTCGTTTATTATGTTATGACCTGCTTATTAAACGAAATCGCTCTGTTTCGCTTACTAAACGATCTGAGCCTCATTTCATTTCGAAACGAACGCCTCACTGAACATGAGTTGGATTACCACCCCTACTTTTGAGTACATAAATGGATCCGTAATGAAATAAGTAAAATCGAGGCATCTATTTGAAAATTGTGGTCTTAGTAAATATTTATTTGGAGAAAAAGCGTGGGCTCTACGCCTCTATTTATCTGATCCGCGTGTCGGGAAAAGGAGAGAAAGGGTCATCCCGAACACAGTTGACACAAAAAGAAGGGTAAAGAAAAAAAAAAGGGAAAAAAAAAAGGGAAAAAAAAAAAAACAAGAAACAGAGAGATAAAAGGGTCACGGTTTTACCCCGATCTTCCCCGAGGAAACCCTAATTTCCTCTCCAAATCACCGCGATTTTGCAAGCAAATTAAGCTTCAACTCTTCTCCTCGAGCTAACCGGCCCCTCTAATGGGACGCAGGGTGAGTTCTCTTCCCAATTTCCCCCTCAATTTTCCTAATTCGATGCCCAAAAAAGATCGTTGTTGACCCTTTGTGGGTCGGCGCTCTTGATTTTAGTCGAAATTTGGTTTTTGCTATCCGATTTTGGGCCTAACAAGGTCTATTTAGGGTTTTGTGTAGTGCGATTTAGAAGAGATCTTGTCCTACAAGGTTTGGGTGAGAATCTATCTTTTTGGGTTCCGAGGAACCTAATTTGATGCTTTGATAGACACTTTTGGCACAAATTTGATGGTTAAATTTGATGATTAAAACTGTTGGGATGGTGTTGTTGTTGGTAGGTAATGTGATCGCTGATTACGATGACTTCGAGGCCTATTGTTCTTGTTTTCCTGCTCCTGGTACTAATCATCACATCCCAGTTTGAGTGGAAGCAGCAGATTAGTGAAGCCGAAGCTAATCCGACCGTCTCGCAGAGGAAGCAACAGATTCTTGATAGGGAAGAAGCTGTTAAAGAGAAAGTGAGTTGAAACCTAATAAGATTTATATGAAATTGATTTCTCAGAGATTTTTGGCCTTTTCAAAGCTATTTTATTCATTAACAGTACTAGATTTTTCATCTTGTTCAAAATGCACATATTCATTTACATGCTCAATACATATTGCCTTTCTCTATACTGCTTGTTCTAACCAAAGAATTTTCCTAGAATCACTTGTGATTTAAATATTCTTATCTCTGATTAAGTAGGTACGATATATGCATGGTTTAAACTTTAAAGTGTCGTGGCACGGGGGCGTGCCGCTCTTTTCTTGGCACGGTACGGCACGGGCACGCTTCCGTGCCGACACGTGGTACGCGTGCGTGCCGATGGATACGCATGACCTTGTACTGGCACGTTTTGGCACGGACTTAAGTTTTTTTAGTTCCAATAAATTTTTATAATATTATTTTGAAAGATTTAGACAAATAATTATTAATATTTGTTATGTAAATTAACATGCATGTAATCATTTTGTATATAAAATATAACTATACCTGATATAGAATAGAAATTAAAATTCTTTTGCTATGTATCCCGGAGAACCGAAAAAAAACCAAAAAAACCATAAAAAGAAAAAGGGGCGGCACGCACCGGCGTGCCGCTAGACTAAGGGAGGGTGCGATACCCCCCCTGTACCGTGCCCCCACGTCCCGTGCCGTACGGCATGGGGCGACACTTAATACCTTGGATATATGTAACCAAATACTAAAGAGATTTGCTTTTATTTGTAACAATGCTTGAGATAAATGGTTTGAGGGTTCCTATCAAGCTGCAATTTGGCAGGCAGAGCTGCTGGATGTAACACAAGCTCTGTTGTCTGAGCTGTATTTGTTGGACACCTCTTGAACTAAGCTGTTAACGGTTCTATTTGGCTTTGCTCTTGCTTCTTTTCTCGAAATAGCTTTAGTAGAGCATCTGGTCAAGGGGAAAAAAAAATGGAGCTTCTGCTGCAGCGGGAAAGTGGACATGAGATCCTTAGCCACAAAAGTAGAGGCTTCAATTTGTTGCTACTAAATCTATCCCGGAAAGAAGTTGTTAGGAGTAAATCGCTTATAGCACTTCTCAGACTCGGATAACATTTCATTGAACAACACTAAACTTCACAGAATGGCCAAATAGACACTAAATCCTGAAGCATCAAATATGGAACTTAGTTGCATTAATCTCACTCTATGATACTCATGCGACGCAATAGGAAATAAAACTGATTTATTTCTTGTTAGAAAGAGTCATTAGCTAAATCATCTTAGTTGCGGAAGGAGCATAGCATGTCAATTTAGACAATATTACTAATGTGAGTTCAGATTCTAGTTCTAGTTGTCACTCTACGAAGTGATTATCAGCCAATAGCGTTCCAGGTTGTTCCAGGTTATGTCTGACCTTGCGCATTTATTGACCAAAAAATTGTGTATGATTTCTACAATACCACCATTGCTATTGCATATCATATTTGTGGTTCAGTATGACTTGGATGCCAAAATTTTAGCTGATACCATCTTACCTTGCTAAGTTCATGGAGTTATTTTGTAGTATTTCTTTGTTCTTTTTCTTATATTATCTTACTACAAGTCGAAACAGTAGTATCTTTAATTCGGAGATTTAGTTGTCAACACTGAACCTGAATAAATATGTTATGTATGTTGCCACAGAAGATGAAATGAGTCTGCAGAAGTGCACCATATATATATATATATTTATTAACAAATTTGTCACTTGCTTTACTCCTATTATGTGATGTAAAATTTTCACTATATTCCTCTTGATTTTCTTTTTGGGTTCTGCATATCTGTGCTTATGTACTAGATCCTGCGAGCTAAATTTGTGGAATAGAATGGTGTGATAGATTTCAGAATTATATTGAACCTGAGAATTCTCAATTCAGGGATGGCATGGTGTGTGATAGAAGCTAAATTGTTAACTTAAGAACCCGTTTGACTATTGGATTGGATAGGGTAGTCAGTGTTTAAAAAAGCCCAAGGCGCACCTAGGGTAGTCAGTGTTTAAAAAAGCCCAAGGCGCACCTAGGCGCAAAGGGCGGTTGGAGCCTAGGGGCAAGGCGCAGGCACGCGCCCGAGAGAGGTCAAGTGCACACTTTCATAGAATTTTGAAATAAGCAAATAACCAAGAAGTGTCTTACTATACTTTCTAATAATTGTTAAGTAGTACTAAATATATTCTATAAAATCATATTATCACAATAAATATTCTATAATTACCCAAATAATCATGTTTCCCAAAGAAAAAAAATTAAGAAAAGAAAGAAAACCAAGCAACATATATGATAATTTTGAAAACGAAAACAACATAGATAAAAGTAAAGAATAAATTGCCTTTTTTATCTCTAAATAAAGGCCGGCATAAAGGTAACTATTAATTCACAAACATATAGAAAATTTTGATGTGAAAAGCATATAATTATAAATACAAGATCATAAAAAGTAATATGCATAAAAGTTTAAAGTTTCAAGCCAAAAATCATTAAAAAAGTATCATGATCATGTGAAAGCACTGATTAAAAAAGCGCACCTTAATATAGAGGGAGAGGCGAGTTGAGTTGAAGAAGCAGAGAGGGATAGCCGGAGGCAACCGGAGGTGATGGACGAGCGGGAGAGAGGATCGGTCCGAGCGGAGAGAGGGAGAGGGAGCGGACTCGGCGAGAGGGAGAGGGAGCGGATAGATGTTTAGGGTTTAGAACTTTAGATTAGATTGGTTTTGAGTTTATTTTACATGTTTTAAACCCATTAAACCAATAAATATAGGATCCACACCCATTAAAGCATATATTTTTAGATCCAAACCCGGTAGGATCAAATATGTATTCGGCGCGCCTTTCTTGCGCCTTGCCCTAGGCGCGCGCCTAGGCAATGGCGCCCGCCTAGGGGCTGCCTAGGCGCTGGCCATTGAGGCTAGCGCCTAGGTGCGCGCCTAAGGCACGCTTTTTTAATCACAGAGGGTAGTATAAGATAGTGATGTCTGGGGAGGAGGGTTTAGTGACTCGGGGCGTTGCAGGTAAAACAATCCTCTTAGGATGGGATTATGAATCCCAGACTGAGAGGTTGGGATTGTATTCGGGAAATCCTGTTGTGTCCTATTGAAGCCACCCCCTGTTTGTTGTGATCTGCCCATGTCCTATATCTTAGGTAGACATGTCCTAGCAGCACAGCAAAGTGTCCGCTGCAAATTGATGCATTTACTTGGCATACATAGTTTAATACTGGTACAGACCTCAAAGAGTTTGATGTAAGCTGATGGTTCTTTCTCCAATGCTGCATCATTAATGAGGATGTTTCCACTGTCTTTACTCTTGAAACTTTTTAAGTGCATTGAGGGAGCTCACTTTGCTATTCAAATTTCTTTTCCTAAGCGAAAGCTCTGATTAGTTGTTGTGTAAATCATAATCAGTTTGAAATAAATTGATGCATTACTGCAATGAAAGCATAGTGACAGGTAGATTGTTGATTTCAAGCAGAACGGAAGTTACTCAGGAACAACTTGTTTAGGGGCTTCTTGTCTGAACAACATTGCGGCTAATCTGTTTAGTATCTAATGGAGTTGAGCGGAATACTTTTGGAAGTCAAAAAGAGTTTTGCTTCCATCTCATTTTGGATGATGAGGCATCCAAATCAACAAACAACACCATTATATATGATCTACATGACTTGAACTTCGTAATAAATTTTGTGATGTTTTGTGATTATTCAATTAGTCTTAAAATTGACCATTTTTAACGACTAATATGAGGCGTATTTTGAGATCACTTGATCACTAGGTGGATGATGTCATAAAATCATGAATTCTTGCAGTTCAAGCATCCGACGGTATGCTTAATGGTGTTGATCACCGATTCAAAATGCTTTTTGATTGTAAATTTGGTGAAAGTAAAAACCCAGTTTTACTTTGGTGCTACATGGGGGGAAACTCACTATGCTTGCTTCTCATCGTATTGTCCTTTGATTTATTTAAAATCTCTTATCCTAGGTTGATTGAACCTGTGATATGTTGGCTTTTGACAACTTAAACTCGGTTTGTGTCCTGTTGAATGAAAGCAAAATACTTTACCTTGGTTAAGTTTACCTCGGTTTGTGTCCTGATGAATGAAAGAAAAATACTTAAAAGATTAGGTATGAACAATACATGGTTTGTTCACTTTCTCGGAGTTATCAAATCTAGGATTCTGTACTTAGGTTTGTCATGCTATATGCTTATTGGTTGCTCAAAGCAACCTTCCTTTGTATTACTAAATTATGCTTCTTCCTGCTTGCTTAAAAAAGATTTCTATTTTTTAATATCAGTTATAAGTTGGCAAATTTTGCATAGAAGAAAAAGGGATTGAAGTATATCGACGGCCCTTTTACCAATATTGAGCCAACCCAGTTTTATTAATGAAAGCAATTTAACTTACGCTGCCTACTCAAAATTCATTATAGACTGCAATAGGCTTGCCGTAACACTGCTTTTAAAATGATTTTTGTATTGTTTTTCTGCAGAATTGAATAATCAGGTGCCAATGTCTATTTGTTATTCGAAACAATCTGAGCTTGAATTTAAATGATGCTTCAACATAAGTGGGGATTTATTTTGATGCCTAATGGATAATTACTTGGGTGCAGATAATTTTATCTCAGGAGAAAAATATTCAGCAACTTCATGAGCTCGTCCAGAGCCTTCAGCGTCAGCTGCTGCACTGCCGCGGGAGCAGCAGCAACATCACAACAACGCATAGCCATGGTAGCTCCCCAACTGAGGATGCTAATGACTTCGAGAAGCACGAGATTCTCGAAGACTGATGTTGTTTCTTGACCTCAAGTAATTGTTCAGTAATACCCCATAAATAGGTTGAGGCATGTATTGTATTTGGTTGTCTAAGTTGATGCATAATACAGGGGCCTTGTTGATGTACAATACATGTTTATTTCCATCTTGTGATTTACTCGTAATACTGCTATTTTAGTTAATTTTTTTGTTGATTTTGGTTTCTGAGTTTTTTATTTTGATATTTATCTATTCAGTGAGCTATTCATTGCCCATGTTGAATATATAAGAACATGTCTTGTTGAGTGAACGGGAGATATGTACCCAAAAAAAAAAAAGAAGAAAAAAAGTATGCATTCAAACAGACCCCTTGGCTAATATCTAGTTTTAATTATTTCCACTTCTTAGAATAATAGATTACATATCTGAGGAGTTGAGCCAGAATACTTTCAATAGCACAATTGGGGTGGTGCTATTGAGTTTTTAGCCATTGGAAGGAGAGATGTGAAGTTGAGATGATGGTGGTAGGTAGAATAGTGCTTGAAATGATTGTGGTAGGTGGTGGTAGGTGGAATAGTGTTTGATCCAAGGGCTATTAATAATCAAGTAGTAGATCCAATGGCTAAAAACCTAATAGCACCATGGGGGGAATACTTTCAAAAGTATTCTAGCTCAATTCCATATCTGAGATGATTTGTTGTATTATCGAAACATGTATCTTATACCATACATGAAACATGAACCCATATCATGTACCGCACAGTTCTCTCCTCACTCAGGTGGGGCTCACTTCCTTTTTTTTTTTTTTTTTTTCTTTTTTCCACCTTTTTTTTTTTTTTTTTTTTTTTGTTTTTGCCTATACCATAAGTGTAAAATTTTATTGTATAAACCAATTTTATTTTTTAATAGTGGATATAATAAAATTAAAATTTTATACGGTATAAAAAAAAGTTGTATATCGAGTGTATAAGACATTTTTATATACAATCTATAATTTGAATTTTTTTTTTGTTTTTGTCTAAAATTTTAGCTTATGGACTCCTCAAGGAAAGCGGTGGGATTTTTTTTTTTCTCTCGCACACTCTCTTACACTCCTTACTCTTTTTTTTTTTTTATTGTTTTTTTCTTAACACTTTTTTTTTTTCTTAGTTTTTCCTACATCAAGTTTAAAATTTTATCGTATGGACCAACTTTATTTTTTAATAGTCGAGTGTACGGCAACCACCTCAAGCAAAGAGGTGGAGCACACTCCATTCTTTTTTCTCTCTCTGTCTCACATACGCCCTACACCATTTTTTTTTCTTTTTTATCTCGCAACACACTTTCTGTTTTTTTTTTTTTTTCTACACCGAGTGCAAAATTTTATCGCATAAACCAACTCTATTTTTTAATAATCAATATAACAAAATTAAAATTTTATCACTCCGGTGGGCCCCCTCTTTCTTTTTCCTCTCTCACATACTCTCTCTCTCTCTCTTTCACCCTACATCTTTTTTATTATTTTTTTCTCTCAACATTTTTTTTTTTTTTTTGTTGCCAATATCATGTGTAAAATTTTATCACATAGACCAATCATATTTTTTAATAATCTATATAACAAAATTAAAATTTCATACGGTATAAAAAATGTTATATACATTATGGGAGTGTTTGGTTGGCTAAATATTAACTTCGGAATCGGAATCGGAATAATTCATTCCGATTCTAGACGTTTGGTATGCCGTAATCCCATTCCGATTCCGTTTCTATTCCGGAATGGGAATCGGCTAATCCGGGTAGAATGAATCCGGCCTCGTACCCCGGATTGAGAATTGAATCCCGACTTAATTATTTTATATACCAAAATAATCTTTCCGTACGATTAAAAAAAAATCCCCTCGGCTCTTACGCACGCGCCGCTCAACCCTCCCCCAGCGCGCTCACATCTCCCGACGCTTCATCCCTCTCTCCCTGTAAGTAATTAATTCCTCCCCTTTTCTCTCTAATCTCCCTCTAATCTTTTTTCTTTTTTTTTTCACATGGACTTTTGACTTTTTCTATATAAAAAAAAAATTAAGAAGAAAAAAAAGTCATATGAACACTAGTAATTATGAGACCATACTTTTCTTTTTCTTGTTACTAAGAAGTAAATTTTTTTATTTGATGTTAATATCACATATGGTGCTACTATGTCAAGAGGGAAAAAAAAATCTAGATTTTGATAAAAAAAAAAATTCTTATATAATAAGGTGTTGATACAAAATCATTGGCTTTTGAATTGTGGTATTTTTTTAAAAAATATAATAACTAGTCGAATAAAAATAATATATTGTATGCGAAATCTCATATAGTAATGCTCTTTATATTTATTTGATATTTTTTCTTACTTTATGTCAGGATGGCCCGTCTTCCTTTAATTTCAAGAAGAAGAAGACAAACCTATATTATATTTTTATTTTTTATTCATTATTTTGTAAGTTGCTCAATTATATTTTAAATAGTATTCAAAATAGTTAAAAGTAATTAAAATATATTATAAAGTTAAAATTGGTATATTAATTTGATTCCGTTTCTGATAACTACCTGAACCAAACACCGACAATGGAAATGGTTCATTTCGATTCCGATTCAAGTGGCGAACCAAACAGAATGAGGTAATGAGTCATTCCGATTCCGATTCCAGCTTATTCCCATTCCGTTTCCGATTTCGATTCCGACTTCGAACCAAACACACCCCTGTTAGGATGGCCCGTCTTCCTTTAATTTCAAGAAGAAGAAGACAAACCTATATTATTTTTTTATTTTTTATTCATTATTTTGTAAGTTGCTCAATTATATTTTAAATAGAGTATTCAAAATAGTTAAAAGTAATTAAAATATATTATAAGGGTAAAATTGGTATATTAATTTGATTCCGTTTCTGATAACTATCTGAACCAAACACCGACAATAGAAATGGTTCATTTCGATTCCGATTCAGGTGGGGAACCAAACAGAATGAGGTAATAAGTCATTCCGATTCCGATTCCAGCTTATTCCCATTCCGTTTCCGATTTCGATTCCGACTTCGAACCAAACACACCCATAGTGTATAAGATATTCTCACATACAATCTATAATTTGATTTTTTTTTTTTTTTGTTTTTGCCTGAACTAAGTATAAAGTTTTAGTGTATGGACCAACCCTAGTTTTTAATAGTCTCCTCAAGGAAAGAGGTGGGGCCCTTTTTTTTTTTTCTCTCCCTCTCTCTCACTCTCTCTCTCCCTCTCTCGCGCGCGCGCACCCTACACCTTTTCTTTTAATTTTTTGGATCAACCTCGATCATTTTTTAATAGTCGATAGTGTACGGCAACCACCTCAGGCAAAGAAGTAGGACTCACTTCATTTTTTTCCTCTCTCACTCTCTCACATACACCCTACATCTTTTTCTTTTTTTTTAATTTCTCAACACCCTTTTTTTTTTTTCTTTCTTTTTTTGGCCTATACCGAGTGTAAAATTTTATAGCATTAACCAACCCTTTTTTTTAAAAATTAATATAACAAAATTAAAATTTTATCACTCCTGTGGGCCCACTTTTTTTTTTTTCTCTCTCACACTCTCTCTTACACACACCTTACACCTTTTTTTTAGTTTTTTTCTCTCAACAATTTTTTTTTTTGTTTTTTTTTTTTTTTTTTCTACACCATATGTAAAATTTTATTGCATGGATGAACCCTATTTTTTAATAGTCGATATAACAAAATTAAAATTTCATATGGTGTAAAATAAGTTGTACATCGAGTGTGCAAGACATGATCATATACAATCGATAATTTAATTTTTTTTTAAAATTTTTTGCCTACACCAAGTGTAAAATTTTAGCATATAGACCAACCCTATTTTTTAGTACACCTCAAGGAAAGAGGTGGGCCACTTTTTTTTTTTTTTTTCTCTCACACTCTTACTCACACACCCTATACCTTTTTTTTAATTTTTTTTTTCTCTCAACACCTTTTCTTTTTTGTTTTTTTTCCTATACCAAGTTTAAAATTTTATCACATGGACCAACCCTTTTTTTTTTTTTTTTTTTGTTTTGTTTTGAGAGAGATAGGTAGCATGCTACCCGCTTCGTTTATTTACGCGCCTCACGCACCATCCCAACTCGGACCAGCAATGTAACGAACCGAACTTTAACCAAATTGGCTAAAGTGCGCGAACGAGGAATTGGACAAGTTCCAATTATCATTCCAAATGTCTTGAAAGGGTTAAAAGAAGGTTTAAAAGAGTTATGAAGATTTTGGCGTTGTTCGGCGCGAAGTAGAGTCGAAACGGCGCGAAAATCTCAAGTCTGGGCAACCTGTACCGGTACAAGCAAAGTTGCTGTACCGGTATAGCAACTTTTACCGAGAGGAGAAGAGCTCTCGGGTTTGAAAATTTTATGGCCATACCGGTACAAGCCCGATCCCATACCGGTACAAGTGCCGCGAAAAATCTGATGTAGCTCTCGGGTTTGCCTCTGGAGTGTCCCATACCGGTACAGAGGCCCTCCATACCGGTACAGATTGGGCCCGACAGCAGTTTGGACTGCTTCGTAAATAAAGTATTTTGTGGGCCTAAATGTAATTGTTACAACACAATACACCCTATACCCCTTCACTCCTCACAGCCACTTCACTTCCAACCCCCTCTCTCACTCACTCTTCTCTTTCTCTCTCTAGAGGGCTTGACCTAGGGCAAGGAGAGAAGGCTTGGAGGCTTGAAGGAGGTGATCTTGGTGGCTTTGGAGCTTGGAGAAGACCTAGAAGCTCTCCTACAAGGTGGACCTTGGGAAAGCTTGGAGCAAAGGTAAGTTTCTATGAAACCTAAGCTAGGGTTTGGACTTTATTCCTAAAAAGTAGGTTTTGGAGCTTCTCTTTGAAATAGAGAACTAGTAGAGGCTTGAGCTCTATGGAAAGCCATGGAAGCTCAAGGTCCTCTCATGGTGAAATCTTAGGGTGGCAAGTAGAGGCCATAATAGTGGTTTAAGTTGTTCTAGATGAACTCTAAGAGGATCAACAAGCTCTCTTTTGCTTGTTTAAGAGATCAAAACCTAGGGTTTCACATAGGGCTTGGTAGAGCACCCAAATTTGGGGCTTTTGACTATAGAGGTTCTAGGGTCAAATTGACCTTGTAGAAACCTAATTGGGAGTGTCCCCGACGCGTGGGGCAACTTCGTTTATTTTTACGAAAAGCCGATCATAGGGTTGCTATGTAAAATGGCCTGATTGGGTCAACTTTTAACGTAACAGGTTTCAACCTAGGCACCGGTTGGCCGTGAGATTCCTTGGGCAACTCCACAAAAATATTCTAAGGTGGGTGGTGCATTCCAAAGACATCGAACTTCCCTTTATGTCTAAGTGTCATATTTGAGCATACTTTAAATTGAGCATAATGCATATTAGGGTTATTTAAGAGCTTTTATCATATTTTGTGAGTTCAAAATGCATGAGAATGAGTGTATGATATTGTAGTAACAAAGAACAAGAACCCTATATATGCATGATAAAACCTAAGGCAAGAACTTAGTGTACTTGACAAATGAACGTGACATTGGACATGTACTTAGAGAATGTGACAAAAATGAGTCTAGAATACTTAGACAACATGTGTGACATCAAAGAGCAAGAACAAGAACTTGTAGTGTACATAACACTAGTAGAGTCATGAGATTGACATTTGACAATAACCTTAGAGTTGAGGGTCGTATGAACATAAGTTCTCCTTGAAGGCAAGGAACAGATTGAGATTTAGAATCCTTAAAGTTAAGGATTGATCGTACTCACCATATAGTCCTTGCTCGGGGGCGGTAGCTCCCCCTCGAGCGGTGCGCTCCGGAGTAGGTCGCCACTGGAATGAGTTTTCCATAGGACGGTCCCAACGGGTCGATATTGAGCCTCCCCGGTTACTTTGGGATTTTGAGTTTGGTTGAGTCTTGTTGAGGGCGAACCCACGGGTTAGCCAAGAGATTGGGTATTGGACTTATGATCTTGCATGTTTTATTTTGAGCATATTATCGTTTACTTTCAAGCATATTAGTTGCATTTGTTAGTCGGTTATTATCTTACCTTTCTTTCTATTACGCTTGAATTAGACCTAGTGGGAAAGTCGGCGTGGTTGGTTGCCGAACCCACTGGGAACTTTGTTGTAGTTCTCACACCCCTTTTTCCACAGAGCCGGGACCGAGTGAGCCGGCCGACGATCGCGGTAAGGGCATCGCGCCCTAGATAGAGACCGCCCGAGTATTTCTTTTGGTAGTTGCACTCCTTTTATATATATATCATCTTTTGTATTTGATGATCATAGTTGTTTAACTTTAATGTAATTAACTTTCATTTTGAGGAAAATGTGATGTAAGAAAGAAATGATGCATAGTATGTAAAGACTTTAAAGAATTCAAAATTGTAGGAATTATGCATGTATGTGATTGCAATTAATCATGGTACTTATATGTTTTAGCTTAGCTTTTCACTTTGGCTATGGCTTGCCCTCGTGCAAGATGTTATGTATGCTTCCGCATGTGTAAAAATTTTATACTCTATCTGTACTTGTTGAGCCTTGGGCGGACAGGGGAAGCTCTGTCCGTTCGGCGTCTGTTTGACGCGCTCGAACCGGCCAAATGGATCGGTCTCGGGGCGTGACAAGCAATATCACCTTAAAGAGGGTGGGGGGTGAGAGTATGTACACATGTCTCCCCTCACAGTGGGTGCCGTAAGTCGATGAAGGCGAGGAGTACTTACCGGCAGAAAGAGATCATCAAAGTCATAAGAAGATATCACAAATACAGTAGTTATAACAACGAAAGGAAAGAGAACAGTAATAAAACATGTAACTACAGCTACTGTAAAGTAGAACATAATGTATACATGAATATCATAACTATAGTAGTAATGATGCAGGAGTAAACAACAAAATAGAGGAATATAACTAGCCGCTACTGTAATACAAAACAGAGTGTAAGTATGCATCAATTGGACATATGAGAAGTCCAAGATATATCAAATCCCTGTGGCTTATCATGAAGACTTGGCTAAACTCGTCCATAGGTCTCAAGGACCGCAAATCAGGTACTACTCCGAAGGGACATATCAATCCGGACCCAAAGTTGTTATCTCTATCTAAGCGTGGCGTATATCAAAACTGGGGGTGAAAACTCTGGGTGGCGGACCCTGTCTATGACACCTCACCTCCCACTAGGCTGACAACTGAAGTATCTGGGTTAGTAACCCTGTCTATGACTGCTTCAGTATCTTACAAGCTATAGTCAACTAATGCCAAAGTATATCAGGTATGAACACGAATGTCACCGACTATAAAATCAACTAATGTCAAGTAATGTCATGTAGGGATACGAGTGTAACTGACTATGAAGTCAACTATGTCAAATCATGTCATGTAGGGAGATGAGTGTCACCGACTATGAAGTCAACTAATGTCAAATCAAGTCCTGTATGAATACAAGTGTCACCAACTATAATGTCACCAATTATCAAGGTTATCTACTAAAACATGTCATGGACGACTCGATCATCAGGAATGTCACTCTACTACTAGATCATGACCGTATAAAATGCGAGTAACTATAGAGTGACTAACTAAGAAATCAAGTGATGTAAAGTGCTCAATCAATATCAAATAACAAAGGGAGATGACAAGAACATAGTTAATTCGGATTCGGCAAAAATTCGATACGGGTATAATTCGGATAAAATTCATCTTCCGATTTTTAAATTCGTTAAAAAATACGGCTGAAAAACGGATTCGTCAATTATTCGGATACGTGATTTATACGGATATTATACGTTCATCAATTAAAAATTCAGGATCAAAAATTAGGTTATTAAATTAAGTTTTTTTTTTTCTCTTAAGATTTATGTTATTAGCATAAATACTCATATTTCTTAAGGTAACGTTTGGTTCGGGAATAAGCAAAAAGTGGATATTTCGGGGATAGGTATAAATTGAGGTATAAGTGAGGATTAGATCAATTTTACGTTTGGATGAAAATTGAGTTATTCCTGAAAATAAAAAAAATAGCGTTTGGTTAGGTAGGATGGAATAAAAATTAAAATAGGTAGTTATAAATAAAAAAATAATATTATTATTCTTTTCTTTATATTAGAATTAGAATTTTTATATTTTAAAATTTAAAATATAAACTTTTATAAATTTTAAAATCTCAAATTTATAATTTAAAAAAATTAATTTATCATGAATATTATTAGATAATCATAAATATTAATTAATAATTAATTACCAGATTAATTAATCAAGAATCAATTAACCATGAGTGCTTTAATTAATAAATTATCTAACTATAAATAATTTAATAAGTTAACAAATTAGGTTAATATATTAATATATTATTAAATGAATTAATTAATTAATTAATTAATTAGTTATGTCGGTAAAAATATTAATTTATTAATCAATAAAGATATTAGTTATTGCATTAACACACTAATAAATAATTATTAATTTAGCTAATATTTTATTATTAAATTAGTTAATTTTTAATTTAGCTAATTAATTAATAAAATAATATAGATAATATATTAATTAATAATATTTATTATTAAACTAGTAGAGATATAAAGAAAAAAATTTGTTATTCCACCAAAAAGGTGGAAAAACAAATCCTCACTCTTAACGCTTTATACTAGAATAACCCACTAAGAGCAGGATTAAATAAACTCACACCTCCTTATAGTGTTAGGTAGAATAATCGGGATAAACTTCTTTATTCCATCTTCACCCCCCAACCCCCCATAGCCTAAGAATATAAGAATAAAAAGTTACAAAATTAAGTTAATTAAGTAAAAAATTTGAAAAGAGTTTTTTTCCTGTAATTAAATTAAGAGATTTTTTTCTGTAACTTAATTAAATTAAGTTAATTAATTCGGTACGGGCCGGTGCAACTGTTTTTATTTTTATTTCTAATTAACTAATAGTTTGATAATTGGTATCTAAAATTTTAGTTTCAAATAAATAAGTGTCTCAAGAAAAAAATTATAAAATTTATTTTTACAAAATAAAATTTTTAATTAAAAATTCTCAGCATATGCGCTTGTGGCATCTACAGCACATAAAAAGAAAAAAAAAAAAAGGAAAAAAACACTCATCCTCCACGCGGACGCCCTCGAGGCGCGCGCCGGCCTGGCCCCCGGGCCTCGCAGGCCTCACAGGCCTCGCGGGCCTCGTGGGCGTACGCAGGCCTCGCGGGCGCGCGCGGGCCTCGCGAGAGCGCACGCGGCGTGGTAGCGAACGCGGGCCGCATTTTTTTGAATCCGAATAATTCGGCCCGCGTATAATACGCGAATAAATTTTTTTATCAAAAAATTCACCTTTTTCTCCGAATTTTTTGAAAAAAATACGAATTCAGTCGTTTAATTCGTTTCTTCAAAAATTCGCGAATAATTCGCGAATTTACTAACATAGGACAAGAATAGAGATCACCGAGCATGCACAATTTTACCGACTTCGGATCAAAGTACGTATCCATATGTACAAACCGACTTTATTGGTTTCCTGACTGTGAAAGAATGTCAACCGGACCTACGGAGGGTTACCGAGTTTGAATGCAACTCACATATATGAAACACTAATTTTTTAAACATTATTGACCTAATAATGAAAGGGTTGCAAAGTTTATAATTTTAGTGGTCGATATGAGATATTTTCTTGTTGAACATTATAAAAAATCCAAATCGATTGAATTTTTGATGGTTTTTTTAACAACTTAAAATAAAATTTACACTCTTAATTTTGATTACAAGACTTCTATCATCACTTTTTGAAAGATATTTATTTTCAGTTATTTATTTTTATGTCTGTTTAATGGACAAGAGAATAATATTGAAAAGCATGAAATATGATTCTCAAGATAGTTTAAATAGTTTAAATCATATTCAATAATACCGACTTCGATTTGAAAACTCCATTATCGAAAATAAATCAGTAGCAATGACGGCTGATTTGGAAGATTCATGATACTCAGCTCTCTCTCTCTCTCTCTCTATATATAGTTTTACTAGAATACTAAACCGCTAGAGATGTCAACGGTCGGATTCGGGGTGGATTTTCAAAATGTCGAACCCGAACCCGACTCCAAATCCGAAATCCAAATCCGAACTCGAACCCGACGTGATTTTAAAAATCCATACCCAAACTCGAACCCGATCAAAAATCCGAAATCCGAACTCGAACCTGAACCTGAAACAATTATTTTTCTATTCAATATTTTAAAATATATTACAACAAATTCAAATATAACATCAAATTTTTATATACATATATTATATATAATGTAAAATAAAAATTCGGGTTGGTCGGGTATAGTCAAAATCTATATCCGTATTCATATTCGTCGGGTTTTATTTTTGATATCCATATCCGAAGAATTAGGTTATATGGACACATGTTTGGAAAACTTTTGAGTAAGTGTCCCATTTATGCTAAAACTTAAAAAGATATCTACTAATGCCTAAATATAAAGCCCAATCCAACTAAAAATAAAAGATTACTCAACTCAACCCATCACACCCAGTCCTTTTGGTCCGATTACAAACAGAAAAGAAAAAAAAATATCAATTATCATCTTCTCTCCTCTCTTCACTCAATCCACTGAAATTCTAGACAAATAGTCTTTCTTGTCGTTCCTCCTCCGCCACTGCAGTCAACGAGATAGAGTTTCGGCGGTTGCTAAATGCTTAAATAAGTATTGATAAATTAGCAGCACTCTTTTAGGTTATAGCGACACTCTTTAACTGTCACTATATACCTAGTGACGCTACATATAGCAACACTTTTTAAAAGTGTGGGTAATTTTAGCTAGCAGCACTTTTTTGATATGTACCTATATTTAAAAGTGTCGCTATAGACCGTTTTTGTTGTAGTGTGATCATATCCATTTAGCATCGGACAAATTCACACTTTTCGGGTTTGGGTTCGGATAATTTTTTGGGTGTCCGTACCCATTGCCATCCCTATAGACCGCTTGGTTTATTATCAATTTTTTCTCGATGATAGTACTCCCAAATCGACAATCAACACTCTTGAACATGATTTAAACTATTTAAATTATCTAAAAATTTCATAATTTTTTGATATTATTCTGTTACTCATCAAGTGTGTCGGATCGTTGGCGCTAACCATTAATCCCAAAAGCTCGAGCTGTTAGAAATACGCTACGCCCACGGCAGGGCAGGATGCTGGCCCATTTAAGCCAACAATCCCCCCTCCAGCACCTGCACACATTTGCAGCATTCGGGAATCGAACCCATGACCTCTGGCTCTGATACCACTTGTCGGATCGTTGGCGCTAACCATTAATCCCAAAAGCTCAAGCTGTTAAAAATACGCTACCAATTCACTTAAAACGCATGTAAAGCGCGCACGGATCTCGATTGTGACTCGGCCCACCTGGCCTCACGCCACTTCGAACATGACTCGGCCCAACCCAGCCTCACGCCAGTTCGAACATGACTTGGCCCACATGGCCTCCCGCCACAGGGCAGGATGCTGGCCCATTTAAGCCAACAAAGTGAATATATAAAATGAATAGCCGAAACTAGATATCCTTCGAAAAGTCATAATAAAAATTTTGTATTCAAGATCTAGAGTCTAAATCTTATTTCAAATAATTTTAAAATATTTCAAATATAAATATATTTAGTTGATTTAAATTTTTCTATACCGGTAAACTAGCAAACAAATCATGTCGGCCATTAAAATTATAAATTTTTCGATTCTTTGATCGTTCGGTTAGTGATGTCAAAAAAATCTAAAAATTAATTTTTTAGATAATTTAAATATTTTAGATCATATTCAATATTACCGATTGTCGATTTGACATCTTACAACTAGCTAGAGCACCGATGGTTTGTTAGACTAAAAGCAAATGTAAATTGCAACTATAAGAAGCGTTCATTTACAAATAAATATTATTCATCCGACGTTAGGAGGCCATGACTCACATGCGAGGACAATAAATCAATCAAAGGCCTCCCAAGTTCAAGGCAAGAGTTCAAAATTAGATTATCTATGCTCCAATCAATCACACTCCCACCAAAAATAAAAACCCAATAGAACGAAAAAATAAAATAAAATAAGAGAATAAAACAATTATTTATAGTCCTCGGGTGTTGAAGGTTATCCGACACGGCCAATCTCCTTATAAATATCAAACAAACTTTTTTTAAAATTTGAAATTAAAGAGAATATATCCACCACCCACTTAACCCTAAGGGGCCCACATCATCCTAACCACACGTCTCTCAATCCAACGGTCAAAAACTTGGTAAGACCAACGTGGTGCTATTAATAGCATAGTAGCCTAGTTTTATATATATATATATATATATATATATATATATATATATATATATATATATATATATATATATATATATATATATATATATATATATAGAGTAGGTCTTGTGTGCTATTAGGAGCACGAGCCCTCCGTGCTCCTAAGCCGTTTTTGATGATGGAGCTTCCGAATCGACGATCGGCTCAGTTAGACTTGATCTAACGTATTTGAAGTTTCTAGAAAATAATTTTTGTAATTTTTCGATATCATTTACCTAGGAATCGAAATGATTCAAAATCAATAATTTTTAACTGAAAATAAAAATCCTATAAAAAATGGTGATATAGCACTAAAATTTTCGATCGAAATATTGATCTTATTGTAGATAGTATAAAAAATTTTCTATCAAAA
Organism: Aechmea fasciata; assembly: GCA_025177825.1. Lineage (NCBI taxonomy): Eukaryota > Viridiplantae > Streptophyta > Magnoliopsida > Poales > Bromeliaceae > Aechmea > Aechmea fasciata. The sequence goes on from CM045934.1 coordinate 2,090,446, forward strand.
TTTCATCCGATTTGAATGCTTCTACACCGTTAAACTTGAAAACGGTAAATATCAACCATTAAAAATTATAGATTTTGAATCCTTTTGATCACTAGGTAAATAATATCAAAAAATTATAAAAATTATTTTCTAGAAACTTCAAATACGGAGCCGATCGTCGATTCGAAAACTCCATCATCGAAAACGGCTTAGTAGCACGGAAGCCTCTGTGCTCCTAATAGCACACAAGACCTACTATATATATATATATATATATATATATATATATATATATATATATATATATATATAGAGTAAATTACTATCCTATTAATAGGATAGGAGCACTTGTCCTATCGGTTTTTAGCCATTGGATCAACTCTTTTCATCATTTCTAACCATTAGATTAAATATTATAACCTGGGGACCACTCAACCCCAGGGGACCATTCAACTCTAACCGACTAATATCATCATAACCCTACAATTTCTCATCTAAGGGTTAAAAACTTGATAGGACAAGTGCTCCTATCCTATTAATAGGATAGTAGCCCTAGCCTATATATATATATATATATATATATAATATCATCATAACCCTACAATTTCTCATCTAAGGGTTAAAAATCATATATAGTAGTAGGTCCTATCCTGAGGTGGATCTAAGGTGGAAAAATCTCGATAGACAGTCCTTTAATAGATTAATATTGATATATATATATATATATATATATATATATATATATATATATATATGTATATACATATATATAGAGTAAGGCTACTATGCTTCGGAAGCACGGAGGGCTCCGTGCTTCCACGTCGTTTCGATGTTGTGGCTTTCGAATCGTCGATCGGCTCGTTAAACTTGATCTAGAGTATTTGAAGTATCTAGAAAATAAATTTTGCGATTTTTTGATATTATTTGCCTAGTGAACGAAGGGGCTAAAAATCAACCCGAAAATAAAAATCTTACATAATGCGATAATATGGCATTAAAAATTTAGATCAAAGATATTGATCTTGTTTTATATAGTATAAAGAATTTTCTATCAAAATTTCATGTAATTTGGATATTTCTACACCGTTAAACTTTCAAACTCCACTATGGCCATTAAAATTATTTGATTTTGTGCTCCTTCGATCACTAGGCAAATGATATCGAAAAATTATAAAATTTATTTTCTAGATACTTCAAATACTCTAGATCAAGTTTAGCGAGCCGATCGACGATTCGAAAGTCGCAACATCGAAAATGACGTGGAAGCACGGCTCCGTGCTCGATAGCATAGTAGCCTCACACCATATATATATATATATATATATATATATATATATATATATATATATATATATATATATATGTATATACATAGTGTGATATTTATCTTAAGACGGAGTTCGAGTCCGCTTCCACGTCGTTTTCGATGACGCGCTTTCGAATCGCCGATCGGCTCGTTTAAACTTGATCTAGAGTATTTGAAATATCTAGAAAATAAATTTTATAATTTTTCGATATCATTTGCCTAGTGATCGAAGGGGCACAAAATCAAATAATTTTAATGGTCATAGTGAGCCGTTTGAAAGTTTAATCTGTAGAAATATTCAAATTACATGAAATTTTGATAGAAAATTCTTTATACTATATAAAACAAGATCAATATCTTTGATCTAAATTTTTAATGCTATATTATCGCGTTTTGTAAGATTTTTATTTTCAGTTGATTTTTAGCCCTTCGTTCGCTAGGCAAATATTATCGAAAAATCGCAAAATTTATTTTCTAGGTACTTCAAATACTCTAGATCAAGTTTAACGGAGCCGATCGACGATTCGAGGCCACAACATCGAAACGATGTGGAAGCACGGAGCCCTCCGTCTTCCAAAAGCATAGTAGCCTTACTATATATATATGTATATATATATATATATATATATGTATATATATATATATATATATGTATATATATATATATATATGTATATATATATATGTATATACATATACATATATATACATATACATATATATGTATGTATATATACATATACATATATATGTATATCTACATATACATATATGTATATATACATATATGTACATATATGTATATCTACATATACATATATGTATATACATATATGTATATGTAGATATACATATATATGTATATGTATATATACATACATATATATGTATATTTATATATATGTATATGTATATATATACATATATATATATATATATATATATATACATATATATATATATATATATATATATACATATATATACATATATATATATATATATACATATATATATATATATATATATATATATATATATATATATATATATATATATATATATGTATATATATATATATATAAGTCCTACTATATATACTATCCATAGTACGGGAGCTCCCGTACTATAGTGTTGTTTTCGATCTTAGGGTGTTCAAATCAACAATCCACACCGTTAAATATGATCAAGGGTATATGAAGTTCTTAGCAATAAAATTTTAGTTCTTTTCGATATCATTTACTTAGTAAATAAGTTATGTCAAAATGTCCGGTGGGAATTGAATATTTTTTAAAATTTGAGCATGGAACTTTTAAATTCAAGATCAAGAATGTTAATCTTAATCTATATAGTTTAAAGTATTTTTTATCAAAATTTGAAGAAATTTAGATTCTTCTACACTGTTAAACTCCAAACTCATCATAATAGCCATTGAAATTTGACAATTTTGAAATGTTTTGATCATAAAGTAAACTATGTCGAAAAAATATAAAATTTTATTTCTAAAAACTTTAAATACCCTAGATCAGTTTTAACGGTGTGGATCGTTGATTTGAACGCCGAAGATCAAAAACAATACTATAGTACGGGAGCTCCGTACTATAGATAATATAGTAGCCGAACTCTATATATATATATAGAGTCTATGGTGCTGTAAAAGCACCAAGCCCTTGGTGCTTGTGATATTTTTAGTATTAGATCTACACATTCGATCACTTTACTATACTATATATATAGATAGTATAGTAGGACTATATATATATATGTATATAGTGCGTCTGGGGTGCTTATGGAAGCACGGAGGCCTCCGTGCTTCTACTTTGTTTTCGATGTTCGGACTTTCGAATCGACGATCGGCTCCGCTAGAGTTGATCTAGAGTATTTGAAGTATCTATAAAATAAATTTCATGATTTTTCGATATCATTTGCCTAGTGATCGAAGTGGCTCAAAATCAACGGCTGAAAATAAAAATCTTACAAAATATGATGATATGATATTAAAATTTTAGATCAAAGTTATTGATCTTGTTTTATATGGTATAAAGAATTTTCTATCAAAATTTCATGTGATTTGGATATTTCTACACCGTTAAACTTGCAACCGGCTCACCACGATCATTAAAATTAGCGATTTTGAGCCCCTTCGATCACTAGGCAAATGATATCGAAAAATCGCAAAATTTATTTTCTAGGTACTTCAAATACTCTAGATAAAGTCTAACGGAGCCGATCGTCGATTCGAAAGTCCGAACATCGAAATTAAACACAACATATATATATATATATATATATATATATATATATATATATATATATATATATATATATATATATATATATATATATGAGATAGAATACTTTTAGAATCACCAACCTTTGGTGCTTCTAAGTTTCTAGCCATTGGATCTACTTTTTGATTATTAATAGCCTTTGGATTTAATACTATTCCACCTACCACCACCTATTTACCCCACCAACCACCACCTAGCTACCACCATCATCTCAACCCTACATCTATCCATCCAATGGTTAAAAACTCACAAGCACCACCTTCTTAATACTTTTGAGAGTATTCTAGCTCAACTCTCTCTATATATATAGAATTGAGCTCCTATGCTTTTGAAAGTACCAAGTTGTTGGTGCTTGTAAATTTTTGGCCATTAATTAAGGAATATGCGGTTAGGATGATGTGGGCCCCTTGGGTTGAGTGGGTGGTTGGTTAAATAGTATAATCTAACGGATGAAAATGATTGAAAGGGTGCTTGGTTTGCTTTTAAAATCATCATAGGACGATATATATATATATATATATATATATATAATTGAGCTCTTATGCTTTTAAAAGTACCAAGTCATTGGTGCTTGTAAGTTTTTAGCCATTGAATTGAGAGATATGTGATTAGGATGATGTGGGCCCCCTTGGGTTAAGTGGGTGGTTGGTTGAATGATATAATCTAACGGATGAAAATGATCAGAGTCGTAGATCTAACGGTAAAAAATTCACAAGCACCAAATGCTTGGTGCTTTTATAAGCACCATAGCCGGACTATATATATATATATATATATATATATATATATATATATATATATATATAGAATTAGGCTGGAATACTATTAGTAGTAAAACGCCTTTTTTACTACCAAGTTTTTAACCCTCGGATGAAAATTTGTAGGGTCAGGATGATATTAGGTAGTTAGCGTTGAGTGGTACTAGGGTTGAGTGGTCCCCAATGGGTTATAGTATTTAATCCAATGGTTAGAAATAATGATCAGAGCTGACCTAAAGGTTAAAAAACTGGTAGCAACAATGGGATTTTGCTACTAATAGTAGCCCAGTCCGACTATATATGAATTAGGCTGGAATACTATTAGTAGTAAAACGTCTTTTTTACTACCAAGTTTTTAACCCTCGGATGAAAATTTGTAGGGTCAAGAAGATATTAGGTAGTTAGCGTTGAGTGGTACCCCTTGGGTTGAGTGGTCCCCAATGGGTTATAGTATTTAATCCAATGGTTAGAAATAATGATAAGAGCTGATCTAAAGGTTAAAAAACTGGTAGCAACAATGGGATTTTGCTACTAATAGTAGCCCAGTCCGACTATATATGAATTAGGCTGGAATACTATTAGTAGTAAAACGTCTTTTTTACTACCAAGTTTTTAACCCTCGGATGAAAATTTGTAGGGTCAAGATGATATTAGGTAGTTAGCGTTGAGTGGTACCCCTAGGGTTGAGTGGTCCCCAATGGGTTATAGTATTTAATCCAATGGTTAGAAATAATGATAAGAGCTGATCTAAAGGTTAAAAAACTGGTAGCAACAATGGGATTTTGCTACTAATAGTAGCCCAGTCCGACTATATATGAATTAGGCAGGAATATTATTAGTAGTAAAACGTCTTTTTTACTACCAAGTTTTTAACCCTCGGATGAAAATTTGTAGGGTCAAGATGATATTAGGTAGTTAGCGTTGAGTGGTACCCCTAGGGTTGAGTGGTCCCCAATGGGTTATAGTATTTAATCCAATGGTTAGAAATAATGATAAGAGCTGATCTAAAGGTTAAAAAACTGGTAGCAACAATGGGATTTTGCTACTAATAGTAGCCCAGTCCGACTATATATGAATTAGGCTGGAATACTATTAGTAGTAAAACGTCTTTTTTACTACCAAGTTTTTAACCCTGATGAAAATTTGTAGGGTCAAGATGATATTAGGTAGTTAGCGTTGAGTGGTACCCCTAGGGTTGAGTGGTCCCCAATGGGTTATAGTATTTAATCCAATGGTTAGAAATAATGATAAGAGCCGATCTAAAGGTTAAAAATAAAATAATTTTGCTACTAATAATAGTATCAATCCGACTATATATATATATATATATATATATATATATATAGGCTACTATCCTATTAATAGGATAGGAGCACTTGTCCTATCAAGTTTTTAACCCTTGGATGAGAAATTGTAGGGTTATGATGATATTAGTCGGTTAGAGTTGAATGGTCCCCCTAGGGTTGAGTGGTCCCCACTGGGTTATAATATTTAATCCAATGATTAGAAATGATGAAAATAGTTGATCCAAAAGCTAAAAAATTGATAGGACAAGTGCTCCTATCCTATTAATAGGATAGTAGCCGGACTCTATATATATATATATATATATATATATATATATATATATATATATATATATATATATATATATATATATATATATATATATATATATATATATATAAACTTCTAGAAAATAAATTTTATAATTTTTCAAAATCATAATAAAGTCCTTCAAATGGGCATAAAATGAACCAAAATCGAACGATGTCCTAAAAATAGATGATCGGATCCTTCAATTTAAGATCGGAGTTATTGATCTTTATCTAGGTAGTGAATAGAAGTTTCTATCAAAAATTCAATCTATTTTAATTCTTTTACACCGTTAAACTTCCAAGTATCCTATATCGGCCGTTAAAAATTGTCAAGTTTGTGAGCTTTTGATCGTAAGGTAAATTATTTTGAAAAATTACGAAATTTATTTTCTAGAAGTTTTAAATACTCTAGATCATATTTAACGGAGTGGATCGTCGATTCGGAAGCTCTATCATCAAAAACAACTTATGAGTAGTAGGGCCCTACTACTCATAATAGTATAGTAGCCCTACTATGTAAATAACCCTATATATATATATGTATATATATATATATATATATATATATATATATATATATATATATATATATATATATATATATATGTATATATATATATAATGAGTAGAGCTAGAATACTTTTACAAGTATCACATAAGTGGTGCTTTAGTATTTTTAGCCATTAGATGGAGGGATGTGAGGTTGAGATGATGGTGGTAGGTGGTGGTAGGTGGAATAGTATTTCATCCAATGACTATTAGTAGTCAAAAAGTAGATCCAATGGCTAAAAACCTAATAGCACCATGGAGGTGATACTTGTAAAAGTATCATAGCTCAACTCATAATATATATATATATATATATATATATATATATATATATAGAGTCGGATTGGGCTTTCGAATGGACGATCTATACCATTAAACATGATCTAGAATATTTGAAACTTCTAAAAAATAAATTTTGTAATTTTTCGAAATCATTATAAAATCCATCAAGCAGGTATAAAATGAACGGTCAAAATCGAACGACATCCTAAAAATGGATGATTGGATCCCACAATTTAAGATCGGCATACCTAGTTAAAAATTTTCAATTTTGTGAGATTTTGATCGTAATGTAAATGATATCAAAAAAATTAGAAAATTTGATTTCTATAAGTTTTAAATGGTTTAGATAATGTTTAACGGTATGGATCGTCGATTCAAAAGCTCTATCATCAAAAACAACTTATGAGGGGTCGTGCCGGAAACTTGCAGGCACGGTACTATCGAAAAATTACTAAATTTATTTTCTAGAAGTTTTAAATACTTTAGATCATATTTAACGGAGTGGATCGTCGATTCGGAGGTCCCATCATCAAAAACAACTTATGAGTAGTAAGGGTCTACTATTCATAAGAGTATAGTAGCCCTACTCATATATATATATATATATATATAGAGTGCGCAGGATGCTTCCATAAGTACGGAGGTCTCCGTGCTTCCACTTTGTTTTCGATGTTCGGACTTTCGAATCGACGATCGGCTCCGTTAGACTTGATCTAGAGTATTTAAAGTATCTAGAAAATAAATTTTGCGATTTTTCGATATCATTTGCCTAGTGATCGAAGTGGCTCAAAATCAACGGCTGAAAATAAAAATCTTACAAAATATGATGATATGACATTAAAATTTTAGATCAAAGTTATTGATCTTGTCTTATATGGTATAAAGAATTTTCTATCAAAATTTCACGTGATTTGGATATTTCTACACCGTTAAACTTGCAACCGGCTCACCACGGCCGTTAAAATAATAGATTTTGAGGCCCTTCGATCACTAGGCAAATGATATCGAAAAATCACAAAATTTATTTCCTAGGTACTTCAAATACTCTAGATCAACTCTAACGGAGCCGATCGTCGATTCGAAAGTCCGAACATCGAAAACAAAGTGAAAGCACGGAGGCCTCCGTGCTTCTATAAGCATACCAGCCCACTCTCTCTCTCTCTCTCTCTCTCTCTCTCTATATATATATATATGCATCTACAGTCCCCTTCAAGCACCTGGCCAGGCATAAAGGAGAGCACATGATGTTGTACGCAGATGCCCAACTTATGACAAGTTTTATTTATGCTCCTCATTAACTATCCACAACTCATCTTCACTTTGCCCTAGTGCTTGAGTTGTGGCTTTGACAACACCCTTCCCTAAGTCAATATACACCATTTATATTGCTAGCCTTAATGGATCTTTAATGTGTGGTACTAAATTGCTACATAATGGAATCATGAAGGGGTGGTGGGGAAAAATTAAAAGGGCCATCTAATTGTCCAGCTCGATACTTTGACCCTTCCATTGGGTTTTGGGAGCACTTTTAATTTTGCTTATGTGGCAAGAGCCTTGTGTGACATGATTGTTCTTACTTATGATCAATGCATGTACCGTAAATTGTTTTTAACTAAACAATAAAGTTTAATTAGTTTATGGACTAAGCTATATATATATATACACTAGATTATCTTCAAATATTGATTGGGCAACTAAAGACCTTGTTTTTTGTACCCCCCAAAAAAAAGAAAGAAGAGAAATTAAACTTTGTTGAGTGTGAATGCTCAATGGTCTCGGTCAAGATATCTCAAGATTCAATAGAAGATCAAACTTACACATGTAGTACTATAATTAAGTGATTTTGCTATTGATCTAACTAAACAACAAGTTTAATTTATGAACTAAACTCTAGATTATCTTCAATTGGGCAACTAAAGGCCACGTTTTCTTTTGAAATAGACTTTGTTAAATGCGAAGGATATGTAAGAAACACCAAACTTATATAATTTATAAGGATTTGTCGCACATGACAACTTTCGTGCTGCATAGTGCGACATTGATGCTTGTGTAAAAAAAAACCAGAGATTTTAGTGCACATATGCATGATACCTTTATTCTTGCAGTTGATTATTTTAAGAACTTAAGTTGCTAGAGAGCAATATCCGTTAACCTCTCACTTAGGGATATCCGTTAGGGATTACTTTTACTCTCACTTCAAGGGACTGTTCGCACCATCGGAGGGTGACAGACGGTCGTTTGGCGATTGGAATGAGCTTTTTTCTGATAGGCCCTTACTTAACCGTACGTGTCTAACCGTGCCGTTCTGCTTGGATGAAATAAGAAAGGCGACGTTTGAGCTCGGTGCGGATAAAGCGCCTGGACCGGATGGCTTCAACCTTAAATTTTTCCAGGTCTTCTGGGATACGGTTAAGGCCGACCTGTATAACATTTTTCGGGATCTGTTTGCGGGGACTCTCAACTCGCCCCTCTCGACTACTCTTACATCTGTTTAATTCCTAAAATGGAGGGGGCGAAGAAGGCTAACGATTTCCGTCCTATTAGCCTTATCAACAGCGTACATAAAATCATCTCTAAAGTCCTTGCTAACAGGCTGGAAGGCGTAATACAAGGGGTCATCTCTCCATCGCAAACGGCGTTCATTAAGGGCCGATCGATTTTAGACTCGTTCGCGACTGCCAGTGAGGTCGTAAATTGGTGCTCTAAAACTGGGGTCGAGGGTGTGGGCATCAAGGCCGATTTCGAAAAGGCGTACGACAGCGTTAGTTGGCCGTTCCTGCAGAAGGTCCTGACTTGGTTAGGGGCCCCACCACGTTGGTGCGAATGGGTGGACCAATGCATTGCCAATGCGAAAGTAGCGGTTCTAGTTAATGGCACCCAAACCAAGTGGATTAAAACTAAGAGGGGTCTGCGGCAGGGAGACCCCCTCTCACCGTACCTATTCCTTCTGGTGACGGAAGGTCTTGCGAGGGTGACGTGTAAAGCGGTTAGCAATGGACTTCTGAGAGGGGTTGGTCCAAATCAAGAGTCCAAAGTAGCCTGCATTCAGTATGCCGATGATACCCTTTTCTTTAGTGAGGCTACAATTAGACAGGTTAAGAACCTACGTTTTATTTGGCGTATTTTCGAGTGGGCCTCGGGGCTGAAAATCAACAGGAGCAAATCTGAACTTTTTTTATCTCGGGCGGTCTGCCGAGAGGGGAGAGAGTTTGGCTGATACCCTGGGGTGCAAACTGGGCGCATTACCTACTAGATATCTTGGCCTCCCACTCTCGAATACACGACTTTGCAAAGCAGATTGGTGGCCGATCGTTAATAGGATTGAGCGCAGAATAGAAGTATGGCAGGCTAAACTTCTATCCTTAGGGGGTAGGCTTGTCCTAGTCAACTCAGTTCTCACCAACCTACCTCTCTACTTTTTCTCAATCTTCAAAGCTCCTAGGTGGGTTATCAATCGGATCGACGCCCTCCGGAGAGCCTTCCTCTGGAAGGGAAGGAGCACGGTATCAGGGGGTCATTGTTTGGTGCGATGGAAGACGATCTGTAGAAGCAAAGGTGAGGGAGGCCTAGGGGTCTTGGACTTAGAGTCTATGAACGTCGCATTACTGGCCAAATGGTGGTGGAAGTTCTTCTCCGATAGGAGGACGCTATGGGGCCTGTTCTTGAGGGGATTTACTATAAGAGGAGAACACCCCGAAAGAAGGTTCTTCTTTCGCACCGTACTCCAGGTGGTGGAAAAGTGTTTTGTCATCTAGGGCGATCTTCCGTTGTGAGGTCTTCTCGATCGGGGACGGCAGGTCGGTGAGTTTTTGGACTGACAAATGGTGTGCACAACTCCCTCTTCAAGCAATGGCCCCCATGATCTTCAACGACAGCACCTCGAAGAACCTTAGGGTGCGGGCACTCGCGGGCTCTGGTGGATGGCGATGGGATAGAATCTTGCACGGGTTCACGCCAAGGACCCCCGCAGACGAGGATTCTATCCTAGCACTGAAGGACCTGCTAAACTCGATCAGCCTTTCGGAAATTCCGGACGTCCCCATATGGAGATGGTGCGAGTTGGGAATTTTCTCGGTTAAGTCTGCGTATTCGTTCGTGCACAGAGGCGGGGTAACTGAGACGAAGTTCAAGATGATATGGAGGATTAAAGTCCCGCTAAAAGTGAAATTCTTTGGGTGGCTCGTGCTGCGGCAGAAAGTTCTCACCAGGGACAACCTTGAGAAGAGGGGATGGGTGGGTGACTCCACTTGCTCCCTATGTTTAGATGAACATGAGACTGTCGACCACCTATTCCTAACTTGTCGTACCACGAGGACGCTGCTGGAGTGCTGCTTAGCTAATAAATCGTTCATTCGAGCATGTACGACGGTAGATGAGCTGTGGACCGAATATCGCAGTAAACGAGGAACAGCCGGAAGAAAGGAGTCTGCTACCCTTGTTGCTGTCTGGTGGGCAGTGTGGCTGGAACGAAACAGACGAATCTTTGACAACAAAAAGTGCTCTATTAGGCATTTGTTGGCGGAACTCCGTTCCCTCCGGCTCTGGTGGCAGACACACTGTGGGTAGTGGTAGTTGTACCTTTTTTTTTTTTTTTTCGCCATCGTTTGATCGGCGAAGAAGCCCAGCTTCTCCCCTTTGCTAAATTCATCCTCTTTATGAAGCGGTAGCATGCTACCTTGTCTCAAAAAAAAAAAAAAAAAAAAATCCGTTAACCTCCAAAATGCAAATCAATTACTGATTAGTTGCGATCGATCATGCAGACTCGCAAATTTGATTCGTCACATAGATATCAAAATATAGATTAATCATTCAATCTCCCATAACTAACTAGAGCTTGTTTAATTATCTTTGTGATTTATCTGTTTATAGAAGTGGTTTCATTCAATGTATCAAAGAAGTGGCATTAATGAGTTCTTATCATGCATTTTTTCCCCCTTTTTTTCTTTTTAAATAGAAAGATATGAGCTGCGAAATATAGCTGGCTCGTTTCTTTCATTGAATTTAAAAGTAAAGTCCCATTTACTGAAAAAGTAGCATCCATTTAAGTCCCATATTTACTAAATAACCTGTGGTTCATTTATTCCCCATTAACTCGCTTAGCTACGAATCTTTCAGAGTAATTGAAACAATAAATCCAATGGAAGGAGCGCGATTGATATGACAAATTTAAGTAGTAGGTAGTAGAACATTTTAACTAAAATTAAAATAATGTAAATAAGTGGAAAAGAGAGGGTGGGGAAACTTTATATATGTTCCCATTTAAGAATTTCATCCACCAAAATTCATGAGAGAGAGAGAGAGAGAGGTTTAATTAGAGGTAGAGAGAGAGAGTAAGCCACTGATTAGAGGTAATATTGCTAAAGCTTTACATGGTACATGACTAGGGCTAGCTGGCAAATGAGCGAGTTGGTTCGTGCTCGACTCGCGTTTGGCTCAATATTCAGCTCGCTCGATATTGATTCAAAATTAAATAATCCGTACTTGAACAAAAAAAAAAAACTCTAAATTTATTTCAAGTCGAGCTTGAATATTATTGGGTTCGCTCAAATTAGGCCGAAAAGCACGAATAATATATATATAGAGTAGAGCTAGAATACTTTTAGAAGCACCAAGCTTTTGGTGCTTCTAAGTTTCTAGCCCTTGGATTTACATCTTAATTACTAATACCCTTTGGATTAAATACTATTCCACCTACCACCACCTACCACTATCATCTCAACCCCACATCTATCCATCAAATGGTTAAAAACTCAAAAGCACCAACTCATTGGTGCTTTTGAGAGTATTCTAGCTCAACTCATATATATATATATATATATATATATAGAGTCCTATGGCGCTTGTAAAAGCACCAAGCACTTGGTGCTTGTGAATTTTTTACCGTTAGATCTACAACTTTGATCATTTTCACCCGTTAGATTATACTATTCAACCAACCACCCGCTTAACCCAAGAGGGCCCACATTATCCTAACCACACATCTCTCAATCCAAAGGCTAAAAACTTACAAGCACCAATGACTTGGTACTTTTAAAAGAATAGGAGCTCAATTCTATATATATATATATATATATATATATATATATATATATATATATATATATATATATATATATATATATATATAGTTGAGCAAGAATACTATCGGTAGCAAACGGGCTTCGTTGCCACCCATTTATTTTCAATGATGGGGCCTCCAAATCAATGATCGACACCATTGAATATGATCTGTACCACTTGAAATATCTAAAAATCAAATTTTATGCTTTTTTGATATTGTTCCCTTGTCCATTAAGTGGATAAAAAAACGACTAAAAATAAATATCCTTTAATAAAAATGTGATGATAAGAGTCTTGTAATCCAGGATCAACAAGATAGATCTTCTTCTAAATAGTTTAAAGAATTTTTTAACCAAAATTCAATTGCTTTGGATATCTTTATGTCGTTAAACGAAAAAATGTTTTGGATAGACCACTAAAATTATAAATTTTGAAACCTTTGATTTCAATGGCAGAGAAGCACATTTGCTACTGATAGCATTCTAGCTATATAGGCTGCTATACTATTGGTAGTACGAAGGCTTTCGTACTACCAAGTTGTTTTCAATAATGCGGCTTTCAAATCGATGATTGGTTTAGTTAAACTTGATCTATATATTGTTATTATTTAGAAACTAAATTTCATATTTTTTGAATTATTTGGCTAGTGATCAAAATGTCTCAAAATTGACAATTTTAATGGCCGATGTGATGCGTTTGTAAATTTAACAGTGTAAAATTTAATGGTGTAAAACAATCCAAATATGGTAAAATTTTTATAATTTTTTTTTACTATTTAGAGTACTATTAGTACCTCCGATCTTAAATTCAAGTCTTTTATCGTCATTTTTTATGACATTTTTATTTTCAGCCGTTCATTTTTAGACTACTTATTTGACAGATAAATACTGTCGAAAAATTATAAAATTTAGTTTTTAAATACTTTCAATGGTGTAGATCAAGTCTAACGGGGCTGAGCATCGATTTCGATGCCGCATCATTGAAAATAATTTGGTAACACGGAAGCTTCCGTGCTACTGATAGTATAGTAGTCGGATTCTATATAGAGCTAGGCTACTATACTATCCATAGCTATGTAGAATCCAGCTGCTATATTACCGAAAGCATGGAGGCCTCCACGCTACTATGTTGTTTTCAATGATGCGGCTTCCAAATCGACTATCAGCTCCATTATACTTGATCTATACTATTGAAAGTATTTAGGAATTAAATTTCATAATTTTTTAACATTATTTGAATAGTAATCAATTGGTCTCAAAATTGACATTTTTAATGGTCGTTGTTATGCGTTTGTAAATTTAACAGTATGAAACAATCCAAATATGATGAACTTTTTATAGAATTTTTTTTTTCACTATTTAGAGTAAGATTGACACCTCTGATCTTAAATTTAAGTCTTTTATCATTGTTTTTTATAAGATTTTTATTTTCAACCGTTTATTTTTAAACTACTCATTCGATAGGTAAATGATGCTGACAAATTATAAAATTTAGTTTTCAAATACAATCAATAGTGTAGATCAAGTCTAATATATATCTATATAGTTGAGCAGAATACTATTGGTAGAAAATGAGCTTCGTTGCCACCCATTTGTTTTCGGTGATGGGACCTCTAAATCGACGAACCGGAACATGAAAATGATTTATACCACTTGAAATATCTAGAAATCAAATTTCATACTTTTTCGATATTGTTCTCTTGTCCATCAAGTGGACATAAAAATGAACAGCTGAAAATGAATATCCTCTAAAAAGTAATAATAGAAATTTTGTAATCAAGATCGAGAGTATAGATCTTGTTCTAAATAGTTTAAAAAATTTTCTAACCAAAATTTAATTAATTTGGATAAATTACAAATTTTGAAACCCTTTGATCATTAGGTCAATGATGTCGAAAAGATTTGAAATTTGGTTTCTAGAAAATTCTAGTGGTACAGATCATGTTCAATGGTGCCAATCGTCGATCCGAAGGCTCAATCATTGAAACAAATGGGTGGCAATAGAGCCCGTTTGCTACCGATAGCATTCCAACTCATTATATATATAAAGAGAGAGAGAGAGAGAGAGAGAGAGAGAGAGAGAGAGAGAGAGAGAGAGAGTTGAGCTAGAATACTATCGATAGCAAACGGGCTCCGTTGCCACCCATTTGTTTTCGATGATAGATCCTCCAAATTGACGATTGACACCGTTGAACATGATCTATACCACTTGAAGCGTTTAGAAATCAAATTTCAAAACTTTTCGACATCATTTGCCTAAGGATCAAAGGGTTTCAAAATTTGTAATTTTAATGGTCGATATGGGGCTTTTTCTTGTTTAACGGCGTAAAGATATCCAAATCAATTAAAATTTTGTTAGAAAATTCTTTAAACTATTTAAAACAAGATCTATATTCTTCATCTTGATTACAAGACTCCTATCATTATTTTTTAAAGAATATTTATTTTTAGCCATTTATTTTTGTGTCCACTCAATGGATAAGAGAATAATATCGAAAATGTATAAAATTTGATATCTAAACACTTGGTATAGATCATGTTCAACGGTGTCAATCATCGATTTAGAGGCTCCATCATCGAAAATAAATGGGTGGCAACGGAGCCCGTTTGCTATCAATAGTATTCTAGCTCAACTCTCTCTCTCTCTCTCTCTCTCTCTCTCTCTCTCTCTCTCTCTCTATATATATATATATATATATATATATATATATATATATATATATATATATATATATATATATATTGGTAGAGCTACTATGCTATCGGAAGTGTGGAGGATCTAGTGCTTCCGACTTTTTGGCCCTTAGATCAACTAATTTGATTATTTTTAACTTTTGGATTAATACTATTACCCTGTGGGGACCACTCAACCCTATGGGTACTACTCAATCCTGGGGATGTCACGCCCCAGATTACTCGTTTTTTAGGTCACGCTAATAGACCCGCCGTATACATAGAAAATTTTTCTGTATACGAAACGATAGCTGTACCTGTACTTGTAATCATACAATACTACAACTAGTAGTATAGAGCCGCTAAAAGAAAACAACATATATAGGAACAGAGATTCACTATACATACATAATATCCTGATATACAAAAACTCGCTCCAACGAGATACAAACATCAGTATGTATAAGAACCAAAAACTATAACTACCTGTAGCCGGTATGCTCTAGAACAGCAACTAATGAGAAGGGATCTACCGCGCGAGTCCCTTTCCACGCTGTCTCTGCGACAGTAGTAGTCGAAGAAGGAGGCTCTGCAAAAGGAAGGGTAACTACTGGGCGTGGGAGAACTACTGCAAAACGAAGTAGTCTTCAGTGGGTACCGCTACCAACTCATTAGCTCACCCACTAAGTCTACAGAAGTAAGCAAGGATAGTAAAGAAAGTTGGAACAAATCTACAGCTATATGTCCCTATACTATCGCGATCCAATACTAACAATCTGTAGAAAATGCCGATCCTGACCCAACCTCACTAGGGACTATGAACACACTCGTCCCGCTGTAGAAGCTACACTAACTGCCACCACGCTAGGTTGTCAGTGGAGAGCAAGTCCAAACAGGACAAACCGACGTCAACGTAAAAGCACTAAGCCCGACTCCGGAGTGGCACTCGTGGGCGCTACCCAACCGAGTATGCAAACGTATCTCTATCAAGCTCAATCAGGCTCTCACAAGCTATAGTTAACGTAAACAGGGTCTAACTGGTCGAACAACCAAACTCACGTGCCCTCGGCACAATCTGATGCAAAAACAGTAAATCTGTGTCCACTGTCAACCTCAACGGCACCTGACAGTTCGGAACAGCCTAAATACTGCTGTAAAAATAAGCTTGGCATCTCAGCACGAGCGTAAATGCATTCTACACTATTCTGGGTATCCACCGCCCACAAACTACAGCGATACAAACAAACTGCGTCTCCTAGAGTTAAATTTGGTAGTTTTAACATATAACGGTGTAGAATCGCTAGTTTTCTCCTAAGTTAATTCCAAGTCCAACATGTATAATTTACCTAAACCAATACTATGCTCCAAATTTAGTTTCAGATTTCAAAAAACATGCAAATCCACGAATTCGAGCTATTACACATGATATACACAACCCAAAATATATGTACTGTCAACTTAGGCGTGAGCATAATAAGGTGACGAATGAAGTAGCTTAATTTTCCTCGACTCTACGAACTGCGAGAACTATTCTCCTGTGAACATCATTTCATGGTTGGTTGTAATCATCTCGGGAATTCTAAATCGATGAATGATAGAGTTTTCCAGAAAATCTATAATATCTTTCTGAGTGACCAATCTTGTAGGTTTCGTTTCTACCTACTTTGTAAAATAATCTACGGCCACTATCAAGAATTTGTGTCTAGCCAAGGAGTTTTGCTGTATTTCTTCAATTAGATCCATGGCACATTCTTGAAAAGGCCAAGGTTTGCTAATTGCATACATTTCAAAAGCAGGGACCCTTTATACTAAGCTGTGAAATTGACACTCTTAACATCCCCTGGCATATATTATGTAATATTTGTGCATAATTGGCCAATAATATCCTTAGTGCCGAACGGTCCATCTTAATTTTTTTCTGGGCAAACGTGCCCGACATAATATACCGAAATCTAGGTAAACGAGTATTGAACTTCAGTCAAAGTGACCAAAGTTTGATGATGAAATGCTTCGAAAATGCCGAAGGCATTTACAATGCAAAAAGTGCATTGTAGGGGATCTTCGAGAGCTATTAGAAGTGAAAATGGGAAGACATCTGCAAACTGCAGAATTTGGCTCTCGGGTACTGGTCCTCATTGGCAAGATCGGTCTCCGTCTGCGTAGAGGATTTTGAGAGGTGAAAAATCGACTATGTCCCGAAATACCAACGTACGGGAACCGGTCCCTATGGGACAGACCGGTCCTCGAAGTGGAGACCGGTCTCCGTGTGTGAAAGAAGAAAGTAAGTGGAAATTTGGCTAAGTCCTGGAAAACCCGCGTACGAACCCGGTCCCCAATGGTCGAGACCGGTCCCCAGCTATGAGAAATTACATGTGGGGCTCTCGGAGACCGGTCCCTACATGGGGAGACCGGTCCCCGAGCACAAAAATTGCCCAGGTTGGGGTGATTAATTGGATGAAAGTTGAGGGGTCCAGCTGCAATTATGCATTATGTGGGCTATATGTGAGGGGGTATGAGATATTTCTCTCATTTCTTTCTTGCCCAAGAAGCTCAGAAGCTCCCTTTTTCTCTCTCTAGGATTCTCTCCCTCTTTTTCTCTTGGAGATGGAGCTAGGAGGAGGAAAGGTGGAGAAGAAGCTTTGGAAATGGAGCATCTTCCTCTTCTTCTTCCTTAGCACAAAGAGCAAGGAAAGCTTGAGGTGAGCTTTTTCCCCTCTCATGATAAAACCCTAAGTAGGGTTTAGAATATTCTAAGGATGGTTTTTATGGACTCTCTTGATGTCAAGGAGTTCTCTTTCGCATTTTGGGGAGATCAAAACCAAGGTTTTGGTATATGTGTTGGAAGTAGGGCACCAAATTGAGACTTTAGCTTGTGAGGGTTCTTGGATCAAATTGATCTTATAGAAACTTAATTGGGGGCGTTTTCGATTCGCTCGAGCGATCGGTTCGTCGAAACGAAAAGTCTATGTAAAGTTATGAGCGAAAGGCCTGATTTGGCTTTATTTTGCCGCAGATTGAGAAATTGGCGGCCGAGGATCGTGAAAATTGAGCTCGAGCATCCTAGTAAACTCACAAGGTGGGGGGGGGGTGGGGGGGTGTTTCCACTAACACTGAAATTCCTTTTATGTTTATGTGTCGCTTATTGAGCATATATTTTGTAGCTTCTTTTATGCATAGTAGGGTATCTGTGATGTTATATTGCATGCTTAGAGTTAAGATGCAAATAAAATTGGTTATGAACAAAGAATAAGAAAAAGAATTGAACCCTACATATGCATGAGTGGAGACAAAGAACCTAGTGGTCAAAGAACACGAACATTTGCGACATATAGATCGAGTGGCATAAGTGAGTTGCAAGAACACTAGAGTTAGTGTGATGACATGATAAGAACAAGAACGAATAACACTAGAGTTAGTGTGGTGAAAAGAATAAGAACAAGAATGCAAAGAACAAAGAATGTGAACAAATGACAAAGAACCTTATAGTTAAGGGTCATTGTGCAAGACTTCCTTAAAGTTAAGGAACGGATTGGGATTACATCCTTATAGTTAAGGATTTGATTATACTCGCCTGTAAGTCCTTGCTCGGGGGCGGTAGCTCCCCCTCGAGCGGTGCGCTCCGAAGTTGGTCGCCACTGGGATGGAGTCATTCCAGAGGACGGTCCCGTCGGGTGTAGTAGTCTCCCCGATAATGAGATTTGAGTTGGTGAGTTCTATGAGCGGCGAAATCTACGGGCTAGCCATGAGATTGGGTGTCAAGATTGAGATCGAGCATTCATCATCATTATTAAGTTGAGCATGAGCATGTTTATTATTGTTTAGGTATATTAGTTGTATGCACTATAGTTTGGTTACTATTTGGTTATTCTTTCAAATTATGCCTGAGATAGACCTAGTGGGAAAGTCGGTGTGATTGGGGGCCGAGTCCACTGGAAACTTTGCTGTAGTTCTCACCCCATTCCTTCTACAGAGCTTGGACCGAGCGAGCCAGCGAGCGATCGTGGTAAGGGCCTCACGCCATAGCTAGCGACTACCTTATTGGAGTTTATTTCCTAGTTGCATACCACTCTTGTTTATTTACTCTTGAAAGTAAAATGTAAATGATTATTTTAGAAGAAAAGAATGTAATGTTTATTTTGGAAGAAATGAAATGTTGTAAAGAGTATAGATGTATGTGATTAATGTGAGATCCTAATAGTTGTTTAGTTTAGTTTTTCTTTCACTTGGCTATTGCTTACCCTCGTGTAAGCCATTTGTGTATGCTTTCGCTTGTGCTTTTCATTATGTTTGAATTATACTTGTGTTGAGCCTTGGGCGGGAAGGGGAAACTCTGTCCGTTCAGGGTCTGTTCGACGGGCACGGGCTGGCCAAAGGGATCGGTCCCGGGGCATGACATAGGCCTTGATGGGCTTGACTCATAACTTTTAGAGCTTTCTCAGGTCCTAAGCATTTTAGCAACACTTTTTTGGTAGTTCTCTTATAGAGTTGCCTATTTAGTAGACAATAACCAAGCGCTCTCTTCCGTACGTGATAATCGACACGCTTATTAGGATAGTTAAGGAATTCCAATTCTCTTGTATTTCTATTAGAGCAATCATGGGCTCTTGTGTAAAAATCAATGGAAACAACATTCTTTTTATTTCGACTTGATTCTCTTTCGGCTCTCCATACCCTAAAGCCGATTGAGCTAAGTCATTAGCTTTGTTATTTTCTTCTCTTGAGATATGCATAAACTCTACTTCTCCGAACTAGCTAAGTAGTTCTATTGTTCGATTTTGATAATTTTGCA
Source organism: Aechmea fasciata (assembly GCA_025177825.1). NCBI lineage: Eukaryota > Viridiplantae > Streptophyta > Magnoliopsida > Poales > Bromeliaceae > Aechmea > Aechmea fasciata. The sequence goes on from CM045934.1 coordinate 2,110,730, forward strand.
AGTTTCGATTGTCACATCGGTATTCTCCAATTACCTGTTTTATCAATAACCATGAATCATTGATGAACTTTACAGAGCATACTCCTAATTCTCGTAAAATCTCAAGGCCAATTGTTAATGCCTCATATTCCGCTTGGTCGTTAGAACAGTCGAAGTCAAGTTCAAAAGCAAATTGAGAACTGTTGCCCTCAGGAGATTGTATAATTATCATGGCTCTTACTGATTCAGTTGTTCTGAACTCGTCAAAATAGAGTGTCCAAAATTGGCAACCGACCAAGTTCTGCATCGACTTATCAATTTCAATACATGGATGGTTGGCTAAAAAGTCAACTATCGCTTGTCCTTTAACCGCCTTTGCCGGAACATAATTAAGAAAACATTTGGACAAAGCTAACATCCATCGTCTGATTCTATCTCTTAACACTAGTTTAGATAACATGTATTTTACCTGGTCGGTCTTACAAACAATCGACACTTCTACTAGTAAAATTTAATATCTTAACTTAGTACATGCGTAATATAATGTTAAGCATACTTTTTCTATTGTCGAATAACGTTCTTTCGGCATCTCGCAAGTGTCGGCTAAGATAGTAAATAGCATGTTCTTCTTTCTCATTATTTTTCTGGGCCAATAAACACCATAGATTTTCTTCTGCAACCTATATGTATAACTTCATTGGCTGGCCCTACCGAGGAGGAATAAGGACTGGAGCATTCGCTAAATATCTTTTAATATTTTTTAATGCTACCTCTGTCCAAACAAACTCCTCTTGATTTTTAAGCTGAAGTAATGGAGTGAATACTCCTATTTTACTAGTTAGATTAGCTATGAAAAGTCATAAACGGCTTATTTTACCTAACAAACTCCACAATTCCTTCTTATTCTCAAGCATGAAGCATCGTTAACTCTACAATTACCTTTGCCTTGTTTTTATCTTTTTTGATTCCTTTTTGGTGTATCGAAATCCAAGAAAGTTTTCACTGAAATTCCAAAAGCGTATTTCAAAGGATTCATTTTTAAATTATATTTCGTCATGCTCTCAAAAGTGGGTTCGGATCAGCCCAATGATCGGTCTATGATTTGGACTTTATAACAATATCATCGATATAAACTTTCAACATTTTACCAATCAAATCATGAAAAATAAAGTTCACTGCCCTTTAGTAAGTGACTCCGACATTCCTTAAGCCATACGACATCACTATCCATTCAAAGGTTCCAATAGATTCCGGGCATCTAAAAGCCATTTTAGCAACATCCTCTTCCGTAATAAAGATTTGATTACCGCACGCATGATCGTCCATAAAAGATAAAATTTTATGTCCGGCCGTTGAATCTACCAACATGTTGGCTATGGGCATTGGGTACTCATTTTTAGGTGTAACCAAATTCAAATTCCTAAAACCAATACAAACTCTAAGTTTGCCATACTTTTTTTGCACTGGTACAATATTAAATACCGAATCAACATAACAGGTTGCTCCAATAAATCTGGCTTTTAAAAAAGTTTTAATTTTATTTTTAATTTGAAATACAATTGTAATATACCGAAACCTAGGTAGAGTATATCGAACTTTAGTCAAATTGACCAAAGTATACGAGAGAAATAGTTGGACAAAATCTAATTGGCATTCCAACAATGTTGGAAAGGTCAAAATTGAGTTCCAAAAGAGTTAGAAGAGTTTTAGCATTGCTCGACGCGAATTGGAGTCGAAACGATGCAAAACTGAAATTCTGGAGCATTGTTAACCGGTGACTATTTCAAAGAGTACCGGTACCAAGCAGCTGACCGAGAGCAGCAGCTCTCGGGTTAGCCTCTGTTAAGCCTGTTAAGGTGACTATTTCCTCTAGTATCGGTACTGTGCTGCATCGAGAACAACACCTCTCAAGTTTATGCGGTACAAGTGGGTGTACCGGTGACAAATTACCCACATACCGGTATGCAGTCTGCGCGACAGCAGACTAGGTCTGCTGCAAATAAAAAAAAGGGAGGGCTTGGTTGCAATTATAACAGCTTATAAATATACCCCAACACTCTGTCCCTTTCACAGCCACAACCCCCTCAATCCTCTCATATTTCTCTCTCTCTCTCTCTAGAAATCTCTCCAAAAGCCCAAGTGGAGGAGATTTGAAGGAGAAACTTGGAAGATTTAGAGCTTTTGGAGGATTTAGCGCTCTCCTATAAGGTGGACTTTGGTGAGCTTGTGGCTAAGATCAGGTTTTATGAAAGATTGAGTCTAGGGTTTGGTTTTATATCCTAGGTGGCTAGGTTTTGGTCTTCTTACCTGGAGAGAAACTTTGTAGTGGCTATGGAATACATGAAAACCATGTTTTCTTCATGTGCTCTCATGGTGGATTTCTAAAGTTCGCTTTAAAAGTCCTAGAAATGGTTTAGATGGTTCTAGATGAGCTTCTAGAGGTTGAACAAGCTTGATTTTGCTTGTCTTAGAGATCAAACCTAGTGTATGTGCTAGATGTCACATTAGGGCATCAAAATTGGAGCTTTTGCCCTAGGTGGGTTTCAAGGCAAATTGATCGTGTAGAAACCTAATTAGAGGTATTTTTGACGCATTGGGAGACTCGGTTCAGCAATTCGACGAGTGTACGCAAAGAAATTGACGAACAAGTCAGTTTTGGTACACATTGCCGCAGCACGCGGAATAGGCGTGTAACATACCGAACTTCTATATTTATAAAGTTGTGGTGTATGTTAGTTTGTAAAGCCGTAAGAATGGTTCCGGTGAAGTTCGGAAGCATTCGGGCGTTTCGGTACGCGCAGGTGCTAAAACGAAACCCGAAAGGCTGTGTTGGACCGAGAACTAAATCCGGCGTTAGCGTGGATGAAAAGATAATGTAAATACGCTTGAAATCATGTTTTGAGAGTCTCGGTTCGATTTGAGACGAATCAGAAGTCAAACGAGCGAAAACGGGCGAAAACGGACCCCGAAAGCCGAAAAAGCTGAAAATTTGGCTAAGTCTAGAATACTGTTTTTCTGGACCTTAGGGGACCGGTCTCCCAAGTCCAGGGACCGGTCCCCACGCCTGAAAATGCCCAGTTTGAGAGTCTCGGTTCGATTTGAGACGAATCAGAAGTCAAACGAGCGAAAACGGGCGAAAACGGACCCCGAAAGCCGAAAAAGCTGAAAATTTGGCTAAGTCTAGAATACTGTTTTTCTGGACCTTAGGGGACCGGTCTCCCAAGTCCAGGGACCGGTCCCCACGCCTGAAAATGCCCAGTTTGAGCTGGGGCAATGTATTAAACATAGATAAGTGAGGGGGGTTAAGTGCAAATGTGTATTAGAGTGTATAGGGGTGAGTGTAATGAGGATTAGCCTTCATTTCTCTCCTCTCCAACAACATGAGAGCTCTCTTTCTCTCTCTAGATTTCTCGCCCTCTCTCTTTGAGGTCCTCCAATGGTGGAGTTTTGGTGGAAAAGAGATGGCTTGGTAGAGATGAAGCCTCTCATGGCAACCTAGCTTGGAAGAAAAGCTTGGATTGAGATAAGTGCCCTAGGTTTTGAGGATTTCATGGTTTTGATGTTAGGGTTTGGTTGTTTCCTTCTAGATCTAGTTTCTAGAAGATGCTATGGTGGATTTGGACATGGATTTCTATGTTCTAAGGGGCTAATTCATAAAGATGAAAACCTTAAAAAGGTTAGGTTTGGGGTTTTGTAAACTATGAGATCTAACTTCAGTTTGATCTCTTGTTAACCTAATTGGTAGGTCAACGAACGCGTTGGTGCGCTCGGTTCGGTGATACGACGAGCGTACGCGAGGATTTTGAAGGAAGAAGCTGAATTGGTACAGATTGCCGCAGCTCGCGGCGTAGGTGTCTAAAAATCGTGAAAATTGGATCGTAGCATCTCAGCATTCCTACAAGGTGGGGGGTGCTATTCGAAATCTCTGAATTTCCTTCTGTCTATGTTGCCTTTATTTGAGCATATTGGTATTGTTGCATTCATGCATATAGGGTAGTGTGACAAATGATTATTGGTTGAGGTTCAATTGTATGCAAGAACATATGAATTAACATAGAACCATGTGAACCATGTGAACAATGTATGAAGTACCCTATATGTGTGTGAATGTATGAAAGAGACAATGACAATAGTAAACAAAGGTGACATTGACATTAATGGATATGAATTATGTGGTATACTAGATAAGGTAAAGCCTTAAGAGCATTGTGAGATGTTTGATTTATAATGTTAGTAAACATTATATGCATTGAGAAATGTTGAACTATAACATTAGTGGACAATGTGGCAAATGCGGCCCCGGACATTGTAATATGTGATGGTAGTGATATTATGACATGTTATGCTAGATGGGGCAAAGTCCTTAGAGCATTGTGGCAAGTGTGGCCTAGAGGGTGGTATAAATGACAAGGTAAAACACCTGTTATTGCATTTCGACAAGTGTGGCTTAATAAAGTGATATGCATGATTAGGTAAAGACCTATCATTGGCATCGAGGCACAGAGACTTGCTTGGCATTGAAAAGTGATTTGTTAAACAAAGTTTAACCTGTAGCATATCGAACTTCTAAAGTCTTGAAGTTACGAGGTATGTTGGCTTAGAAGGCCATGAGAATGGTTCCGGTGAAGTTTGGAAGCTTTCGGGTGTTTTCGATGCACTAGGTGTGAGAACGACGCCCGAAAGGCTATCTTGGGCCACGAGCTAAATATGATGCTTGCGCGGATGAGGTAACGATGTGGACATGATTTGAATCATGTGTGGGGAGCCTCAGTTCGATTTGGAACCAATCGGAGGTCAAACGAGCCAAAAATGAGTTGGAACGGAGAAGAAACGGAAAAGCTGAAATTTGGCTAAGTCCTTGGAATGGGCTGGAGGTCCCTGTGGGGACCGGTCCCTGGCTGTGGGGACCGGTTCCCGAGAGCAGGTTTTGGGCGGTCGCAATAAAGGACCGGTCCCTAGGTGTGGGAGACCGGTCCCCAGGCACGAAAAATGCCCAGTTGGGCTGTTTCGAATATTGGAAAGTTGAGGGGCTAGAGTGCAATTTGGCGGGGGGTTAAGTGATTAGAGAGTGTTAAAACCCTCTCCCTCTCTCTCACTCCTTCAGATCTCTCTCTATCCCTCTCTCTGTTCGACCGAAAGAAGAGGAGAAGGAAGGAAAGGAAAAAAGGAGAAGAAAAGAGAGAAGAAGAAGAAGAGGAAGATGGAGAAGATGAAGAAGATGAAGATGGAGGTCCCTTGGGCCATCTTCTTCCTCTCCCACGAGCTCGGGGCAAGCTTGTAGAGGTAAGCTCTTGCTGCTCTCATGGTAAATCTTCTAGGTAGTGGGTTTCTAAACCCTAGAATTGGGTTTTTGATCTCCTTACAAGTGTAGGAGCTTAGTAGCAACCGAAGAACACATGAAATCCATGTTTTCTTCGTAGTGCTCTAATGGTGGATTGCTAGGGTTTGCTCTAAGCACCCTATAGATGGTTCTAGTACTCTTAGATGAGTTCCTAGATGTTGAACAAGCTTTCTATTGCTTGTTCTAGAGATCGAAACGGTAGGTTTTGCAAAAATGCAAAACCTAGGGTAAAAAGGGGGTTTTTAGAAATAGATGAGTTTGATCTCATTTGACCCCATAGAAATCTAATTGGGGGTGCAATGAACGCGTTGGCGCGCTCGGTTCGGTGATCCGACGAGCGAGTACAAAGATATTAATTATTTAATATATTCATACCAGATGTCCGCAGCACACAAGATATGGCTCCTAAATTCATGAAAATGGAACAGGGGCATCGTGAAGTCGTAGGATAACGGGGGAAACCTTCGGATCGCGAATCGGAGGTCGTTCAGTGGTCGCGCGCGCATTAGGCCGAGTCGTGCGGCGTGCGCTGCGGGAGGCCGATTGCAAGTGTCGACGAGCAATCGGAATGCGATAACATGTGGGTTGTGTTTACCGAAGCGACTAGGTCGCCTATATATGTCTAAGAGTAAAGGTTTCAATTTGATGCATATAAGTGATATATGTGATCCATGTATAGAAAGTGCATGTTAGAAACATCATGTAAAATGCTAAGTAGATGTAGATGATGAGCTTAATGAATAAATGCTTCATAAATTCATGAATGTATGCTTAGCATGGTGGATACTCGATGATCATGATAATAGCATGATTGAATGTTTAACATTGCAGAGATAAATGCTAGATCGGAATTCATGACGAATATGATATGGAAATGGTAAATATAAGAATGCAAAGTAACGCATATGAGTTGTGGACAATCTATATATATTAGATCAAGTGGCATTGAACCTAGTGTCTTGAACATAGGTTGAACAAGTGTGGGTGACATAGAGTCATGAACCTAGCAACAAGGGTGACATTGTCAATAGAGACATGGATTGGTATAGAGGACATTGTTGTTAAATATAGTTTAACCAAGAGAGACATTGAAACAATTATGATTGGAAAGTGGCAAGAATAAATAGGTAGAAACCTATTATGACAATGGCATTATGGCAAGGATGATATGGATGATATGGTAGTAACCTATCTTTGGTAAAGGTAATATGGCAAGTGGCTATGAATCCTCAAGTTGAGGATTGGATCTACACTCTTGACAAGTCTTGGCTTGAGGGAGGTCGCTCCCCCTCGAGCGGTGAGTTCCGGAACAGTCACCTAGGGGATCGTGGCCCCGACGGACGGTCCCCCGGGTCTTGCAGGCTTAGAGCCTCCCCGTTCAGAGAGGGATTTTGGGTCTTGAGTTTGTTGGGGTTAACTATGTTAACCGGTAAGATTGGGTCATAGCCAAGTAAAAGTTACTTCGCAAAGGACATAAGCACTACGGTGTGATTGACTCGAGACCGAGTCGGGTGGCCTTAGAAGTATTTGCTATATAGCATATGTGCCCGGGATAACGGACAAAGAATGTGAATAGCTAGCTTGATAAATAGCTAATGAAGATAAAGAATAAAGAGTATGGATAACTAACTTAGTAAATAGCTAAGTTTAAGAATGAAACGACTAAAGTAAAGAATGGCAATAAAGTAAAGAGAAGCTAAGAGCTAAAGAATAATTTGCATATTGCATTTTTGAGGCATGTTTTTATGTTAGCAGATTATCTATCTTTGGATGTTGTTTTTGGGCTAACATATTTGCGGGGCCTCCTTAGACCTATTGGTCGAAAATTTGTTCTCTTGGTGGCCGTACCCACGAGAACTATGGACAATAGTTCTCACCCCCGTGTTGTGGTTTTGGGGGTACAGGTATGATCGTGAGCGGCGCAGCAGCAGCAGCACGAGGGAAGGGCGTAGCTCAATAGATAGCGCCCTACCACAGAGACCAGAGATAGCGGTACCCTTAGTCGGCTTTGCCTAGGGGTATAGAGGGGAAAAGAAAACAAGTTGTATTCAAGTTGTAATAATTATTTTAAAGAGGGGTTGTATTTGGAAGTTTAAAGTTTGTAATAAATGTAAAAGTTAAATTGAGGCGAATGGTTGTAATAGTAAGTAGCTGCATTTATGTTTTCGATACTTCCTTATGCAATCTTGATTGATATCTGTTCCTGTTTGGAACATCCTTGTAATTGTATTGATTGCGACGCCTTGAACGTACAGGAAAAACTCTGTCCGTTCGGCGGTCTGTCGTCGGCGCCGCGTCCCCTACCAAATTGGCGGGCGGTCGCGGGGCGTGACATAACCATAGTGGCATTAGTGACCAAATTGGCACCAAGAATAAGAATGATCGAACAAAGCTTCAACTTTGAGACATTGAGACAGGTTGGCTACCTCCTCAAAATTGAGGATGGGATCATACTCGCATGTGTTGATTTCGGCTTGTGTGAGGTCACTCCTCTGGAAGCGGTGTACTCCGGAGTGTAGACACCACGGGAAAGTACCCTGGCGAAGCCCTCGATGGTTGAGCCTGGTGCCTCCCTCGGTAGACTGGTTATATGGACTGTGAGTTTGGGGTGAACTTGTTGAACCCCGGGACGATTGAGTAAAGGCCAAAAAGAAAAAGAACAAGAAAAAGAACAAGCATGCATAATTATTATGTATCGATTATCTATCTATCTGTTGACTCAGTTTTTTTGCAGGAATTGTATTAGCATTACATTAGTTGGTTTGATATTTATCTACCTTCATTTACATATGCCTGAATAGACCTAGTGGGCAAGTCGGCGAGGTCAGCGGCCGAGCCCACAGGAAACTTTGTTGTAGTTTTCATCCCACTAACCATGCAAGTTCTAGCGTGAGCGGGGCGATCGTGGCTCGTGGCATGGTTATCGTGCTCTAGGTAGTGTTCTACCATGGTGTATAGAGGCACCCTTTGTATATTTCAACTAATATGTTGATGAATGGAAATGTAATTAAATAATGTGTGAGATGAAAATGTATCAAGTTCATTTGAGAGATGAAAATGTAGATTGCATGAATAAATGTAAAGAAAATGTATAAGCTTTGTATTTGATTCCAAATGATCAAGTTACAATGTATGAATGTAATAGTTAGATTACTTTCACTTGTATTGGTTGTTGGTTGCCCTCGTGCAAGCCGTGTACAATTGCATTCTTTTTGATTGAGTTGCTATCGTTATACATGTAATTGGTAGAGCCTTGGGCGGACAGGGGAAGTGCTGTCCGTTCGGCGTCTGTTGGCGTGCCCGAACCGACCAAATTGGATAGATATAGTGGTATTAGAGTGTGAAAAGTGAAAGTATAGGATGGACCCAGGAACCTTAGGATGGAAACCATAAGGATTTAGGTTCTTGAAATGTAACGAGAATCTGAAATTGTGGCGAAAGGTTAATCGATTGGGTCGTGTATGGTATGCCTCTATAACGGATGTTAGAGGTGGATCTAAGGTGTAGTGTATTTTCATCATGGAGTGTTCATGTTGGGTGCACACAATATGAAACCGAGTGATGGAAATAGGCTCCCTTGTATGACTTTCGCCTTGATTTGAGTCGGGCTAGGTGTTATATATGTGTGAGACCCAGATAGTCCTATATATAAGATATAGGGATAATTGCCTATATACCCCTCATGCGTATGAAAATATCCGATCTACCCCTATTTTTTTTTTCTTTCTAAAATGCCCCTCATACGTTCCACCATTATTGCAAAATACCCCCGCAATTATCTCCTGTTAAGTTAATCTGGGTTAAACGTGAGTTAAATATCTACCACAGTTAAAAAAAATTAAAATACCAATTTTGCCCTTAACTTAAGGGCAAATAAGAAAGGTTGGTGACGGTAGAGGGGTATATTGGAAAAAACCAAAAATTGAAATACTTTTGTGCCCTTGACTTTAAGGGCAAATAAGAAAGACAGTGATGGTAGAAGGGTATATTTGAAAAGGGCAAAATAGTAATTTTACAGAGATAACAGAGTTACTTAACAGATTTTAACTCTAAGGGTATATTAGAAATAGGTTGGAACGTAGGAGGGGTATTTTCAATATTAGCCTTCTAAGAGGGGTAAATCGGAAAATCGGAAACTTTTCAGGGGTATATAAGCAATTGCCCCTAAGATATAATAGGGCTAGAACTCTTAACCCGGCTTAAGTATTTTGGGTGGTGGCAAGGCCCAAGAGGTTAAGATAGTTAGATGGTATCAGAGCCAATTACCAGCCGGAAGTGTGAGATGAGTCACGGCTGAGCCAGGGTCTGGATGACGGGCTAGCGAGATGAGTCTCACATCGCCTGGTACTTGTGAATCTGAGCCTAAAGAGGACGTCAGTGACCCCAGATAGTCCTATATATAAGATATAATATGGCTAGAACTCTTAACCCGGCTTAAGCATTTTGGGTGGTGGCAAGGCCCAAGAGGTTAAGAGAGTTAAGCGTGCTAGGACTAGTCCTAGGATGGGTGACCCCCTGGGAAATTGGGGCGTCACAATATGTGTGTCGCGCGCTTAACCTTGAGGGTTGAGCTAATGTGCGTTCGATGGTTACGCGTGGCCGATCTTTCAGGAGATCGATATGGGTTAGGACGAGTGGTGTCCATGAGTTGAGCCGTTTGCTTTGATAGAACGGTAGCCAATTCAATGAGGCAGAGTTTCGAGAAGTTATATTCTAGGTGACCACCTGAGAAGTTGGGACATTACAGTTGGTATCAGAGTCACTTACCAGCCGAAAGTGTGAGATGAGTCTCAACTGAGCCAGAATTATATAGCGGGGAGAGCGAGATTCTCATACTGTTGACTGTCATGGGTCGAGCGCAGCTCACCACAAGATGGGTTTAAGCTAGCGAGACAAATCTGACATCGTCTGATATTTGTGTCTGAGCCTAACGAGTACGTCGGGGCATCAGGGAAGGGGTAGAATGTTAGACCCTAGATAATTCTATATATAAAATATAATAAGGCTTAAACTCTTAACCCGACTTAAATATTTTGGATGGTGGCTAGTTCAAAAAGATTAAGAGTGTTAAGTATGTTAGGACGGGAATAGTCTTAGGATGGATGACCCTTTTGGAAAGTTGGGACGTCACATGTAACCATTAGTCCAAAGATTATAGTCCTACAGTGTATGTAAATTTTTTAGCTTTTAATATTTTTTAAATATAATAAAAGGACTGCTCTAAAAGGGTTAGCCTTTGGGTGGATAATCTGTATTTAAAGATTATAAGTAAAAGGTGATTGCAGATTAAATATGATTACAAAATTTAGTATCTATTATTTATTCACGTACATCTGAATTCGTGTCTGCAGGTTAAAAAACGTAAATGCCCACTGCAAGTCAATTTGACATTGAAGGTAATCAAACCCTTCCAGTAGTACTCAACACAAACTCATATAGCAAGCAAATGCAAGAGTTATAAAGATGAAAACAAAAATGTACTTTAAACAGTTGAGCATCAAAGTCAATGCAATAGTTATTTATGTTCAAGGGCTTCAACTCCCCTAAAAAACCCTTCTAAGTTAATAGGTAAGCTCTAAAATACACACTTCATTCTTTTCTTTTCTTTCTTTTTTTTTCTTCAGTTTTGGCAAAAAAACATTTCAAGCCCTTAATTCTAACTTATTTTCCATCCAATCCTATCCAACCAAGTAAAAGTTTTTGTTCCCTGCAGTCATAACCACCTAATATTAAAATCATAAAAAAAAAATTTACATTTGAGTAAAAAGATTTAAGATTTACACATTACTTCACTGCAACAGAATTAGGTTATAGCGACACATGTTTGGAACACTTTTAAGTAAGTGTCCCATTTATGCTAAAACTTAAAAAATATCTACTAATGCCTAAATATAAAGCTCAATCCAACAAAAAATAAAAGATTACTCTATTCAACCCACCACACCCAGTCTATTTAGCCTGATTACAAATAGAAAAGAAAAGAAAAAATCAATTACCATATTCTCTTCTCTTTTCACTCAATCTACTGAAATTCTAGACGAAGAGCCTTTCCCGTCATCCTCCTCCGCCACTGCAGCCAACGAGATAGAGTTTCGACGGTTGCTAAATGATTAAATAAGTGTTGGTAAATTAGCAGCACTCTTTTAGGTTATAGTGACACTTTTTAACTGTCACTATATACCTAGCGACCCTACATATAGCAATACTTTTTAAAAGTGTCGGTAATTTTAGCTAGCAGCACTTTTTGGACATGTACCTATATTTAAAAGTGTCGCTATAAACCGTTTTTGTTGCAGTGCTTTTGGATATACAAATAATATTTATAATTAGTTATTAGAGAATCAGAGGGCAAGAATCAAGGAATTAAATTAAAAAATATATATTTAAAGAAAAGCTTCGCCTCCCACTCAATCCCCTTCCCTCTCTCATTATAAAAAGCATTTGTGCATGATTGTGCATAAATCATCTTGTGTTGGTGAAGCTCTTCCTACGCACTTCCCAATTTCCCCTCTCATACAACGAGAAGAAGCAGAAGCAGCCTCCTTTCTCTCTCCTCCTCCTCCCCCACCTCTCTCTCCCTCTCTCTCTCTCTCTCTCTCTCTCTACAAATTTTTAGGTATGTTATTCAACAACTCCCACAAATCTGAACTCCATATTTATTTAAATAGTAATATCAGCCAAAACTATTTCCAAAGTAAAAGTTGTTTTACATGGTATCAGATCAATAAAAGTCTCAAACACCCAACTTCTAGGTTCTATCATGATGAGCATATAAAATTTGCTCTGAGACCATGCGAAAGATTGGTTGTTTCACTTTTCGCATGCTAAATACGAGTTTCTTTTGTATGTATGTAGAGTGAGATGAGGCGGAGCAATAGGAAGAGCACCAACGTTGATCAGCTGAGGTTCAACGTGCCGCGGCAGCGAGCGGGAGAGGAGGAGGAGGAGGAGGAGGCGGAGGAGGGGGGTGGGTCATCGTCAGCGTCGGCGTCGGTGTCGCCGCCGAGCTCGTGCGTGTCGTCGGAGGAGGGGAGCGGAAGCGTTCGGAGAGCCCGGAGGCGGCGCCGCCGATGGTGGTGGTCGGGTGTCCGAGATGCCTCATGTACGTGATGTTGTCCGAGGACGAGCCCAAGTGCCCCAAGTGCAAGAGCACCGTCCTCCTCGACTTCCACCATGGCAACAAAAACAACAACAACAACAACAACTCAAGCAAGAGCAAGAAAAGTTGAAGAGCCCGATCTTCATGCATGGCTTCTTAATTTCTCTCTTTATTTATTTATTTATGTGTGTTTTCTTTTCCTTTTTCTTTTTGGATTAATTAATACACCATTGACTCTAAATCTCTTTTAAGTTTTCACTCCTTAATTGGTCTCTAATTCTTTAATTTCAACTTAAGTTGCCAATGCTCATAAAAAGTTTCTGAATGTGTATTAGGATCTCGATCGTTAATTTGGATTGCTTTCTTTTTTTTTTTTAATTATTTTTAAATAAATTTTTTACATAAATTAATGGTAAAAACTTAAATTTTAAAATAACTATTTTTTTCGTTGTAAAAAAGTTGTTATTCACTCTTTGACCGTAGTGCATTGAAAAATTAACAAAAAAAATTATTTTTTTATTAATATATCAAATATCGATATAAAATTAATATTTAGAAAATAAAAAAAAAATTAAATAATATTCTCAATACACAAGGATATATATATATATATATATATATATATATATATAGACCTAGGCTGGTATGCTATCAATAGCACCAAGTGTTTGGTGCTATTAGGTTTCGGCCATTGGATGAAAAAATAAACAGTTAGGATGATGTGGCCCCCCTAGGGTTGAGTAAGTTATTGGTTTAATAGTATAATCTAACGGTGAAAATAGTCAAAAGATTAAATTTAACGGTGGAAAACCAAACGTTTGGTCTTATCGATAAGATCAGCTCTCTCTCTCTCTCTCTCTCTCTCTCTATATATATATATATATAATAGAGTCCTTTATCTTCATAAGTTTTCGGTAGTTTGATGAACAGATGTGGGGTTAGAATGATAGTGGTCGCCTAGAGTTGAGTGGGTAGTTAGTTGGATAGTATAATCTAATGAATGAAAATGGTCAAAAGTGTAGATCTAGCGGTCGAAAACTTATGAGTACGTAGAAAGGAGATATTACTGAATATATATAGCATGACTGAATTTGGAGAGCATAAACTATATTATAACTCACTAATCACTTAGTGTAGTTGATTGTTGATTCGTATTTCTGATCTTGGAACTAATAATTTGGTTGTTGAGAATGTTAAGACTATTAGGTCATCTCTCATCAGATCAATGTTTGCGGTAGCATAGTATCATCGTGAGTTAAATGTCCATTATTGTGATCTGTAGAGCATCTTATCACTTATAGATCTAAGTTGCTTTGATGTAATGTTAAATGCAGTTTTTCGTTTTCTTTTAGACAAAATTAGCTAGTACAGCACCTACTTCATTTATTTTTCTTACAAATGAATTTAATTAGAAACTAGTGCAGAGACCCGCGCGATGCAGCGTGTAAATAATAAAAACAAAATTTAAAAATTTTAATAAAATTTATATTTACAATTTATTGATATAGGAAGCTATACCATATTAAGCACAACCAATTTTCATTACTACATTCACATAGTGAGTAAGGGCCCACACGGACTGGCTGAGTTGGCACTTATATGGATCGATCCCGACTCGGTTTCGCAGGACGATACTTTTCAAAAGAGACTATTTTTGAGAGGCACTTCGTCTTCTTCTTCTTTTTCTTCTTCTTCGCTAACACAGTGAGAGAAAGAAGGAGAAGAGTGTGGAGTGGGAGATTAGACGATGATATATTTTCTTTATGGTGCATGCAGAAGAGTTACAAAAGAGGAGGTGGGAGATTAATGAAGGAGGGGAATGGATTAAAGTTATAAAACTCATTCATTGATAGAATATTAATATTGTGCATGTAATTAAATATTGCATTTTACATATAATTAGAGGAGTGAGGAAGTGAAGGTTGGAAGTTGAGAAGAAGAAAATGTGGTTTGATTTAAAGTTATATTTAAAGTTGTATATAATTAAATGTTTCACTTTGTATGTAATTAGAAAAGTGAGGAGGTGAAACATGCCAGGCAAAAAATATTATGGCTTTATATAAGTTTATAGATAGATGTGAACCAATTAGCTTTCTCAACTTTGGATCTCGGGAACCACGTACTATCTGACCCTTTGTCTCTTGCGTTAGCGACGGTCGGTATTTTAAATTCAACAGTATGTACTTACATTTTTTCTATTTGGCATTGGGTATTTAAATGTGTAATTGTGTTGTACGTAATTGCTTATTTTTTGTTTTTGCGTCCCCAAATATAATGGCCCGATTATTCTAAAAGCCAAGCCCATATCAATCCCTTCAAGGCTCCAAATAATTACGGTGCGTCAAAAAGAAAAAACCTTTTAAGGAACATTTTATTAAAAGAAAAGAGCTAGTGTCATTTCAAATCTATCCCTCGCAACTTTAAAATATTATAAATGTCCTTATAAAGTTGAAAATATCACCGATTCTTCCTAAACATGCAAATCCATCACTAACGCCACACTAAATATATTAAATTATTGCCAATAACTCTAAGCGTACCCTTCAATCACTAATACCCACCAAACTCTAGCTAGCTACGCCCTTTTTTATATACATACCAGTGAAGGTCCGCGCTTTGCGGCGAAAAATTTATACAAATTTTAAAATATTTTGAACAAATTTTCTAAATTTTTTAATTTTCAAATCTAATTTTAAATTTTAATGTTCAAAATATTGAAGAGAAAGAAAAATTTTAAAAAAAAATTATTTAAGTAGAAAGGGATAAAAAAAATTTGAAGTTTGAAGTACGATTTATTATATGTATTATTAATAAATTAATTAATTATATATTACATAACATTATTAATAAATTTAATTAATTAATTACTTTTACAGAGTTTAGAGATTAAAAATTTTAAACTTTGAAGTATGAAATTGAAATAAATATTATAAGTTAACATTTCAATTTAAAATTTAAATATAAAATATAAAGTTTTAAAAATTAAAATTTAAAAGGTCTTTCTCTTTCTCCCTCTCTCACTCTTTTTCTCTCTCTATTTCTCCCCCTAGCTCCATCTCTCTCGCTTTTTCTCTTTCTCCCACTCTATCTCTTCCTCTCTCGCCCCACGTCTCTCTTTCTCTCTCTCTTCCCTTCTTTCCCTTAGTCCCTCTTCCTATCTCCCCACTCTCCTCGCCCGATGCTCGCACCGTGCCCGTGCTCCGCGCCGCGCACGCGCACCCGCATTCCACTGGAGGGGAAGGAAGTAGGGAGAGAGAGAGAGAAGTGGGGAGCCGGCCCTACACGCCCGCGTCGCCCCCACTCGCCCGCTTCCTGCATGCCCGCGCCGCGGCCCGGCCGGCGCCTGCGCCGCCACCTTCCCGTACCCCAACGCTACGGCCTACCCCGCTCGCTCGTGCCGCCCGCTCCCCACACGACCGCGCTGAGCCTCGCACCTATGCCCGCTCCCTCGCGTCCGCCTCAGCCCTGTTTGCCGCCTCGCGTCGGCGTCCGCGCCCCATGCTAGGCCCACGAGGAGGCCCTTGACCCGCGACCGCGACAGCGGCGGAGCTTGCCACTGCGCCAACCACCGCGCCCGCACCCCGCTCGCGCTGGGGAAAGAGGGAGAAGGGGGAAGAGAGGGAGAGAGACGGAGGAGAGGGAGAGAAAAAGATGGGGGAGAGAGCCGGGGTAGAGGGAGAGGAAAAGTGGGGAAGAGAGAGGGGACCCTGCTCACTAGCATGGCTTACCGCTGTAAGCAGAGCTACCTGATGGATAAGTCGACATTGAGTGAGGAACTTCAATAAGAGAATTCAATTAGATGAGTATAGTGGAGAAGTACCAGGAAAGGTTTGAAGATCTGTGAGCAAAGATGCTTTATCTTAACTTGACATTGAGTGAGGAACACTTCATACAAAGTTACACCAGTAGGTTTAATGAAAAGTTAGTACCTTTTATAGACCTTTCCCATCCCACGCAAGATCACAAAATCCCCCTGCAGCCTGGGACAAGTCCTATCAATATCCTATCCAACGATACATGCAAGAACAGAAGAATGAGATGGAGAAGTAGATTAGCGAGATGTTACAAACCTCGATTATCCAACCCTTATCCCTATGAATCCCTTTTTTATTGGTAAAGAAAAATGATAATAGTTGGCGATTTTGCATCGACTACCGACAACAAAACAAGGCAACAATAAAGGATAAGTACCCGATACCATTGATATATGATTTGCTCGATGAACTCGCAGGATCACACTACTTCTTGAAGATCGACCTAAGATCAGGATACCATCAAGTGAGGATGTACCCGAAAGATGCACACAAGACAACGTTCTATGCCTATATAGGCCATTACGAGTTCTTAGTAATGCCTTTTGGGTTAAGCAACACACTGACAACATTCCAAGCCATAACGAATAACATTTTTGCATCTTATCTTATAAGGTTCGTGCTTGTGTTCTTTGATGATATCCTCATATATAGTAAAACATTGGAGGAACATGTAGAGCATGTGAAGAGGATACTCGAGGTGCTAAGGAAGAACCAGTTATTCGCAAAACGTTCCAAGTGTTTCTTCGAGCAGGAGCGAATTGTGTATCCGGGGCATGTCATCTCTAAGAAAATGGTGGATACTGATCCAAGCAAGATTGAGGCGATACAAAAATGGCCCTTACCAACTAACTTGAAGGAATTGAGGGGATTCCTAGGGTTAACATGCTATTATTGAAAATTTATCTAAGGATACGAGGGCATCAGCAGACCACCCACAAAATTATTGAAGAAAGGTAATTTTAGCTGGAATGAGCAGGCAATTGAAGCTTTTGGGAGGTTAAAGAAAGTGATGTCTATCACACTTGTCCTGACGATGCCCGATTACTCGAAGCCAGTTATCGTAGAGGAAGATGCATGGGGGTATGGGATAAAAGTTGTGCTCTCCCAAGAAAGCCAACCCATTGCTTCCCTTAACAAAGCGATAAGTCAGAGAAACTTGGGGTTGTCTACATACGAGGAGGTTTTGGCGAAACTCTTGGCCATATCTACGTGGAAGCATTATCTCATCCCGAAGCCCTTTATCATCAAAATGGACCACAAAAGTTCAAAATACCTACTAGAGCAGTGGATAACCATGATGATTCAACAGAAATATATGTATGCTTAAACTAATGGGGCTAAACTACACTATCCAATATAAAAAGGGGAGAAAGCACCTAGTCGCGGATGCAGCACTTCGGGTCAGACTAGAGGAAGGAGGGGTAGGAGGGGTATGTCGTTACCGCTGTCATTCCAACCTTGGTCAATGAGGTAACTGCAAGCTATGAATGAGATGAACATGCTTAGAGAATTATCAAAATTATTACTACAACCTACTTCACAACCCAACTATACCTACCAACAGGGAACACTTAAATATAAAAGGAGGCCCTATGTGGGGGAGTAGGAAGAATTGAGGCAAAGCCTCATAGACTTGATGCACAGGTCATTATTGGGAGGGCATTCAGGGATGAATCAAACATATAGAAAAACAAAGCAACTATTTTTCTGGTCGGGGATGAAACAGGAGATAGACAATAGGATGAAGCATTGTGAGATCTGCATCCAAAACAAGGTGGTTGGCACTCCCTATTCAGGACTATTACAGCCTCTGTCGATTCCAGCACAAGCTTGGCAAGACGTTAGCATAGATTTCATCGAGTCACTGCCTAAATCAAAAGGAAAAGATACCATCTTTGTTGTGGTGAACCAACTAACTAAGTATACCTATTTTGCTGCACTAACTCACCCCTACACTGCGCAGGTAGTAGCAAAGACCTTCTTTGGCACTATATACAAACTACATGAGCTACAAAAGGGGATTCTATCGGATACGAATAAGATCTTCACGAGTGAGGTATGGCAAGGACAATTCAAGATGTTGGGAACCAAACTTCAGATGAGCATTGCCTACCGCCCGCAAACAAACGGGCAAACAGAGCGAGCTAATCAATGCTTGGAGACATATCTCCGTTGCATATATATGTATGTGTTTCCAGTGCCCTCGCAAATGGCATAGATGGTTGTCCATGGCCGAGTGATGGTACAATACCAGCCACCATGCAAACATAGGATAACCCCCTTCTAGGTACTCTACGGCCACCTCTCACCAGCCTACCTACTAATGAATCTTAACGGGGTGACAAATCTGACGGTGGGGGAGTGGGGAAAAGATCGGGACAGGATGACGGCCAGGCTACTAAGGGAAAGACTCTAAGAGGCCAAAAATCGCATGAAGCAGAACACTGACAAATGGGTGGTGGACAAGGAGTACCAAGTGGGGGAGATAGTATACCTGAAGTTGCGATCCTATCGGTAGAGCAACATTGCGGTACGTCACCACATAAAACTCACCTCGAAGTACTTTGGGCCATTCAAAATTTTGGAGAATATAGGGCCAGTGGCGTACAGGCTGCATCTTTTAGAGGGCTCCAAGGTACACCCAGTGTTCCATGTGTCATTAGTAAAGAAGGGGTTACTAGATCGGTAGCGGGCGGTGCCCACTATTGCGCTCACAAGTGAAGCGGGACTCTTGCTTACCCGACCCAAGAAGATCATAGATCAACGCATCGTGAAACGCGATAACAAAGCGATAGCTCAGGTACTCATTAAATAGAGCAACTTGGCTGAGCAGGAAGCCACTTGGGAGGATTACTGGGCTCTCAAGGCACAGTTCCCGGGGTTTGACTATTGAAGACAAGGCCCTTTTAAGTGGTGGGGAGCTATCACAGCCTAATATCAAGAAGGAGAGACACCGCCGATGGGGAAGGCTAGGAGTTGCATATCGACACGGTAGCAAGGAAGCCACAGGAAGTTTAAGGTAGAAGAATCGAGAGTAGTCAACAGTATCTAGGGGAATAGTCATAAGCAGATGGGGTGAATTGGGATCTGGTGCCAGATGGCGAACGGAGGGTGATAGGCGAGATTACCCAAACCCGCCCCGCTAATCCCATTGGGCTAGAAAATCAAAAGGAGACGGCCTATAGCTTTTTATGCAATTATTGTAGTTTTGTTATTTGCTAATTAGTATAGCTGAATTAGTCTCTAAGTTTGTAATTAAAGAGGATATATAAGCCTGTGGACATGATTAAGTGGTATGACGAATTAAAATACAAAATACTTCCTCTCCAAGCTTCTTCTTCCTCCTCCTTTCTCCCCTTCTCCTCATCTCCCCGTCCTATTAATTCTTTCTATCCCATCCCAATTTCTTCAACGAGTTCCCATCATCCTCCTCGCCGACCAAGCCTCAAAACAACTTCATCATCGGTAGCTGCAAGTTGTTCGGAATATTATAGAAGCTTACTAAACTAGTCTTATCAGTTATTACTACTTTTCTTTTCTTTTTTACTAAAAGAAAAAAAAAATGGCTAAACCTTGGACTTTAAACCAAGTATTTCACACAAAACAAATAAGAAGAAAGAGTGCTCTAGATTGGCACCAACGACTTTTTCGATAGGCTTAAATATTTTTAAATTAGCTAAATCTTTGTTAGCATCCGAGGAACATTAAGTAAATTTTTAAAAGTTAAAGGGGGCCATAGCTACCCGAGGAACATTAAATTTCATACGTTATCCCGGCAAAAGTTCTAATATTTTCAAATATGTCACTACTATTAGAATCCGTTAGAAAACTTTAGTTAATCATATGTTAAATGTTAAACCCGGGTTAGTTTATAAGATAACTCGATATTTTTGTCCCTTTTATATTATACTATTGTGGCTTTTGGAGAGACATATTTGTGATGACAAAAATGACATTTCACTTAAAATTAATATAAGTAGTTTAATTTCATAACGATAATAAACCAGAGAAATATATTCGAAAATATTAGAATTTTATAAAGACAACATATGAAAATTAAACTTTATAGAAATATATTCATAATTCACGATGTTTGTAGAGATACGTATGCATTTAAGAAATACTAAAATTCAGTTCTTTAGAATATTCTGGAATTGAGTGCATCCAAATAGATGTATTGCAAGTAAAGCTACAATACTATTATAAATAAACCGCTCATTTTATTTCTATGCTATCTTTAATAATAAGGTATGATATATTGGCATCAAGGGTTGACACCATTAAATATCATAGACTATTTTTGAGATACAATTATTTATTATTTTTTTAAGAGAGAGAATAAGAGGTGTTGGGTGGTTAGAGGCATTAAAATGGAAGACCATTTTGGATTAAATCCCATAATAAAATCAAATAAAAGCATTGAGTAATTGAGACGGTTGAAGAATAATTGGAGCTACTCGCGTCAGATACCTGATGAGCTAACACTTTACACCTAGCTCTCTCTCTCTCTCTCTCTCTCTCTCTCTCTCTCTCTCTTTATTTTTATTGTATTTTATTAGGTAAATTAATTACACTATCGTTTCCTCAAACTGTATATGAGACGCAGTATACCTCGCTCGGCTCTCAAATTTCAATTTATTAAGATTTCTAGTTCCAATCACTACAACAAAATCAGTTTATAGCGATACTTTTAAATATAGATACAGATCAAAAAATATGTTGCTAGCTAAATTACCGACACATTTAAAAAATATTACTATATGTGGGGTCGCTAGGTATATAGTGACAGTTAAAGAGTGTCGCTATAATCTAAAAGAGTGCTGCTAATTACTAATACTTATTTAAGCATTTAGCAACCGCCGAAACTCTATCTCGTTGGCCGCGGTGGTGGAGGAGAACGACAGGAAAGAGCTCTTCGTCTAGAATTTCAGTGGATTGAGTAAAAGAAGAAGGAGAGATGGTAAACGATTTTTCTTTTTTTTTTTTTAAGTTTGTAATTGGGCCAAATAGGCTGGTGTGGTGGGTTGAGTAACCTTTTATTTTTAGTTGGATTGGGCTTTATATTTAGGCATTAGTAGATGTTTTTTTAAATTTTAGTATAAATGGGACACTTACACAAAAGTGTTCCAAACATATGTACCTATAACCTAATTTTGTTGTAGTGTTAATTTTCTAAGTTGCTGTGTCTAAGTCTCACAATCCAATTCACTTGGGTAAATATTGATAAATTGTTTACATAAAAATGAGATAGTATTTTAGTTATTGTGGCATCAACACTATAAAACTTCCACACCATTTTTATATCAACAATTTGTCAATATTTATTCAATTAAATTAAGTTGTGAGACTTCATTACTATAATTCAAAAGATTTAAACTAAAATTTACATTAAATTAATTTTTTTGTCATGCGTCTAATGGTTGAGGTCTAAAAGTGTAATTTGCCTACTTTATCTTATAAATGCTTTTTTGAGAGATGAGTAGCACGCTACTCGCTTCGTTTATTTCATTTAAAAATAAAAACTTTAAATTTGCGGGATACGTCATCAACTGGATTCGAATACGGGTCGGATGCAATGACAGCCGGCCCTGCCCAGCTTTGCTGCAAGGCAGGTTGGTTTTATCTTGTAAATGCTACCTATACACACACCCATCAATTTTATGGTGGGCTGCTTTTCACTAGTGGGACTTACCCTCACCTAGAAAGGGTAAGATATAAGATATACTTTTTTTTTTTTTTTTTTTTGGATTTATAGATTTGAACTTGGGCTATAAAGCAAGTGTTCTCTTCATCACTTACATTTTTGTTTTTGTTTTTTTTTGTCTCTTTTCAGTGTCAAATTAAGAAAACTACCCTCAACTGCTTTAAAAGGACTAATTAACTTTACCGAGCATAACCGATCGTCCCTAGCTAGAGCAAGTGACAATGGGCGATGGTTGGTATCGAGGCACAAGTTCGAATCATAGTTGATTCTATTTTTAAATTTATTTTTAAGATATAAACGAAGTGGATAGAGTCTTCTACCTATCTCTCAAAAGAAGCGGGTAGTGTGCTAACTATTTCTCAAAAAAAATTTTAGCATAGTTAACTAAGATTTGATGGTTGATCTCGAGATCTCAAGTTCAATAAGTAATTGCTTCACATTTCTAGTAGAATTTATTTATAAAAGCTGATTATTGAGTGTAACGTTTTGAAAAAAAAAAAAAAAAAAAACTAATATGCAATTAAATTGACTCTAAAACCAGCACCATACTGTATAAAAAAATAAACACAGAGTCTAAAAGTATATATGTTTAACAATCTTAATTTTGTCAAAGTCCTCGTAGTCTGAATCAGAATTGAAGAGAACGTTCCCCGGTAAGAATGACTCATTTCTTTTGTATTTGGTGCTATAATCGGTGTGTATAGCAGCATCGATCCCATCCCATGAATATATATACTGTAACAATTTAATGTTAAGTCCGTATATGTATCTTGTGCCAAAGAAAAGTCTCAAACTCAAGGGTTAGATTTGCATAGGGCCCATACCACTATAATGTGCATTAATTTTAAGCATTTAGAGCAATTTGTTGTTTCACATGGATAGTACATCCTAACCCCGGCCAAACCAATCTATCATTTAATACCAAGTATCTACACCCATTTGATTCTAACACGTACGATATCTTGCAATAGCCACTTTTTTTTTTTTTTTTTTTTTTTTTTATTTATTTTAATTTTTTGAGGAAAGGTAGCACGCTACCTGCTTTATTCATTGAAAAGGTGAATTAGGCTACAGGGATGAGGCAACCAGGGCCTCGGGAAAAAAAAAAAAAAAACCCTAAGCTACCGAGGTTAGACACCCCGGTCTTTCCACGAAAAAGCAAGAAAAAAAAAAGCGGCTAGTAGAGGGTCGGGCGGATGCGCGCAATATAACGTCGTTTACGGCCTTCCGGGTAGTCCACCGATGGCGACCGGCTAAACTAACCCCTTGCTCCTATGTGGTGGGCGATGCCTTCCACACCACTCTCCCAGGCGACATGTACGTCGCCTACCAAATCCCTCCTGGACACCCTCAAAACCCGTCACCATAATGAACTTAAAATAGACATATTGGGCGAGCAAATGATCCACCGATTCGTCTTGACTCCTACACAACACACAGGTGGTATCTCCCGCCCACCCTCTCTTCAGGAGGTTATCAGTTGTTAAAATTCTTTTCTTAAGTACCAGCTAGCAGAACACCCTGACCTTGAGAGGTATCCGAAGTTGCCATAAAGTGTTAGCACGTCTATCCCTTGTACCCCCATCACTCAACATTCTATAAGTCGACTGGACTGAGAATAAATCTTTGTCACTCTATCTCCATTCAAGCGAATCCGGCGTGTGCCCTAACTTATGGCTTCTTACCCGATCCTTAAGGGTCGATAGTTTGGTAGTCAGTTCCGGAGCCAAATCCGTTTCGTCGCCCAGGATTCTAAGCCAATTCCAGTCGCGGCTGTCGCAACAATCCCTAATCAGTATTGGTTTACATTCCAGGCCCTCATAAACCTCCGCGAAGGATGTTCAAAGGATGGTGTCTCCGCATCATCTGTCCTCCCAAAAATCAATAGTGCTCCCATTGCCCAGCGTATACTTGATTCCCCATTTGCAGATATCGTTAGTGGATAAAACACCCTTCTACCAATGTGAGTGAGGTCGGAAGCGTTTCCACTTCCCGCGGGTTTTTCCTTTGGTAGAAAAGGGCTCGAATGATTCTGGTCCATTGTAAGTGAGGTGCTGTATCGAATCGCCACCACCACTTGACCAGAAGTGCTCGATTCATGGTGGCTACATCCAGAATGCCCAACCCTCCCGCCGATTTGCACGCGCAGACGTTCTTCCAAGCTACTAGACAGCCTTTACCCGTATGGTTACCTCCGCCAGTCCAAAAAAAATATCTACGTAAGCCTTCGATACGCTTGATAACCCAACTAGGCGCCTTAAAAACTGTCAGAAAGTATAAGGGTAGATTGGTAAGCACGGCATTGACCAGGATTAGTCTACCTCATGAAAGAAGTTTGGCTTGCCACCCATCAATTCTATACTGCAGTTTCTGTATTATCCCTTTCCATGCCTCCTTAGTAGGGGGTTTAGGGGAGAGAGGGAGCCCGAGGAAGGTAGTGGGAGGGAGCCAACTTTGCGTTGAGCAAATTCGCTAATCTCGTTGCTTTGCCCTCAGTCTGTCCAAGGTTATAAAGCTTTGACTTTTCACTGTTGATTTTCAATCCTGACAACCATTCAAACAGGTGCCACATCAGTTTAAGATTCCTCATATATCTTTTCCTAGCCTCAACAAAGAAAAACGTATCATCCGCGAATTGTGCTAGTGTCGTTTTACTTTCGCCGGATGGGCCAATACCCTTGAAGAGGTTGTTCGAAGAGGCCTCGCTGGTCAGTCTTGCGAGACACTCCGCCACCAACAGAAACAGGTATGGTGATAACGGGTCCCCTTGTCGCACACCCCTCTTAATTTTGATCCATTTGGTCTCGTCTCCGTTGACCAAAATAGCGGCTTTAGCGTTGCAAACGCATTGTTCAATCCATCCGCACCATTTCTCGTCAAATCCCTACCAATGGAGAACACGGAAAAGGAAGGGCCAATGGATCCTATTGTACACCTTTTCGAAGTCAACTTTTATACTGACCCCCTCAAGATTATTCTTAGTGCTCGAGCCAATCATTTCTGCTACAGTGACGTACGCGTCGGTGATGTTCCTTCCTCTCAGGAATGCAGATTTCGAAGGAGAAATTAACGCATTCATTACTGTGGCAAGCCTGTTTGCAAGGACCTTCGAGATGATCTTCTGAATACCGTTAATGAGACTGATCGGTCTAAAGTCATTTGCTCTCGCCTTCTCTCTTAGGGATTAAGCGGATGTGTGAGTAATCCAAGGAGCGATGGACGACTTGGATTAATACAACTCCTGGAAAAAGTTGAGCAAGTCATCCTTAATGGTATCCCAGAACGTTTGATAGAACCTTAATAGGAACCTGTTTGGGCCCGAAGCTTTATCACTGCCCAAATGGAATACCGCCTCTTTTATTTCCTCAATGCTGAAATCCTTCGTAAGCTGATCTACCATAGGGGCCGATACCTGTTTTGAGGTAAAAAGCCTACTCCAGTCCCCAAAAGAAGGTAGGGCCGTGTCATCTAATGAGAAGAGGTCCTTAAATTTTCGAAAATAATAATCCTTCTTCCCCTCCTCAGATTAGTAGACATGCTCGTTTTCAATAACATCGCCGATCCAATTGGCTCGTGTTCTTCCATAAGCTATACTATGAAAGAATTTTGTATTGATGTCCCCCTCGCGAAGCTAGTGTTGGTTGGCCCTGGTTCGCCCCAGGGCCGCTTCATTGTTTAAGACTTTCGTTAATCTCACTTCGAGCTCGGCCCTCTTCGCTACACACTTCTCCGACAGGGTGTCTTGTTCCTCCGCTTTATCAATCTGGATAATTTCCCCCATTAGGTAGTCTTTCAGTCGCCGAATGCTATAAAACTCGTTTTTACACCATTCTTTGATTCTTTGTCGGCAATGCCTTAGCTTCACTGTAAAGGAAGTCACCGCTGAGCCATTAAAGCACCCTCCCTAAATCTCTCGAGCAGATCCTTGTCCAGGTAGCTCTATCTTCCCTCCTTCAATACGCGTACCTTCCTCCTCTCCTTCAATCCATCTACCTACCTTCTCCCCTTCACTACTCCTACCTACCCTCACTAAAGCTTCACCCACCTCATCCGCCGAAGCCAGGCATTTTTGAACTTTCTTCCCTTTCCCCTCCCCCTTCCCCTTCTCCATCTCTCTTGATAGTAAAATAGTGTTAAAAGTGTGCCCTAGCCACATATTAACTCTCTCTCTCTCTCTCTCTCTCTCTCTATCTCTCTTTCAGAAAAGCTTGTCCATAGTGTCACGGACAAAGTGTTTCCCACTGACTTCTTCTTGACAGTGGCCCAAATCTGCTAGCGAGTTCGGGTTGAAAACGGGTCGAATCGGATTGTCAAGTAGACCCAAACCAAACCCGCTTGGGTAACTCACGGGTAATAAAACTCATAGAAGTTATGGGATGACTCTTGGGCTTTTTGCTTTTGTTAGGACTCATTATGTTGAGTTAGTGGGTGAGTTCGTGTGTGGCTAGGTTCATTGTATCTAGGAGCCTATTAGTAGTACGGTTTAGCTAAGGTTAAAACACACAAGAGAGTGTGTATGTGAATTGTAATTCTCATTTTCTAAGTAGAGTAGTATTTAGCTTGTTGAGAGAACCTCTGCCTCTTCTCTTTGTCATTTCCCTTTACATACTTAGTTGCAGGACGCGAAGGTCCGGACTAGCAATAAGGACGAAGGCTTGCCCCTCTTCGTGTTTGAACAAAATACCACAACGAAAATCTGATTATGATTAAAATCTAACTAATATTGTGATAAAATAAATAAATCAAACTTACAGATGATCGCTAAATCGAAATAAAAACTTAATTGATCCGGAAGCGTGCGAGACACTACCCTAAGGCGTATTCCCGTCCTTACGTGCGGAATTAATCGGGAACAACACCCCAAGATATGACCGGAATTCCTCCTCCTGCGAGCACGATCGTGAAGGAGGTTGACGGAGACTCTTTCAACACCCGGTGATCAATAAAATAAGAGAAATAAAATAGAATTAAAATACAAGTCTTTTCTCCTCTCCATTGCTTTCTTTTTCCATGTAAGTCCATAGATGAACAGTGTAATTCACTGTATATAAAGTGGAGAGAGATTGGAACGTTGGAATTCCAACGTTCATGCCTTTATATGGTATAAAGAGGAAATTAATTAAATTTAATCAAAACAATTAATTAACATAATAAAAAATAATAAATGAGAATAATTATAAAATTAAATGACATTTGGAGATTTTGGAATTTTCACCAACAACCCCCCACAAAATTCAAAATCACAAAATAAGAATTAAACAAATAAATAAGTAAATCATCGGGTGTTTATACTATGCAATAAGTGAGATGTCTTTAAGAGACTTAACCCCATTTAATGTAAATAGTTTTCATCAGAAGGAATCGGAGTAAACCAGGTCTTGAACTAAGTTTCTTTGACCCTGACTTCAACTATCACACGCACAGTACAGAAATCTCCGTCGCAGGTCTGTGCGTTAATGGCCATGCACAGCACCTTGATTTTTCATAATAGGCTGCTATGTATAGCCCATTCACATAACCGCGGCCACATACGGATACTCTTATATATGTGGTTTCCTCCAAAAATTTATGTAGTGTCACATCTCGCAAAAATTATCGCCTTGGATCCCATTAAGAGCTATCAACTCAACCTAACCAACTACACAGAGTACTACTCACCATAGGGACGGAATTGGAGTTAAAGCTCCTATATAAAATTTGTAGAAAGTGCCCTTTGGCTAACCTGACAGCTTGTTTTTACCACATTGAACCTTCTTCAAGTAATCGCCTATCACAAAGGTTGGGTTCCCATTGCAGGAAGGCCCTTTACGGGCAAAGCCCCATCCTCCTCGATCATATCAGGACATTAGTTCTATTCAGACCCTTCATCAAGTAATCTGCAAAATTCTGATTTGATAGATAAAACTCAAAGAGACAATATTGTGAGAATAACCATCTAATAAATTTATGTCACAAAAATAATTTACCTGCCAAATTTAGAATTTACAAAATTCGTTTCCAAGATGAACACTTAGGATAAAATCACGCGAATAATTATAATATCAAAATTTATCAACAGATAAAAGAGCTCCCCCCACAATTTTTGAGGTACAACAAAATTTAAAACGTGACATTGACCATATCAAATAGGTTTGGTTTAACAGCAAACAAATGCTCAAACAATTTTAAAATTTTAATTTTTATAAAATATTTTTGAGTAGATAATATTTACAAATGATTAATATCAATGCAGCAAATAGAGTTTAAAAATAATCACATCCATAATATAAAAAGTACAAATTAGAAGTTAAATGGCAGGTTAGGGGATTTTTAAACCGTGTAACTAATCTAGAAAAAAATAATTAAAGCAAATATATATTTTTAAAAAAATATAGTAAAACAGTAATTTTTTTTTTTTTAAGAAATAGTTTTACTGTAGCAAAACTAAAACCTTAAATTTACAGTAGCAATTTTTTTTTTTAAATAAATCGTGCAAAGTCCCTTCAAAAACAAAGTAATGCTATAGTGTGTATATATATATATATATATATATATATATATATATATATATATATATATATATATTAATAAAATAACAGTAGAAGGCAAATAAAAATTACAAGCAAATTATATGCAATTAAAATTTGAAAATGCTAATCCCAACTTAAATTCATATTGTATGTCAATCATACAAACAATTAAGATATCAAACAAATTATATACAATATGCACAATTATTATTTTTCGGATTAGCACTTGTTAGATTTTAATCACAATCAAATCGAATTACGCCTTAGATTGTTAGAACAAAATACCGCAACGAAAATCTGATTATGATTAAAATCTAACTAATATTGTGATAAAATAAATAAATCAAACTTACAGATGATCGCTAAATCCAAATAAAAACTTAATTGATCCAGGAAGCATACGAGACAACGCCTAAGACGTATTCCCGTCCTTACATGCGGGATTAACCGGGAACAATACTCTAAGGTACGACCGAAATTTCTTCTCCTGCGAGCACGATCGTGAAGGAGGTTGACGAAGGCTCTTTCAATACCCGGTGATCAATAAAATAAGAGAAATAAAATAGAATTAAAATACAAGTCTTTTCTTCTCTCCATTGCTTTTCTTTTTCCATGTAAGTCCACAGATGAATAGTATAATTCACTGTATATAAAGTGGAGAGAGATTGCGTTCATGCCTTTATGTGGCATAAAGAGAAAATTAATTAAATTTAATCAAAACAATTAATTAACATAATAAAAAATAATAAATGAGAATAATTATAAAATTAAATGACATTTGGAGATTTTGGATTTTTCACCAACACTTGAGCAGGAAGGCGGTGCCGCACGCCTTTGCGAACAAAAACGCTAAGGCCGTGACAATAGGCTCTAAATCCCGTAACCCCTAGGTACATCTATTTGCAAAAGAAACTAAAGGGGCTTACCCAAGAGAATTTTCAAAAATCGAAATATGAATCCGACAAATAAAGTAAAAATTCGAATTTGAATTTGAACTCGATAGGTTTTGAAAATTTATATTCAAAATAAAATTCGACCAAAATTTTAAAATCTGAACCAAACCCGAAACAATCATTTTTTTTTTACATATTTTAAAAATATGTAATATTAAAATCTAAATTTTTAAGATACAAAAACATTTACAACATCAAATATTCATATATATTATATAATGTAAAATCTATTCGTGTTCAGGTTGGTTTCAAGGTCATATTTAAACAAAATTCAAACCCAAATTTGTGTCTGTCGATTTTTTTTAACAATAGCCGTTTAATTTGTATCAGATAAATTCTCGGATCTGTATAAAATTTCGGATATCCATACCCATTCACAGCCCTACTCAAGCCCCACTTTACAAGCCCAATTTTATGAGGATCGAACTAATTACCATCCTCTTAATTGATCAGCATCTCCGTATCATTTCGCCAAACTAAAGTCTCGAGGCTAGATATGAAAGAAATAAATGTGTTAAAATTGTATCAATGTATTCTCGATCTCTTATATATATACACTATTGACCCGCATATTACGGCGGGTAGATAATATTCAATATTTAACTTTAGTTTTTGTACTAATTTTTTTAAAAATTATAATATTCGACTACTTTCGTTACTATCATAAAATTATCGTTTTGCCATTTTCGTCAGCGAACTTTATGCGATTTCCGGAGATCCGTTCGTCGGATTTTTGATCGGATCGCGCCAGCGCATTCAGCACCACTGGGGCATCAAATCTATAATTTTGTTTTACCAGATTCACTGATTTGCGACGGAACCAATGCTCTCACTAATTTTCCAAAAACTGCACCTAATTGTGTAAATCTAATAAACCCCCTTTTTCTCAAAAATCGTACATTAAAATTCAGATCTATCAATGCCATTGGGTCCAAGATAGTCGAACAGTTGAAAACGAGTTATTGGATCACTATAAACAGAGTCCAACACGCACCAGAGGCCATTTCCACTGATTGGCGTCTCCCGAAAACCCGAGTTACTATTCACTTTAAATTATTAGTAAAAGTCGTGTAATTTCTCCATCCTAACTTATTTTCTTCTCAAACATTGACAAGTACTTTTGTGATTAAATTACGCACAAAAATATCGTCAACAAAGAGTATATCTACACAGCAAAAATCTCAGTCGATCCTTACAAAATTTTTGCACACGAAATAAAACAAATATAAACTATAAAACTTGAGAAAATATGTGACACCCCAATAGTCCCACATCGGATGGGAATAGGATTGTCATTGGATTTATAAGAGACTTAGACACTAGTAATAATAACTGGGCTTAAGCATTTTGGGCCAGTGGTTGGACCCAACGAGTTATTATTGCTAGTGGGTCGTTACATTTGGTATTAGGCCGGTTCACCGGACATGTGTGGCGAGTCTCTGAGCGAAGTGCGGATGACGGGCTAGCGAGGCAGTCTTACATCGCAGTGATCGTGGTGTGTGTGTGATTGGATTGACGAGGACGTCGGGGCCTTAACGGAGAGTACGCGACACGATCGTCCCACATCGGATGAGAATAGAGTTGTCATTGGGTTTATAAGAGACTTAGGCACCAGTAATAATAACTGGGCTTAAGCATTTTGGGCCGGTGGTTGGACCCAACGAGTTATTATTGTTAGTGGACTGGGTTGTTACAAAATATAAACAAATATCTATTTAGATACATAGTTAATTAAGGAGTAGAACTATTGTGATCTTAGAAGTACGGAGTCCTCCTGCTCCTAAGTCATTTTCACTGATGAAATTTTCCAACCGGCAATCATCTTCATTAGAACTTGAGCTAGCGTATTTAAAGTATCTAAAATATAAATTTTGCTATTTTTCGATATCATTTATCTAGTGGTTGAGTGAGTTCAAAATCAATAATTTTTTAGTAATTGATGTTTACTATTTTCAAATTTAAGGATGTAGAATTATTTAAATCAGATAAATTTCTAATAGAAATTTTTTTTATACTATCTACGGCAAAATCAATATCTTTGATAAAAAAATTTAGTACTATATTACAATTTTTTTGTGAGATTTTTGTTTTTAATCATTGATTCTGAACTTTTTCGACTGTTGGATAAATGATATTGAAAAATCACCAAATTTATTTTCTATATGCTTAAAATATGTCAGATCACTTCTAACGAAGTCGGTCGTTAATTCAAAAATTTCATCATCGATAACGGTTTAGGAGCACGAGAGGCCTCCGTGCTCCTAAGAGCACAATAGCTCTACTCCATGGTTTAGAGTCGTTGTGAATTATTTTCAACCAAGTCACTTTAAGGACATGTTTGATTTAAGGGGCAATTGCTTATATGCCCCTGAATAGTTTCTGACTTTCTGATTCACCCCTCTTAGAAGTCTAATATTGAAAAAACTTTTTTACATTCAAACATATTTCAAATATACCCCTAAAATTTAAATATGTTAATTAACTCTGTTATCTGTATAAAATTACTATTTTGCCCTTTTAAATATACACTTTCATCATCACCGATTTTTCTTATTTACCCTTAAAGTCAAGGGTACAAAAATCTCCCGCTCCCAGTGTCCTTTGTCAATTGATCTTGTTGAAGCTCCGGCGCACTTTTTGGCTGTCGTGCGCAATTTAGACAGCGAACACGGTGTCGGCACATCAAGACCTGTCAGCTGGTGTCCTCGCTCTATCCCAAGGTGAGCAGATTTTAGTAACGAACCTAAACATCGCTTATATGTTTATAAAGTTGCAATTGTTTAGTTCCTTAGGGGTCATTTTGCAATTAGGGCATTTTGGTTGCCTCGGGATTTTGTTTCCAAACAATTTCAATTGTTATATCTACTTAATATTTTATTGTTATATTATTGTTATATTAACTTTTATATTTAACGATCTTAAAAGCGTCTTAATATATTCCAACGTTCTTACGGCGTCGATTAGCGTTAGCGAATGAAGATTACGTATATATTAATGACGCTTATACCAAGCGTCTGTAAAATACGTTAAAGCGCTTTAAAACGTCAGATATACGCTTTAAAGTGTCGGGATTTAATCACGACACTTTAAAGCGTCGAAAAATTAAAAATAATAGTAAAATTTATCATCATTTAATAAATTATTTGATATCATATAACGACACTTTTTGAAGCGTCGGTATTTTCTATACTGTAAAAACGCTTGTAGACGCTTCCCCTAAGAGTCGTCCAAAAAGCGTCTTTATATTAACTTTTTTTTTGTAGTGTATAAATTTTATAAAATTTAAAAAAACCATATAATTACTGTTAGCAATAACTATTTAAATTTGAGTTAGAATACGATAGTTATTTTCTAATAGTATATAATAAATAAATTTACTTTTTTAAATATAAATTTTATATTGTAAATTTTGAATAAATATGATATACAAATTTATATTAATTTGAAATAATTATTAAAATATTTGTTAGGTGTATTTGTACGTATACTCGTTACTTTAGGGGACAAAAAAAAAACTGTTAAGACATTCTCAATCCTTTTTTCCTATGAAGATCTTATGAATATCAGTATATTATTTTTACACTACAATAAAAACGGTCTATAGCGATACTTTTAAATATAGGTGTATATCAAAAAATGTGCTGCTAGTTAAATTACCGATACTTTTAAAAAGTGTTGCTATATGTGGGGTCTCTAGATATATAGTGACAATTAAAAAATGTCGCTATAACTTAAAGAAATCTTGCTAATTTACCAATACTTATTTAAGCATTTAGCAACCGCCGAAACTCTATCTTGTTGGCTGCGGTGGCAGAGGACGACAGAGAAGGACTCTTCGTCTAGAATTTTAGTGGATTGACTGAAGGAAGAAGGGGAGATGGTAACCGATTTTTTTTTTTTTTTTTCTTTGTAATCGTAATCGATGGGATTGGATGGATGTGGTGGAATAGAATAGAACTTTTTTTTTTTTGTTAGATTAGGCTTTATATTTAGGTATTAGTAGATGTTTTTAAGTTTTAATATAAATAGGACAAGTATACAAAAGTGTTTTAAACATTGTATGTATAAAATAGTGCATTAATTTTCTTTTCAATCTCTGTATTATTAATTATTAACAAATTTATTGTTTTAGAAAAAATTAATCTAACAACTCTATTAAAAAATCCTAACTAAATAGTGAAAAAATAGAAAATAAATCTCCATGATAGACTTGTTAAAAGTTTTTAAATACTAGTCACTTTTAACTAGTATTTTCTAACCGTTTTTATATAAAATTAGAGGTTTAATTATTGCTTACATCGTATGAATAGATCAAAAAAGAATAGTTGAGCGGTGACTTTGAAAATAAAATAATATAATAAAATATATGAAGAACAAAAAAAATATAGTGTAATTAATTAAGCCACTCACATCGATCTCAAAATGTTTAGTAAGATTTAGTAAGATTCCCAAGGAGATAAGACACTTTGGTTGCTCAACTTATAGTTGCATTAAGTGATGATGTGCAAGTAACTAGTAAAGAGAACAATATTGTCAAACAAATAGAAGGACAAATGAAACCCCAACCACTTATCTTTAAATCCCTGTCACTAAAATTCGGGTGAGAACGTTCATATCATTGAAAGTATTGTTTCCCCTCTGGAGGAAAAAGGACGACTCTCATTAGCTCAAGTTGAAGCCACCTTTTACGGGTGATCGATGTGTATGCTTAACTAACTAACAACATGATTCGATCGAGCTGGAAATAAAGTAATTAATTCGCTTAATTGGTCGCATATAAATGTGCTGATGATGCAGAAAGAGGAGAAGAGATTAAATAGCTAGCAAACTAATTGGATAATTAAGCTTATATATTAATTAACAAAAGATGGGACAATCAATGGAAGAGAAAAAGATATATAGGATCCAATATATGGTCCAGCAAAAATCTATGAGTTATTGATGAAGGTCCACGCACGTACATATATAAATGCCATTGCAAGAGAATTATTTCTAGCAGGTTGGTTCCTGCTAGCTGCATGTTGTTGACGAAAAAGAAGCCTGGTATATATGCACTACAACGAAATATATTTTAGACGACACTTTTTAAACGACGCTTTCTTCTAGCGTCTTTAATATTTAGCGTTCTTACATATGATTAAGCGTCGCTAATAAACATATTTTTATCAAATATTTATATAAATTTTCCGACGCTATATTAAAACGTCGGTATATTTATCCCGACATGTTTATTTAATGACTCTTTACACGACGCTCGGGATTATTTTTGACGATGCTTTAAAGCGTCGCTAAATATTATTTAAAGTGTCCTTAAATACAAGATTTTTTATAGTGATGCAGTAGTCCAATTAATAATCAAATTTTATTACATCAAACAAGTGTTAATGGGACCATGCAGCAAAGCCCACCGCTTCCCGTGGCGTGGGCTGGGCCTTGATGTTGTTTGTTTTTGAATTACTAAACAGTAGTATATTTGACCCTCTCTCTCTTGTGCTGAAAGGAGATAGCTAGCTGGCTGATAATCCCAATGGCAGCTACCGATCGATCTTCGTCAGCAATATTGACACATCGTGATTATAAAAACGGGTATATTGATGACGTGGCGTAACAAATCAATCAAAAAATTCTTTTTAGAAATATATGTCACATCGTGATTATAAAAAAATATTTTTATTATATTTTTATTTGAAAAGAAGAAAGGTGATTGGCTTGTTATTGATGACGTAGTGCAAGTGTGATAGTGTAGAATTCCTCCGTCCTTGCTGTTTGTTTCTATCTCTTTCAGTTTAATCCAGCCAAGCGCTTGAGGGGCTACATGAATTGGGCCGGATCTTTAGTAGCTAGGGTTGGGAACTGGGCCGGGTTTGGGTCGGATAATACTATGCCCAAGCCCGGCCAAAATAAAATGTTGGACTTCGGGTCGGGTTTTTACCAAATTATTTTTGAGAAATAAGACCCGGCCCAAGCCCAAGCCCAATGCCCAATATCCATCGGGCTTTATGGAGGCCCATTTTATGCATTTATTATATAATACATAAATACTTTTATTTGTATAAAATTAAAATAAAATGTCTATTTTTAGTTCGATCACATCAAAAAAATTAATATCTAATATCAAATTTATCATAATATGGAACTAAATATTTTGTTAATATATAATATATCCTCATATATATAAGTATATATCATATATTAATAATAATATATACTATATATGATATACTATATTATTTATTTTTTTTATAGATAAATATATATATATATATATATATATATATATATATATATATATATATATATATATATATATATATATATAATTAAATATTTTATTTTGATAATTAATATATTGGGTTTTTGGGTCGAGCTCGGGCCGGGCTTGGACATGCCCAAATAGGCCCAAAATTTCTTCTGGCCTAAATTTTTAAGCCCGGCCCGAACCCAAAGTTATATTTTTAATACCCAATACCCGACCCAAACATAGCCCATCGGGCCGGACCTTGTTTAGGCCCGGGCCCAGTTCCACCCCTATAAGTAGCCCACAAATAGCATTATCTTGCTTGACCATAACATATTCAAAGGATTCAAAAGATTTCTGGTAGGCCTTTAAATATGACTTTCCAAAGGTCAAATACGGCTTCTCGATGTCATAAGCTACCCATTACTTCTACAAATTCCTCTACATATGTCATTTCCTACTGTCCTTATACGCATTACATTTAATATTTGGCGGCCTTCTTGGGTCGAGCACATCCTATTGTAAGAAGGGGAACCTTCTTCTCTCAATATCCTCCTCTCCAAGAAAGACCCCTTCTTTAGAGCCGTGATTCAAATAGTATTGAAAAAGACAATAAAAGTTTGGAGTAATTGTTGTCCTCCTTCACCTTAAGCATGGCCACTAAGGATCAAATATGGCCTTGATGTTTGTAAGCCACTCCCTGCTTCCCTTAGTGATT
Organism: Aechmea fasciata; assembly: GCA_025177825.1. Taxonomy (NCBI): domain Eukaryota; kingdom Viridiplantae; phylum Streptophyta; class Magnoliopsida; order Poales; family Bromeliaceae; genus Aechmea; species Aechmea fasciata. Next base: position 2,147,086 of record CM045934.1, read on the forward strand.
TTTTTCTATAAATTTGTCTTTTTTGTCCATCCTTATGTGCATCACACTTAATATTTTAGAGGCCTTCTTGGGGGTCGAGCACGTCCAAGTGCAAATAAGAAAATCCTTTTTTTCTAATTCCTTCTCTTGAAGAAACACCCTTCTTTAGAGAATGTGATTCAAATAATTTTGAAGGAAGAAATAAAAGTTTTAGAGCAGTTTGTCACGGACTAAACGAATTTGCTAGCAAAGCCCGTGCGGCGCCCGCTTTCCTGCTCGAAGATGGGTAAGCCTACTCCTCTCTACTCGTCAAGTTAGGACCTACTCGCCCTAGACTAAGAACAAGAGAGAGAGATGATGAAAGCTCTTTTATATTAATTTGAAGTAGAGATGACAAGTGAGGACTCTTCCTAATGAGAAGGGGTAGAGGCCACAACTATATATAGGCCACTCGCCACCCAAGTTACCAAATGAAAAGGCGCCAAATGGCGTACAATCATAAGAGAATGATAATGGCTACGGTTTCCCAAGAGACAACCATAAATGCCCACCTAGAAACTCTAAGGGACTCTTGACCCTTCGGCATTCGCACCAATCAGTCTCGAGATTCGCAATAGAAGTTCTAGAACGCCCCAAGCAAAAGCCTCCTTTAGAATGCTCCTTCGGAAAAAATGGGCCACCGTCCAACCCACCCTGCTAGCGAAGTTGGGCTACTATCGAGAAAAAATTAGCGGAAAAAGTTTTGTTTGTGACATTCTCTCCCACCAAATGCGCTGACGCCCTCGTCACGCGCCGAGTCGCTCCCGGTCCGCATAGCCTTTTGGTGGTCCTTCGTGCCTTCATGCCTTCGTGCATGCTCAGCCCTGTGCCTTGCTCCTGCAGTCCGCATCTGCCCCCGCACCCGCTCCTAGCGCCTTGCCCCTCTGAGCAAGTGCACCAGCGAGCCCGCTGTGCGAAGAATTCGCCGGATGTGCATGTCCTCCGCGACACGCACGCGCATTCTACCAAGCCACAGAACGCCCAGAGTGCGCATGTCCTTCGCGACACGCACGCTCACTCCGCCAAGCCATAGAACGTCCATTGGACTCCCTGGATTCCTGCTTGACAGAATAATTATTCATACCTTGAGTGGGCACTGACAGCTTCAACGCCGCAGGAGACTTGACAGTCTCGTTGCGCTCGAGTCCTCCTCCTCGAGTTCCTTCGCCTTCCCGCACTTCACTTCCTCGCAAAGTTGCAAGGTAGTCGAGTTGGGTCCTTCGTCGGCTCGCCACGACACATCGGAACCATGCACGGTGCTGACTCATCCATGATGCTCAGCACCCACAAGTATGGCACAGGCGCTGCCTTCGACGAAACCAGGAAGTCCATCCCGAGGATCACTCCAAAGTCGTCGAGCGGCTCGACAGTGAGATTGGCCTTGCCCCTCCACGGGCCGATGGCTATCTTCACGCCCTTGGCAACTCCCGCAATTGGTCGCAACTCAGAGTTGACCACCTTGATGCGGCTCGCAACCTTCTCAAGTGTGAGGCCCAACCGCTTGTCCTCCGCCTCCGTGACAAAGTTGTGCGTCGCGCCGGTGTCGATCATCGCCCGCATGGCCCTCCCTTTGAGTTTCACATCGACGAACATAAGCTGATGCATCCTCTACTCATCAGCTGTTGAGCTCTCGCTGAAGAAATCCATGTGGCAAATAATGTGCTCCTGCAGCTTCTAAAAGTAAACTCCTCCTGGCCTGGTTAGCGGAATGCCACCGTCCTCGCTCCACAGTCAATCGTAGCGTAATATCGCACCAGCCAATCCATGCCGAGCACTACGTCGAAGTCCTGCAGCTGCCCTAAGACCAACAAGTCTGCGGGCATGATCCAAGAATCTAGCTGCACCGGACATGACCAGTAACACTCTGCAACCTGTAACACATGGTCAGGGATCTGTACCTCTCGTGCCTGGGACAATGACCCTAACTCTAGACCATGCAACAATGCAAATGCTCGGCTAACAAAAGAATGAGATGCACCGGTATCAAAAAGAGTACGAGCTCTAATGTCGGAAATCAAAACAATGCCTGCCACCACTCGATCGGCTGCTCTAGAGTCCTCCACCTAGGTTGCGTAAACTCTGCCACTCGGACCCTGTTGTCGCCGCTCACCCTGTCGCGGCATGGATGCCCTATCCTCCTGACGGTAACTCGACGGTGCCCCGTAAGACTGCGAGAGGTCCGGCGGTGCGATGCGATGATGGTGTTGGTGATGCTGCTCGCGGACAAGCTGCCCTCATGTGACCCGGCTGACCGCATCCGAAACACCGGCCCTCCCTCTGCTCACACTGTCTGGGCAAGTATGGTCCCCCGCAAATCACACATGGATGCGTTATCCTCCTGACGGTAACTCGGCGGTGCCCCGTAAGACTGCAGAGGTCCCGGCGGTGCTGATCCTGATGATGGTGTTGGTGATGCTGCTCGCGGACAAGCTGCCCTCATGTGTCCCGGCTGACCGCATCCGAAACACCAGCCCTCCCTCTGCTCACACTGTCTAGGCCAATGCGGTCCACCGCAAATCACACACTGCGGCGTCCTCGATGACTACCCCCGCTGACCAGAATCTCGGAAACGCTGACGCCCCGAGGACCCACGACCCTGAGAGCGTGATCGTGGAGGTCTGGGTGGACGCCGGCTGCTAGACTGTCCCCCGTCGTCTGGAGCTGGGCACTTCCTGTCCTGACTCTGTCCCGGTCCCTGGGTCCGCTCCCGCAGTGACACCTCACATCTTTCATTCCATAAAGCCTGCTAAATAAATACATCCAGGGTCCTCGACCTCCGCGTCCGCACAAACCTGAAAATGTCGGACCTCAAACTCTGCTCAAACAGATAGACCTGATGTGCCTCGTCTGTGGTCACGAATGGCACACAGTTCAGGAGTCGAGTAAACTCCCGAACGTACTCCTGCAGTGTCCTCTCTCCCTGCTGAATTCTCTACAAATCTTCCTCGAGCTTCTGTTTCACACTGGTGGGAAAATACATCCCAAACAGCATTCCACAGAACTCATCCCGGCTAAATCTGCAAGGCAACCGACACGATCTCGCTTCACCCTCCTCCACCAGGCGTGAGCATCTCCTTGTTAAGGATTTTGCGTTGGCAAGTTTCGTGAATTGTGTCGGAGTCTTGAAGGATCGGAGCGGATCGAAGATGGTTGAAGAATCCTAGACTTCGAAAAAGAGACAAGTTGAATCACGATGGCCAGGTAAGTTTTTAATTCATAAATATGGTGATTCATACTTAGTTATAGGCATTAGAATCATAAATCATTGTTTAACGGATTAGAAATTATATTGGAACTTTGTAATTTTCAAAAATTGGAAAATTTACAAAGTGTACTGAGCTGTCTGGTCTGACCATCCCATTACCGTGTGACTGAACTTTGCAGTACGGCCATCATACCCATTACCTGGTAACCTGAACCATTACAGTACGGCCATCATACCCATTCACCGTGACTGAACTGTCTATACAAGCATGGTTGCTATACGGTGACCATCAATCCATTACCGGTAATGGCCCTTCGCAGAAAAATCTTCCGTCATTGCATTACCGGTAATGGCCCTGTTTTTGTACCGGTACAAGGTGTAAAAAATCTGAATTTTCTCTAATCCGAATCTAATTGATTCTAAAGTCTATAAATAGGTTCTTAGGGTTCTCTAACTTCGTGTGCTTCATGAAAATACTTGTTTGAGAAACCCTAGAGGCTAGGAATTCATCTAAAACCTATTTTCTACATATTAGCCTCTTTTAGGTCAAATCGAGATATCGTATTGAATATCTATATGTCGATTTGATCTACGTTTCGCTTGGAGTTTTCTTCATCGGTTTTCTACGATACTCCTAAGCGAAGGATCACCATACTCATGATGCTTCTCATGAACGGCGTCGTGGATTCGGCGTGAGCGTCGTGGATTCGGCGCGATTGAAGGCGATTCGTGGATTCGGATCGTTGGCTCGTGGATTCGAGTGGGCGTCGTGGATTCGGCGTGATCAAGGCTTCGTGGATTCGAAGTGGAGGCGTTTCGTGGATTCGGGACGTGGCGTTCGTGGACTCGGACGTGGACAACGCGGCGGCGTGCGCGGAGATTCATAGGAGGTTAAGAGAGGTTAAGTCGTGGAGTCGGTAATCACCTTGTAATCTTTTCTCTTAGTGGATTGTTATTCGCGTGTTGGTCCCGTGGGTTTTTTACTCCGAGTTTGGAGTTTTCCCACGTAAATCTCGGTGTGTTTTTAATTTCCGCATTTACTTTTAACGCATCGATTATTTGTTCTTTTTGGCCGGTACACCTATTCACCCCCCTCTAGGTGTCGGATACAATCTAGATAGATCCTTGGGGCTTCCCCGTAACTCACAATTGGTATCAGAGCGGGATCTAGATATATTGCTATCTAATGGACGAAGAGTTAGTAGGTGTGTTACAAACTTATAAGATGACTTTTCCTACTAACCAATCTTCTTCCAAGTCTTTCTCTAAAAGTACAGGGATTGCGTTGAAAACATCAAAGGAAGAAGACGTGGAATCGGATTCCGGCGATGAGGAATCAAACGACGAGGAATTAGCGGAAGCATACAATCAACTTCTTATTGAGTCGCGGAAGATGGCGAAACTCAATAAAAAGTTGAGGCGTCGTTTATTCGATCTTGAAGAAGAGAACAAGAATTTGAAAACCACAAATAATACTCTTGAGGAGGAACGGGAATCAATCTTGAATAATAATTCGGTCCTCCAAAAGAAGCTAGAAGAGTCGGATTTAATGATCAAATCTACTACGGATAAAGTTGGATTTTTGGAGCATCAATTTGAGGAAACATACAAATCCAACAAAGCATTGACCGAGCAAGTCCATCAACTCAAGTCCGATATTCAAAAGTTTTCTTCGGGAACGAAGAAATTGGATAAGATGATCGGATTGGGTCAAACGAGCAAGTTAGGTCTTGGATACGAACGGACATATGTTGAGAAGGATCAAAAGATGACATCGAAAGTCTCAACAAGTTTGAAGGAGAAGGTGTGTCATAGATGTGGCATCAAAGGACACATCAAAAAGAGTTGCCCGGACAAAAATTTCAAGTCTCAATCGGCAACTTCGAAACGACAATTGGTATCATCTACAACTCGGCTGCCCCCACGGAATCAAAAGAAAAATCAATTGAGTCGAGTGCATCAAGCAAACCGTGACTCATATGTGAACCGGAAATCAAAGCCACAAGCGAATCGGACATCTAAACCTCAACGTCAATATCGATCGAACCCACAACCGAACCGGATTTCTAAGTCGAAACAACGTGCGGTTTGGGTTTCTAAGCCTCAAGGACAACATCAAAAGTCAAAACAAGTTGGGCAAATCATCGACAAGCCAAGACAACCGACAATCCGACAAGTTTGGATTCGGAAAGGTGATATCTTTCCATACTCTTCGTCTTAGTTTGTTTTCTTTTATGTAATGCTTTGATTGGTGCTTGGTGCATATTTTTATTCATTGCATTACATGATTAGACGATTTTTTGTGCTTAGAATTCATTCGTTTTTAAATCATTTTGGAAAGGTGATTGGGAGTTTGATTGAAATTTTTTTTAGAAAGGAGATGATTGAATATCATTATATTGGAAAATTAAAGGTTTTTGAAAGAGCCTTAACCGGTATTTAAAGTCAATTCAAATTAGATTAAATTCATATTAATTATCGATTTTACTCCACCTTTTATTATTTTGACGATACCTTAATATGTGATTTCTTCTTATATACATTCATCAAAATTTTGAAATTAACTTTAATCTTTTAGTAATTAATTCATCTTGGTAGTGAATGTTGAATATAATTGATGGATATTTGCTAATCGACTAAAATTCGTCAAAATTATTTTCAATTGTGAGATTATCTAATTTAGGGAGTTTGAATTATGTTTAAAAAAAGAAGGAGAAACTCCTAAGTATAAAAGATGTGGAAAGAGTTACATCCAAAAGGAGTGTGAAAACTACCACCACATGTAGGAAAGAGCTACCAGGTCGTCTCAAGTGTGTGAAGCTACCACATGAGAAATTTGAGATTAACCTAAAAGGTTGGAAAAAAATAAATATGTTAGAAATTTTCGGCGATATAAGGTGATAGTTTGAAAAGGATGCTCAAAGAGCCACCCCCGGTGTTTATTAGCAAAATCTCTATTTTGAACGGGTTGCGACAAATTGGTGTCAATTTTGCTAAATTTCTAAAAATTATTTTTCATCAATTTGCATCTTGATGATTTTAAAACATTAGATTATTTTTAATATCAAATTTTAATGTTTTGATGTCTTTTGAAATCACTTAATATTTTATCTTCATCATAATGATTTTTGGAGTACAACTTTTAATTTTTATGAAATTAATCTAATTTTGAAGGCTCTTTGAGAAAACAAGGCAAAATTTTTGAAGAGGAGGACACGGAGTGATTTTACCTTTTTGAGCTTCATTATATATGTTTTATCTTTTCACTTCTAGGGCTATATTTTCTTTATGCATCTAGGTATGAAACTATAAAATACTTACTCTCTGTTTAGTTAGTTTTTCTCTCTATTTGTGTTTTCTTTTGGCAATTTTTGACAAAAAGGGAGAGAATGGAGAACAAGTACAAAAGGAGAGGATATTTGGTATTTGATGCATACACGAAGGGGGAGACATACGAAGGGGGAGACGTGATGAGATTGAGGGAGAAGGAGAGATAATATTTTTAAAAAGGAATTGGAGAAAAGAACAAAGGGAGAGAAGAGGTATAAAATTAACTTTGAAAATTTGTTAAAAAATTGTTTTACAGGAAATCAAGACTTCAAGACTCCTAGTTGCGTCTAAGTCATAGAGTTTGTTTTAGGAGTTTTGATGTATTTTTGTGTTTCAAATTGTATTTGGACTACATGCGAGAAGTTTGATGTTTTGGTGATGACATTGAACTTCGTTTTTCTTTTATGATGTAATTTTAGTTAATTTTTGTGTTTTGTCACGAAATTGCCAAAGGGGGAGATTGTTAAGGATTTTGCGTTGGCAAGTTTCGTGAACTGTGTCGGAGTCTTGGAGGATCGGAGCGGATCGAAGATGGTCGAAGAATCCTAGACTTCGAAGAAAAGAGACAAGTTGAATCACGACGTCCAAGTAAGTTTTTAATTCATAAATATGGTGATTCATACTTAGTTATAGGCATTAGAATCATAAATCATTGTTTAACGGATTAGAAATTATATTGGAACTTTGTAATTTTCAAAAATTGGAAAATTTACAAAGTGTACTGTTTTATGCGAATGCAATACGTCCATTCACCGTGTGACGAACACATGCAGATGCAGCCATCGTACCCGATTCTCGTGACTGAACCATTACGAATGCAGCCATCATGCCCATTCATTAACGGCCCGAACTTTGTGCGTACAGCATGGTTGCTATCACAGAGTCTGACCATCCAATCCATTACAGGTAATGGCCACTGTGAAAAATCTTCGTCGTTGCATTACCGTGTCGCCTGTTTTTATGCTAGGTGCTGAGGTGTAAAAAATCTGAATTTTCTCTAATCCGAATCTAATTGATTCTAAAGTCTATAAATAGGTTCTTAGGGTTCTCTAACTCTGTGTGCTTCATGAAAATACTTGTTTGAGAAACCCTAGAGGCTAGGAATTCATCTAAAACCTATTTTCTACATATTAGCCTCTTTTAGGTCAAATCGAGATATCGTATTGAATATCTATATGTCGATTTGATCTACGTTTCGCTTGGAGTTTTCTTCATCGGTTTTCTACGATACTCCTAAGCGAAGGATCACCATACTCATGATGCTTCTCATGAACGGCGTCGTGGATTCGGCGTGAGGCGTCGTGGATTCGGCGCGATTGAAGGCGATTCGTGGATTCGGATCGTTGGCTCGTGGATTCGAGTGGGCGTCGTGGATTCGGCGTGATCAAGGCTTCGTGGATTCGAAGTGGAGGCGTTTCGTGGATTCGGGACGTGGCGTTCGTGGACTCGGACGTGGACAACGCGGCGGCGTGCGCGGAGATTCATAGGAGGTTAAGAGAGGTTAAGTCCGTGGAGTCGGTAATCACCTTGTAATCTTTTCTCTTAGTGGATTGTTATTCGCGTGTTGGTCCCGTGGGTTTTTTACTCCGAGTTTGGAGTTTTCCCACGTAAATCTCGGTGTGTTTTTAATTTCCGCATTTACTTTTAACGCATCGATTATTTGTTCTTTTTGGCCGGTACACCTATTCACCCCCCTCTAGGTGTCGGATACAATCTAGATAGATCCTTGGGGCTTCCCCGTAACTCACAATTGGTATCAGAGCGGGATCTAGATATATTGCTATCTAATGGCCGAAGAGTTAGTAGGTGTGTTACAAACTTATAAGATGACTTTTCCTACTAACCAATCTTCTTCCAAGTCTTTCTCTAAAAGTACAGGGATTGCGTTGAAAACATCAAAGGAAGAAGACGTGGAATCGGATTCCGGCGATGAGGAATCAAACGACGAGGAATTAGCGGAAGCATACAATCAACTTCTTATTGAGTCGCGGAAGATGGCGAAACTCAATAAAAAGTTGAGGCGTCGTTTATTCGATCTTGAAGAAGAGAACAAGAATTTGAAAACCACAAATAATACTCTTGAGGAGGAACGGGAATCAATCTTGAATAATAATTCGGTCCTCCAAAAGAAGCTAGAAGAGTCGGATTTAATGATCAAATCTACTACGGATAAAGTTGGATTTTTGGAGCATCAATTTGAGGAAACATACAAATCCAACAAAGCATTGACCGAGCAAGTCCATCAACTCAAGTCCGATATTCAAAAGTTTTCTTCGGAACGAAGAAATTGGATAAGATGATCGGATTGGGTCAAACGAGCAAGTTAGGTCTTGGATACGAACGGACATATGTTGAGAAGGATCAAAAGATGACATCGAAAGTCTCAACAAGTTTGAAGGAGAAGGTGTGTCATAGATGTGGCATCAAAGGACACATCAAAAAGAGTTGCCCTGGACAAAAATTTTAAGTCTCAATCGGCAACTTGAAACGACAATTGGTATCATCTACAACTCGGCTTCCCCACGGAATCAAAAGAAAAATCAATTGAGTCGAGTGCATCAAGCAAACCGTGACTCATATGTGAACCGGAAATCAAAGCCACAAGCGAATCGGACATCTAAACCTCAACGTCAATATCGATCGAACCCACAACCGAACCGGATTTCTAAGTCGAAACAACGTGCGGTTTGGGTTTCTAAGCCTCAAGGACAACATCAAAAGTCAAAACAAGTTGGGCAAATCATCGACAAGCCAAGACAACCGACAATCCGACAAGTTTGGATTCGGAAAGGTGATATCTTTCCATACTCTTCGTCTTAGTTTGTTTTCTTTTATGTAATGCTTTGATTGGTGCTTGGTGCATATTTTTATTCATTGCATTACATGATTAGACGATTTTTTGTGCTTAGAATTCATTCGTTTTTAAATCATTTTGGAAAGGTGATTGGGAGTTTGATTGAAATTTTTTTAGAAAGGAGATGATTGAATATCATTATATTGGAAAATTAAAGGTTTTTGAAAGAGCCTTAACCGGTATTTAAAGTCAATTCAAATTAGATTAAATTCATATTAATTATCGATTTTACTCCACCTTTTATTATTTTGACGATACCTTAATATGTGATTTCTTCTTATATACATTCATCAAAATTTTGAAATTAACTTTAATCTTTTAGTAATTAATTCATCTTGGTAGTGAATGTTGAATATAATTGATGGATATTTGCTAATCGACTAAAATTCGTCAAAATTATTTTCAATTGTGAGATTATCTAATTTAGGGGGAGTTTGAATTATGTTTAAAAAAAAAAAGAAGGAGAAACTCCTAAGTATAAAAGATGTGGAAAGAGTTACATCCAAAAGGAGTGTGAAAACTACCACCACATGTAGGAAAGAGCTACCACCGTCGTCAGCAAGTGTGTGAAGCTACCACATGAGAAATTTGAGATTAACCTAAAAGGTTGGAAAAAAATAAATATGTTAGAAATTTTCGGCGATATAAGGTGATAGTTTGAAAAAGATGCTCAAAGAGCCACCCGGTGTTTATTAGCAAAATCTCTATTTTGAACGGGTTGCGACAAATTGGTGTCAATTTTGCTAAATTTCTAAAAATTATTTTTCATCAATTTGCATCTTGATGATTTTAAAACATTAGATTATTTTTAATATCAAATTTTAATGTTTTGATGTCTTTTGAAATCACTTAATATTTTATCTTCATCATAATGATTTTTGGAGTACAACTTTTAATTTTTATGAAATTAATCTAATTTTGAAGGCTCTTTGAGAAAACAAGGCAAAATTTTTGAAGAGGAGGACACGGAGTGATTTTACCTTTTTGAGCTTCATTATATATGTTTTATCTTTTCACTTCTAGGGCTATGTTTTCTTTATGCATCTAGGTATGAAACTATAAAATACTTACTCTCTGTTTAGTTAGTTTTTCTCTCTATTTGTGTTTTCTTTTGGCAATTTTTGACAAAAAGGGGGAGAATGGAGAACAAGTACAAAAGGAGAGGATATTTGGTATTTGATGCATACACGAAGGGGGAGACATACGAAGGGGAGGTGATGAGATTGAGGGAGAAGGAGAGATAATATTTTTAAAAGGAATTGGAGAAAAGAACAAAGGGAGAGAAAATTAACTTTGAAAATTTGTTAAAAATTTGTTTTGCAGGAAATCAAGACTTCAAGACTCCTAGTTGCGTCTAAGTCATAGAGTTTGTTTTAGGAGTTTTGATGTATTTTTGTGTTTCAAATTGTATTTGGACTACATGCGAGAAGTTTGATGTTTTGGTGATGACATTGAACTTCGTTTTTCTTTTATGATGTAATTTTAGTTAATTTTTGTGTTTTGTCACGAAATTGCCAAAGGGGGAGATTGTTAAGGATTTTGCGTTGGCAAGTTTCGTGAATTGTGTCGGAGTCTTGAAGGATCGGAGCGGATCGAAGATGGTTGAAGAATCCTAGACTTCGAAGAAAAGAGACAAGTTGAATCACGACGTCCAGGTAAGTTTTTAATTCATAAATATGGTGATTCATACTTAGTTATAGGCATTAGAATCATAAATCATTGTTTAACGGATTAGAAATTATATTGGAACTTTGTAATTTTCAAAAATTGGAAAATTTACAAAGTGTACACAACTGTCTGGGTACGACCATCCCATTACCGTGCGCTTTGAACACATGTACGGGTACGACCATCATACCCATTCGTGCGGCTTGAACCATTACGGGTCTGGCCATCATACCCATTACCGTAACGGCTGAACTGTGCGGTACAAGCATGGTTGCTATCGTCTGACCATCAATCCATTACCGTGTGGCCGAGAAAAATCTTAAATCGTTGCATTCACCGTGTGTAGTTTTTGTAAAAAATCGAATTTTCTCTAATCCGAATCTAATTGATTCTAAAGTCTATAAATAGGTTCTTAGGGTTCTCTAACTCGTGTGCTTCATGAAAATACTTGTTTGAGAAACCTAGAGGCTAGGAATTCATCTAAAACCTATTTTCTACATATTAGCCTCTTTTAGGTCAAATCGAGATATCGTATTGAATATCTATATGTCGATTTGATCTACGTTTCGCTTGGAGTTTTCTTCATCGGTTTTCTACGATACTCCTAAGCGAAGGATCACCATACTCATGATGCTTCTCATGAACGGCGTCGTGGATTCGGCGTGAGGCGTCGTGGATTCGGCGCGATTGAAGGCGATTCGTGGATTCGGATCGTTGGCTCGTGGATTCGAGTGGGCGTCGTGGATTCGGCGTGATCAAGGCTTCGTGGATTCGAAGTGGAGGCGTTTCGTGGATTCGGGACGTGGCGTTCGTGGACTCGGACGTGGACAACGCGGCGGCGTGCGCGGAGATTCATAGGAGGTTAAGAGAGGTTAAGTCCGTGGAGTCGGTAATCACCTTGTAATCTTTTCTCTTAGTGGATTGTTATTCGCGTGTTGGTCCCGTGGGTTTTTTACTCCGAGTTTGGAGTTTTCCCACGTAAATCTCGGTGTGTTTTTAATTTCCGCATTTACTTTTAACGCATCGATTATTTGTTCTTTTTGGCCGGTACACCTATTCACCCCCCTCTAGGTGTCGGATACAATCTAGATAGATCCTTGGGGCTTCCCCGTAACTCACACTCCTGACAGGCAATGTACTCCTAGATGCACCTGCTCCCACTCAGGAATGAATAGATCCTCAAATAGCTTCTCCATCGCACTGACCCAGCTCTCAGTAACCCAGGGCTCAGTGCAACTGCCATCAAAGATCGGTGGATCAAAACGGCGAAAACGAGCAAGCCTCTCTATCATCCGCTCCTGCTCGGCCTCGGTCATCTATGACACCTTCCGGAAAAATAGGGCTTACGATGAAAGAACAGTCACTGGTGGGGGTACCGTTGCGGCTGGTGCGGTCACTGGAGTAGTTGGGGGTGGAGTTGACTGCTCTGGTGCTCCCGGTGCTGTACTCGGTAGTGGCGCGAACCTCTCGCATATCCTCTGTAATAATAGTCCTTGTTGCCTCGTCACCTCGGTCAAGGCAGCCAACTGTGCACTCAAATCGGAAGGTGCACTCGCCTCCGGTCAGGTACTCTGCTCCACCACAGGGGGTACGCTCGCCTCTGGTCGGGTACCCTACTCCACCTGCGTAGGCCACTCAGGTGGTGGTGCGCGGCCCTAGTCGGCGGCCGTTCTCTGCGTCGATACATAGCTGCACAAAACAAAACGGGGTCAGATAAAATACAAACATTCTCGACCCAATCAACGAAAGTCTAAAAGGCGGTCCCTATTTTTCCTCAAAATTATATCGTCTGCAACCAACATAATTTTTTCGGACCGAAACAGACACTCCTTCAATCACTCACTCCCCTCTAGGACGAGTTAGAATAACCAATCATTGACTTTCGTGATAAATCATGCCGCTCGCGTCTTGCCTTCCTAAGGTTTGCCAACTTAGGGTTCCTAGGTCCTAATGACCTGTAGAGACCTGGAGTTTGACTGTGGGACTTGTCGACAGCTCTGGTGAGTGTCGGGACAAGTCCGAGTCGCGTTGGCGCGAAATGGACGCCAAACGGACTCAGCGGGAACGCGAGAGCAGTTGAAAACTGGGAATCTGCGAAATAGCAAATTTTCTGTCGAGCTATAACGGTACAAGTCTGGTGCCGGTACAAAACGATAGCTACGATACGATCACCGAAGCTTATCTGGGTATAGTCTTTGTGTAGGCTTGCTCTCGGGTTGGCCCATTTGTCTGCGTACAAAGCGCCTTATCTTAGGTACACTTTGGTAGGTGAGCTGAGGGCAGTTTAGTAAATTGCTGCTTTGTTTGTATCACCCAGCCCCTAGCTTATTACACGTTAGGAGAGAGAGAGAGGGACCTTCTCAGCTTCTTCCTCAGCTTCTTTCTCTTCTCCTTCTTGTTCTTCTCCATCTAGCTCAGCCGAAGTGAGGAGGACAGCTCGGTGGAGTTAAAGCATCGTCGACGTCGCGCCGGGGAGCTATTCGGGTGTATTGTCGACGTCGTGTTGCTGCGAGGCGACCAGGCAAGTGCTGTTCTTCATCAACCTTGGCGTGGTACTGTCCCAGGGTGATTGTCAAGGTAAGTTGTCCCTTGCGAGCACTTTCATTGCTGCGACCTTCGTCCATTTTCGAGCTTGTCCTGATTCTACAGTTTTCCTGCGTCGACTCGCAGCGTTTTGGCTCGTTCTCCTCGTAGGAGCATCGGAATTCAGCGAAACTTGGTTCGCTGGATTCGTGACTTCGAGAGGTATCCAGAGAGGCCTTACTTGAAGGATTCGGAGAAAGTTAACTTGGTCAAACTTAAATTCTACTTCACTGCTGTTGCAACCTTGATAGAATTGAGCAGTTTGAGTTGTCTTGGTGCCGTTTTCTAGAGCAGAGGGATCGTGGACCTGAGGATCCTTTTCCAGACTTCTTTCTTGGATTGGATACTGCCCTCACCTGTTGTGGAGCTATTTAGGTGAGTGTTGATCTTTAGAATTAAGTGATTTACGTTCAAAAGTTGAAATTGGGCTAATTAGTGGATTTTGGTGCTTAGAGCTTGGAGTATGCATTGTTGCTAAGCTTGGAGGAACTCGTCGGACCAGCAGGAAATTGAAGTTACTTCGAGGACCCTTCGCTGCCAGGAGTTAGCTTTTGAGGTGGGTTTTCATCGGTTTACTCCTAAGTGCAAGTAGTCGACATGTATTGTATAGTTATTGAATGTTAAACCTTAGCTCGAATTCATGGATTATATCGTGTTTATTATCTGAATTGGGAGCATGTTTAGCAAGTATTTAATTCATACATGTTGAACTTGGACTTGACGTAGGAGAAAACCACGACTTGATCGTCATATGTATACACTACCAGATTTAGCTCTAGGAGCCGTGTTGTGTTGTATCGTCGCTGTGTGAGTGCGATGGATACCCAGGGTAGTGTAGGTTGCATTGACGCTCGTGCTGGGATGCCGAGCTTAGTTCACAGCTGAGTAGACTGTTTCGTATTGTCGGGAACCGTCGGGGTGGACGGTGGGCTCGGGTTACTGTTTTGATTTCAGTTTGTGCCACGGGCACGTGACCTATTGGTGGTTAGACCAGTTGGACCCTGTTTACTTGACTTTAGCCTGTGAGAGCCTGATTGAGCCCGACAGAGATACGCTTACATACTCGGCTGGGTCGCGCCCCCGAGTGCCACTCCGGAGTCAGGCTTAGTGCTTTTGCGTTGGTGTCGCTGTGTCCTGGTTGTACTCGCTCTCCACTAGCTACCTCTGGGGTAGTTGTTAGTGTTGGTTCGACAGGCGGGACGGGTGTATCACAGTCCCTCGTGAGATTGGGTCAGGGTTACATGTACTACAGATGACAAGTATTAGAGCAGGATAGTATAGGGACATCTAGCGGTAGAGTGTTTCCAGCTTGCTTTTCTACTTTCTTGCTTACCCTGTAGACTTAGTAGGTGGACCGATGAGGTTTAGAGCGGCACCCACTGAGAACTACCTGTTTTTACAGTAGTTCTCACGCCCCTTTTCTTCCACCGTTGTTGCAGGGCCTTCGATTTCGGCTGCTGCCCCTTCTGAGGCTGATCGTGGCAAGGGCGTGGCGAGTTAGAGCCCTTCCCGACTGGTGCTGAGTTAGCAGACTTCCCTACTGTAGGTAGTGTGTTCGTGTTTTGGGATCTATGTACATATTTGTGAACTTACTGAAGCGAGTACTTTTATATCGAGATTTTTGTATGTATATAGACTCGTCCTTTTTCTACCTGTTCAGTTGTTTTAGTCTTTTCAGCTCTATGCTACTGTTTGTAGCAGTGTATGTTATACAGGTACAGCTACGCTTCGTATACAGGAAAAATTTCTTGTATACGGCGGATTTGTCGGCGTGCCCGGGGGACTGTGCAGCCCGGGGCGTGACATGACCTAATGCTAAGCTTTGATACCAACTTAATCTGTCACGCCCCGAATTCCTCGTTCCCCGGGCACGCCGACAAATCCGCCGTATACAAAGGAATTTTCCCTGTATACGAAGCGTAGCTGTGTCTGTAAAACATACAATACTACAACCAGTAGTATTGAGCTGTAATGAAACTAAACAAGTAGAACATAAATAAGTTCCATATACATATAAAATATCCAGATACAAAAGTACTCGCTCTAGCGAGTTACAACGTCTGTATGTACAAGAACTCCAAAATAAAAGTACCACTACCTATAGCAAGTGATCCGCTATCTCGGTAACTCGTCGGGTAGGGCTCTAGCTCACAACATCCTTGCTTCGATCAACCTCGGAAGGAGCAGCAGCCGGAACAGAAGGCTCTGCAACAACAACAGTAACAAAAGGGCGTGAGAACTACTGTGAAAATAAGTAGTCCTTAGTGGGTGCAGCCCTCAACATCATCGGTCCACCCACTAAGTATATAGGGATAAGCAAAATAGCAGAAAAAAATTGGAATACATTTACAGCTATATGCCACTACCCTATCATGCTCTAACACTAATGTCCTGTAGAAAAAATAAAACCAGACCCAATCTCACTAGGGACTGTGAACACACCTGTCCTGCCTGCCCAAGCTAAGCTACCTCCACTACTAAGCAGTCGACCGTGGAGAGCAAGTCCAAATAGGACGAAACGACACCAACGCGAACACACAAAGCCCAACCCCGGAGTGGCACTCGTGGGAGTTACCCAACCGAGTATGCAAGCGTGTCCCTATCGAGCTCAATCAGGCCCTTGCAGGCTAAAGTCAAGGTAACTAGGTCCAACTGGTCTAATAACCAACAAGTCACGTGCCATCGGCACAATCTGATGCAACCACGGCAAACCGGGTCCACCGTCAACCCCGACGGCATCCAACAGTCCGAAACAGTCTGAACACTACTGTAAAGATAAGCTCGGCATCTCAGTACGAGCGTAACAGCACTCTAAACTACCTGGGGTATCCATCGCTCTAAAACTGCGATGATACAATAATCCACGGCCCTTAGAGCTAAATCTGGTAGTTTAAGCATGTGACGTTTTAATTCGTGATTTTCTCCTAAGTCAAATTCCAGTCCAACATGTGTAGTTTATCTACTTATAATCGTGCTCTCATTTCAGATATCAACAAGATATAATCCACAAAATTGGGCCGCAACCTGCTATACAAGAACTAAACTCATACATGTTGACTACACAATCATTTACGAGCCAAACTGATGAAAACCCACATCTCAAGTTAATCCTCGACAGCAAGATGGACTCGGAACACAAGTATCTATGCTGGAATCGCCTCAGGACCAGCAAGCAAACTTCTCGAAACTCTAAATACACATAACACCATATTCCATCAAAAATCTAAAATTTTCAGCGATTAAGCTAAAAGTTAATCCCAATTGAAATATTGAAACTCACCTAATCGCGTCCAAAACGGATGAGCAAGGTCCCAAATCCAATGAAGTATCTGGAAATATCCAGCTCAGGTAAAAAATCTGTAATAACTGAGATTTTTCCATAATAAGAAATAAACCCTTTTGTTGACGATGTTATGGTGTGTAATTTAATTACAAAAGCACTCGTCAAATTTCAGGTGAAAATGAGCTGAAACGGAAAAGTTATGCGACCCGGACTTCTGACTTAAAGTGAATAGTAACTCCGGCTTTTCGGCGAGCCAGGGAGTAGAGAAGGGTCCTGGTGCGTACCGAACTCCGATCATAGGACTTCAATAGCTCGTTTCGAATGTCTCGACTATTCTGAATCCAATGGCACTGATGAAATTGGATTCTAATGCACGGTTGTCGAGAAAAAGGGTTTTGAACGGTTATACATATATATAAATAAATGGAATTTATGGAGGAATTAAAGAGGGTTGTTTCTTCACAACTCTGAGATCAAATCGAACGAAACAAAATGCTAGATTCGATGCGATCGTCTTTGAACGCGGCGCGTCCGATCGGAATAGATGGACGGATCTTCGGAAATCGCGAAAAGTTCGCAGAGGGATCGAAAACGCAAAACAGATAATCGCGAAAAACCTAATATTTTATGTGCCGAATCGCGAGATTTCGAATGTAGAGGGACTTATGCGCGTAATACAATCACTGACAGGGACTAGAGTTTAAACTGTGGGCTATGGAGGACTATTATGCATTGTGGCCACTTGTATAAAAGTGTTGGTTTTAGGGTTTCATGGTGAAACCCTAACCCTAGGCCTCTTCACATCCCCTACTGAGCTAAACCGCCTCCAGCACCCCTGTGCTCATCCTGTGCGCGCGCCCCTAGCCGCCGGAAGGCAACTCCGGCCGCCGGAAACCCTTCCCGACCTATCTTTCCTTCTCCCTCTCCCTCCATTCTTCCTTCTCCTATGCCATGGAACCCGGAGAAGCCTAGTAAACATAGATCTGACATCCCTCGGCTAGATCCACCCTCAGGCGTGCTTCTCCGGCCATCCCCGCCGTCGCCGCGCGTCGCCGCAGCCGCAGAATCAACCTGTGGCTAAGCTTGGTCAACCCAGACCGAGCTCTGGGAAGAGCAAGGCCCGGGCGCCGCCGCCACCTACTGAGAGGAGCACTAGCATCCTCTTGATCTCCGGCGCCGATCCAGCGCCGCTCTAACCATCTCCGGCCGCCGCCATGCCGCCGGGAGACTGCTAACCCGAGAGCAGTGCTCGGTTTGGTTCTCCGCCGCCGCGCCTCCGGTCGTCCTCCATCGCCGGCCAGTGGGTGCCCCGGACCTCCCCGACCTGTCGCACTCATCACCAACCGGACCGCACGCCGCCTGACCGCCGGCGACTTGACCTAGCTCCCTGGTCAGGTAAGCCATGTATTTTTATTACAGGGCACTGTCTAGGGTTTCAGATCATTGTTTCGATGATCCGATAGGTCTTTTTGACCTCGTGGAGTGAGCACAATCATCGAAATTTCATACTGAATGCGATGCTCACCTCTGTTGAGAATTTTGATGCCCCGATTAGCGGGATAGCCGCACTTTACGCGCTGCGCACGATATTTCACAGATTTCACGTCGCTCGTGCGCGTGCCACGGAGGCCAACAGTGCTCCGAAAGGTGAGCACAGTCTCCGGCACGTCGAAACCTTCCAGCAAATGTGATCGTGCGATTTATTGAGCACTGGTTTGCGTGCACGGCCCATAAAATTTATAAAATCACATAAATGATGTGATTTCATGAAACAAGAGGGACTTTTATGCAATTTTGATTTTTGTGGTCGCTGTAGGCAGCGTGTACATGCCGTGGGTAACCTCTGGACTGATCGTCCAAGGTCCTAAGCATTTTCGAAAATCAAAAAGGGATTTTCGGAGCTTTTTGCGGCGAAATTCGTTGACGGAACGTGTTTACGGTTCGGATTTCTTCCGACAAGACTTAGAAGGTATTTGCGATGTCGCTGAGCCTTGTTGGCTGGTCACCCGCATCGTTTCGAGGGTTTGGAAACGACGGGTGAGCGACGGTGGGTTCCGGTGTCGAAATTGGCACTTCCGGGAACCCGGATCGGAACGATTGTCCGACGATAATCGTTCCGGAGTAAAGTGATACCTCGGCTGCCAAGTCACACGTAAATACGTGTTTTGTGGCAGCAGGTGACTCGTGTCTCGAGTCGGCATGTTCCGGGATAGTTCCGGAGTCCCGATGAAGTTCCGATGCAGTTTTCGTGACTTCCGCACGTTTCGGCAATCGGTTTTGAAAAACCGATTCCCGTGGGATTGTTAGTGGGACTAAATGAACAGCAATATGTATATTGGTGGGTTGGATTCTAACCCGGTGGACCTTTCGTAGGTTCGGGTGTTCCGCAGTCGACAGATCAGCGCTACAGTTATACATGTGGGTATCATACGTTGCCGTCGGTACAGTGGTGCACGCTCGGTGACGTTCCTTCCACCCTTACTGTTTATATTGCTTACCATTTACATATTCAGCCTTGCACCCGTATTTACTCTTTACTCTACTCAGTTGTTTTCATGCTAGTATCATGTGTAGGAGTAGAGTAGATTTATCAGTATATTCTATTTCGGTGACCTGGTTGGTCGAGTTGCATATCCTATACTTGTGACCTGGTTGGTCGATTTGCACATCCTATACTTGTGACTTGGTTGGTGGAGTTCCTATCTTCTACCCGGGACTTGGTTGGTCGGGTAGCGTACTGGATGACCTATACGGTTGATGGGCCCTGGAGGGCAGGATTGTTGGCTAGTTGCCGATGGATGATCTTTGAGCATATCTACATTGATCGCCCGATACTCGTCGCATTTCACGAACACCAACGGTCTGATCCACCGTCTGAGGGTGTTCTTTTCCGAAAAAGTGGTTGCAGAGGTCGACCCGTGAGCCCTAGAGGGGTTATATGCACTGGAGAGTAGTAGGGGCATTGGCTTGAGGTCTGCAGTGCTGACCAAGAGAGCATTGGTTCAGATTGGGAACTCTTGAGCTTATCGTCCTATTGACGCATACTTACAGTAGCGTTTGGTTTATACTTATGTATATCTCTTTACTCAGTTATAGTTGCTACTGTACTACTATCAGCTCTACTTTGTTTATCTCCGTGACTAGTGAGTACCCCTCGCCCACGTCAGTTTGGGGTACCCACTGGGAGGGGAGACATGTTTACATGTTCTCACCCCCCGCCTTCTTTTTCAGGTGAGACTGCTGGTCCGAGTGGGACAGCTGGAGAGGAGCGTACCTAGCACACGTTCTAGCTCCCGACCCGCGGTTTGCATATTACTTAGTTTACTTTCTAGTTTGCGTTATTTAGAATAAATATGAAAGAAACTTAGACTTATATATGGTTCATGTTCTTTACTTATGTTTGGAATATTAAATTATCATGTAATTTTGGATTTGGATTTAATAATGGTTTTGGATTCATGATATAAAATGATTTTCTACCCCTCGTGGTAGCGTTTTAAAAAGAAAAGGTTTCCGTGTGGGAAACAGTTTTTAAAAGGGATTTCTTACGGATTTTATAACTTAGTATTTCAAACCAGTTTCCGAATAGGAAACATTTCAAAAGATAGATCATGATTTTATAAATGAGCAATTGTGGATGAACCTGTGGTGAATGGTGTGAATGTGTATGAATGTGAGTTAGTATATTTACATTTACACATGGTTGTGGTTGTATGGAATTATTTACTTCTTGTATTTGTGCGACGCCGTGCAAATACAGGGGAGACTCTGTCCGAGTGAACAGTAGTCTCTTTGTATTTGTGGCTGATCTGGCATGTCCTTGGGGGTCAGGTTTTCAAAAAAAAAAAATTTAACCAATTTCCGCTGTTTTTGTACTTTAAAACTGACCCGGGCGTGACAAAATCCCACTGTTTTCCGAGGTAGTATCAAGGACTAATCAAAATCTCATTTTCAGCTCAAGAACTGCCAGCAGCGAGGAAAAATAAGAATTCGACCAAGCTAACCTCAACCAAATTCTGTGATTTTAGACTTCGTGGATTCTTCTGGAAGTCTAGAATCAAGAAAACCAAGTTTTCCTGCAATCCGACATTCCTACGTCGCAAACAAGCCGAAACGCTAACGGTCGACGCTGGAAGTCTGCAGGAACAGCACCCTTGATGTCGAAGTAGTATGAACATGGAATAATTGGAGAAAAGTTGATGGATAACCCACCTCGGAACTACCCTCAAATCGGCGTGATGGCGAGAACGGCGGAAGTACACCCTCGTCCGACCTCCTCGCAATGCTACCACGACATACGCGCGCTCGAACGGCACTGCGGCGCGACGTCGACGAAGCTCCAACTCCACCCGAAGCCTCCTCTTTGCTCAGGTCAAGGACTAGAGAGAGAGAGCTCATAGCATGCGAAAACTTCCCTCTCTCAACTCTCTACACGTATATAGGCTCTGTAGAAGAGTAGGGGTGACACAAACAAGGTGAGAAATGATTGAATTGCCCTCCTACCTACCAAAGTGTATCTGTACACAGGCATTTCTACCGGTACAAATGGACAACCTGAGAGCAGTTCTGCATAGAACTGTACCGGTACATTCCTGATGGTTATACCGGTATAGCAATCAAGCTTGTACCGGTACATTTCAAAATTTGTACCGGTACAACTGGCAGAAAATCTGCTATTTCGCAGAATTTTATGATACCAGCTACGCTCGCGTTCCCACGGAGTCCGTTTGGCGTCCATTTCGCTCCAACGCGATACGGACTTGTCCCGACACTCATCAGAACTGTCGAAAAGCATCAACTGCTATCCTCCATGGTTACTACAATATATTAATTTACTGAAATATTATCTACATGCCGCGCGGATCCTATACTAGTATACATGATGTTTGAGTTTTCAATCTTAGTATTGCTAGTGTTAAGTTGGGCGAAAGAATCGAGGCTCAAACTCAGGTTCTACTATGATGGCATGTTAATTAAGAGACTATCAGAAACCATTGTTTTCCAAACACTTAATCTGCGGGAAAAAAAAAAGGGTGAAATTTAATATTTATATTAAACGATTAGTAACTAAAACCTCCCTGAATATATTATCGTAGATAATAAAAATATGCACGTAATCCTTAATTATAATTTTATGCATTTATAAAAAAGATAATTACTTATATATACTTCTGAAAAGTTTTCGACTTTTTGATTTATCGCTCTTTGAAAGCTAATATTGAAAATATTTTTTTTCGTTCCGATCTATTTCAAATATACCCTAGAGTTAAATTCTATTAATGAACTATTAGCAATAGTAATTATCTATATAAAATTACTATTTTTTCTTTTCAAATATACTATTTTATTATCACCAACTTTTCTTATTTACCCTTATATATATTACGGGCACAAAAAGTATTTTGAGTTTTGGTATTTTCAAATATATCTTTTTATTATCACTAACATTTTTTATTTGTCCTTAAGTTAGGGACGAAAGAGACATTTTGATTTTTTTTTAACTTTAACAGATATTTAACTCGCGTTTAACCCAAGTTAATTTAAGCAGTGGCACTTGTAGAGCTATATTTTGGAATAACGGAGAAACATATGAGTAGTATATTGAAAAGAAAAAAATAGTTGAGATAAATGAGATAATTTTGTAGTTTTG
Source organism: Aechmea fasciata (assembly GCA_025177825.1). Taxonomy (NCBI): domain Eukaryota; kingdom Viridiplantae; phylum Streptophyta; class Magnoliopsida; order Poales; family Bromeliaceae; genus Aechmea; species Aechmea fasciata. The sequence continues at coordinate 2,169,677 of CM045934.1, forward strand.
AGGGATATATAGGTAATTATCCCTTTATAAAACTATAGAAAAATCTCAAAACTACAAAAATATAGCAAAATACTATTTTAATTAAAGTGTAGAGCTACTATATATGCTATCGAAAGTATAAAGAAATTGATACTTCCGACTTTTTTACCCTTAGATTAAAAATTGTACGGTTGGAAATTATAGTCTCCCTCTGATTGAATAGTATCTCTAGGGTTGAGTGGTCATCAAAGAGTAATAATACTAATCCAAAGGTTTGAAATGATCAAAGCAGTTGATTTAAGAGCCAAAAAGTCGGAAACACTATATCCTCCATACTTTCAATAGCATAGTAGCTATACTCTTAATTAAATACCCACTATATTTTTTATGTGTGAAAAAGTTTCATACTAGTGTCTCTTTTCTTTTTTTTCTTTTTTTCAGTTTTGCCCTTTTAACCATCTTACACTTATTTTCTCTCTTACCGCAGTAGAGTAGGTGGCCCAAAATAAAAAATAAAAATAAAAATAAAAAAAAAAAAGAAAAAAAAAAGATGATTACAAGGATGAGTAAAGAAAAGATATCTGGATACTTTTTTTAAAAAAAAATTCAAGACATATAGTAATTTCGAATGTTATTTAAGTTTGTTTTTCTATATATTTTATGGACGATAAAACAAGAAGACGGAGGAGAGTTCCCTGCATAATGCTATCAAAGAGAATAAAATGCAAAAGTAATTATTTGAAGTGGATTAAAATTTAGTTTGATATTGAGGCTTATTTGATGTTATTAGATAAAATAGAGCTGAGATAAAAATATATATAGTGATATGTTTCTATGTTTTTCGACCAAATCGCAGAAAATATATAGTAACCGACTTATCGCGATATGTAAACGCAATATTAATACGAAAATAACACTACAATGAATTAGGTTATAGGAACACATGTTTGGAACATTTTTTAGTGTCCCATTTATACTAAAACTTAAAAAAAATTTTACTAATGCTTAAATATAAAGCCTAATCTAACAAAAAATAAAAAATTATTCTACTCAACCCACCAGTCCATTTGGCCCGATTATAAATAGAAAAAAAAAATCAATTACCATCTTCTCTTCTCTCTTCACTCAATCCACTGAAATTTTAGACGAAGTGTCTTTCCTGTCGTCTTCCTCCGCCACCGCAGTCAACGAGACAGAATTTCGGGGGTTGCTAAATCCTTAAATAGCTATTGATAAATTAGCAGCACTCTTTTAGATTATAACGACACTCTTTAACTGTCACTATATACCTAGCGACCCCACATATAGCAACACTTTGTAAAAGTGTCGGTAATTTTAGCTAGCAGTACTTTTTTGACATGTGCCTATATTTAAAACTATCACTATAGACCGTTTTTGTTGTAGTGTAAATAAATTCTTTTTTATCATACTTTCTTACAACACATAACGAAATCTTCCCACAATCCCAAACGAAGTGTTAAAAAATTTTAGGCCCATTAAAGACTCACATGAGCCCAAAAATACAACATATTTAATAGAACTTTTTCAAATTGAAATATAAATATAAAATTTTAAAATTCAAATTTGAAATATAATGAGTGGGTAATATTATTATTTTTTATTTATAATTACTCATTATCCTTTTTATTCTATCTTATCTATTCAAACGTTATTTTTCTTATTTTCAAAAACAACCAAATTTTTATTTAAACGCAAAATTGGTTTAATTCTTGCTTATACCTGAACTTATATTTATCTTTGAAATAGATAATTCTTATTTATACCCAAATCAAACGATACTTAAAACTGAAATTTAATTTAAGTTTTAAATAAAATTTGAATAAAATTTTATATAAATTAAAATTTAATTTAAATTTAAATTCATAAGTTAGATTTGAAATACTTGATTAAATTTTATTTTTTAAATCAAGTTTAAATTAAAATTTAAAATTTTAATTTTAATTTCTAAATTTAAACTCATATTTAAATTAAAAAAGTTAAAAAAAATAAATATAGGGCATATTTGGTTTGTACATTTTGGATTCGAATGGGAATTAGTTTGATCAAATCTAACTAATTTTGTTTGGTTCACGGAATCGATTTGGAATTTTCATTCCAAATCGAATGAAATGATCCATTAGCTTACAAATTGATTAGGTCTCAAGCTCAAATTGAAGTTTCAATTCCGAACCCACACTTACCTCTTTCTTAGGCCCATCCCAACATTTCTCTACCATATCTATCATTTTTGTTTTCTTCCCTCTTTTTTTAATATTAAAAAAAAACGTGCTTTATTATTTTTATTATAATTTTATTCAAAAAATTTATGTAATTTTTTTGCTTTGTAATTTCTTGCATAAATTTTTTTTAAATAAATTAAATTGTTTTTTTTTTTTTGCATAGCTCTAACTTGAGAGTAGTATTAATTTTTTGAAAGTAAAATTAGTATTATGTTATTCTATTATTTTTTATTTTGTATCCACCAAAGAGTGAAATATAAATAATTCATTCCGATTTCTAATCCATAAATAAACCAAACGTCTTGAGAGAGTGGGGCAATCCGATTACCATTTCAATTCATTCTCATTCTATTATTCATTCTAATTCTACTCTTGAACCAAACAAGCCCTTCATCCGAATAATATCCATTCCGTCCGAATTCAACTTTCAATCCAACCTCCACTCGGGAATCGAAATTAGAATGGAACTCCGTCTAAAACACAAACGCAATTAAATTCCGATTCCGATTCCGATTCCAAGGTGAAAAAGAAGCGAATCAAACACGCCCTTAGTATAAGTAACTTCATATATATAAAGATAAGTTTTCTAGGTCGCAAAACTAAAAGTCTCTTAAGCTTATTATTCTGCTGGATTATAAGTTGGTGAGGGAGCTTAATAGAATAAAAATTACAAACTTTACATTAAATAGTTATATTCAAACAATACAAACAGCAAAAATAGTTATATTCAAACAGGACAAACAGCACCACAGCTAGCAGCCAAGATGCATCCAAGGCCATGTAGTATAGCAAACATGATTGCTCAGCACAGCCTGGTGCAGGAGAAAGGCATCATTGCCACCTTTACGCCATCATTAGCTCAAAATGGTCCAGAGAAGACGCAACTGACACAATATATATACTCCGCTTGAGACACGTTTGACATTATTGAGACCCTACCCTGTTGGTCTTTTCTTGTAAACGCACAAACAAATCAGAGAGAAATCATAGGAGCTCTTTTGTCCCTCTCTTTTTCTCACCCCCTCTCATGTTTCTCTTGAACCTGACCTTTCATAGGTGAGGCAGTGGAAAAACATTGCAATAGCTGTTTTGTGTTGTCTAATCTCGAAAACATATCTGGAGCTCCATCAAGTCCGTGTGAGAGAGGGACCCAGAACAGTACAAGAACGGGGGGGCCCCTCCCATGAGGATATTGTGTTGATCCTGAATCTGTGTGATAGCTGCTCTATTATGGTAGGAGACAGGCCAGGTTGCCGGCTGCGTGCAGCAGCTGTGTGAGGATCGTTTTTGTCTGGGAGTGTTTGGTTTTCTGCCTAAAGATCATGGCCTCATCAATGAATAGATCGATCTCATCACTACTATATAGCAAAATGGAATCCCAATAGCAATCACAATTCGATAATTAATTTTGTTAGTTTTGTTAGTTTTTAGTCAAATCGGAATGATCAATAGATCGAATTTTTAATTTTTTTTTTTCTTCTTTTTCGAGAGAGAAAGGTAGAACTTGTCACTTCACTTGCACTAGAGACGGTTAGTATATATCTGCCGCCAAATTTTGTTAATCAATTCCTGCCGAAACTTTTCTTTCCCAAAAACATTGACTCTTTGATTTACTTTGAGTTAAAAAGCTGCTGCTGAAGTTGGTTCAAATGATCAACGAGTTGGCCCGTTTAGCCTATCAGTGTACTAACAAGTTAATAAATGTGCTTAAATCGGTGGCTGAAGCTTTATACATATGCTGTTCTTTGTTGGTCCTTGACATTGGTACAGTTGATGTATATGAATGCTTTTAATTAATTATATAATAATAGATTCGGCAGAGTAGGATTGGTCTATTGATAGAGGAATTCTACACTATCATACTTATACCACGTCATCAATAACAAGCCAATCATCTTTTTTTCTTTTCAAATAAAAGTACAATAAAAATATTTTTTTATAATCACGATGGGATATATTTTTAAAAAGAGTTTTTTGATTGATTTGTTACGCCACGTCATCAATATACACGTTGCATTCTAGAAATTTTTCTATTGATATCTGAATGTACTAGGAAGCTAATTAATGCCATGGAATCAAATATCAATGATGTTATCTTTGAATGCAATCTAGACTGTTTGAAAATTAAGTCTAGTAACTACAACTCAATTTTTTTTGGTATTTTGTTCCGACGTAACAACAACAACAAAAATAATTTATAGCGATTTTTAAATATCGATCTGAGATCAAAAAAAAAGTATCACATAATAAATTACCGACACTATTAATTAAAAAATATTGCTATATATAGAGTCACTAGGTATATAATAACAGTTAAAGAGTGTCGCTATAACCTAAAAAAGTGCTGCTAATTGCCAATACATATTTCAGAATTTTAGAACCGTGAACTCTACTCAGGAGGATGAGAGGAAAGGGTTTTTCGTCTAAGATTTCAGTAGATTGAGTGAGAGAATTAAGAAGGGAGATGGTAATCGAATTTTTTTTTTTCTTTACTATTTGTAAGAGGGCGAATGGGGTAGGGTAGATTGAGTAAAGTAACTTTTTATTTTTAGTTGAATTTGGCTTTATATTTAGGCATTAGTAGATTTTTTTTTTAAGTTTTGACATAAATGAGACACTTATATAAAAGTGTTCCGAACATGTATCCCTATAACCAGGGATGAAGCGATTAAGAGACTGAGGGGGGCCATGGCCCCCCTCAACTTTTCAATATTTACTATATAGTCCTTTGGTAGTATATAAATTCTTAGTTAATTTTTAAAATATATGGGATTATCTTGTTAAAAAATTAAAGAGTTCTTCGTTTTTTCATGTGTTTTATAGGTGAAAATATACTAAGAATCTCTTAGTTATAGTCATTTTAAAATAAGTCATTTCAACTTTAAATATTTTATTTATACATTTTTAACTTTCTAATTATTTTTTATGAGCTAATTTTTTTAACGAAATAAAATAGTATGCTAAATTTAACAGTTAAATTAGATATTAGTTATTTGTTGTTATTATTTTATTAACAAAAATTAAATAAATAAAATTCTAATTAAATTATTATTATATTTAGTAAAATTCTAAATAGAATAATGTAAATAAAATAATTAGAAATCAAGTGAGTATAAATTAAAGAAATAAATTTAATATTTTTAATATTAATTATTTAATCACTAAATTTTTTTATTAAAAATTTGAGTACTTAAAATTTTATTAATCTACTAAAATTTTTATTTGTACATATTTTGGCCCCCTGTGATTGAATTAAGCCGTTCACTGCATAACTGCTAATTCATTGCAGTGCTTTATATTAGGTCCCACCTACATGATTTCAAAGTAATTTGTAAACTCCAATTAAGGAGAAATATATGCTTTTGATTTCCTATAATCTCATGGTTTGCTGTCTTTCTCATTACTCGTGCAAATGACATAACTGATCTGATTTTTATCGTACATGTGAGGTAGTGAATCGTAAGCAAAACTTTAGGCTTCTTTCCTATTAATTAAGACGCAAGTTTGGGTAGCATTTTTTTAACCAAAGGTGTTTGGCAAATGTTTTTTGCCAAATTTTATTTTAAAACTTAAATTTAAACTTCATACCCAAATTTAAAATTTAAAATTTAAAAATTTAAAATCTATATTAGTATTTTAAAATTTTGTAATTTCAAATTTTAAATTTCAGATATAATTTTAAAATTCACAAATTTAAAATTAAGAATATAAATATAAATTTAAATTTTAGATTTTTAAATTTTTTGGGAATCATAGTTTATGAAGAAAGCACTACAACAAAATATGTTTTAGGCAATGACTTTTTAAACGGCAGCTTTCTCTAGCGTCTTTAATATTTAGCGTTCTTAAAACTATGATTAAGCGTCGCCAATAAATATATTTTTATCAAATATTTATATAAATTTTCCGACGCTATATTAAAGCATCGGTATATTTATCCCGACATGTTTATTTAACGACTCTTTACACGACACTTTTACAAGCGTCGGGATTATTTTTACCGACGCTTTAAAGCGTCACTAAATATCATTTAAAGTGTACTTAAATGTAAGATTTTTTGTAGTGAAGTTTTAGGCTTCGTTTGGTATTGCGGTGAGACTGCGTTACGTGCGGTGAGAAAGTACGTTGGAAAAATACCCCGTTTGTTTCATTACGTAATATTGGTGAGAACGCAGAAGCATATCCCTTTATGCTTTTTCTACAATTCCATTTTATCTAATAACGTTAAATAGACCTCAATATCAAACTAAGCCTTAGGTGTTTCTAACTTTCATACCTCTAAAATCAAATTTTATTTTAAAAATCAGAATCAGATTTTATTAGGCTCATAAAAAGAAAATCATTTTTTACCGTAAAATTATTTTTTTAAATTTAAGCCAAACAGTACCTTCTTAAAACAGTATTGGTACTAGTAATGATAGTTATTGATAGTACGTTTGGCCCGGATTTGTAGTTTTGACTTCACTGTCAATATGGCCCGTTTTAAATGAATTAAAACAAACAAACACACAAATGCAAACACAGAGACAAAATTCACATGCAAAAGGCATGTACACTTGTCGATGAGTGCGGATAATATTTTTATCTGAGTCCAAATCCGAATGGTATGAATTTATCTGTTAATAAATAAATATGGTTTCAAATATGAGTGTAAAAAAAAAAATGAAAGTCCAACATATATAAATTTTTGATCTTATATAATACAATATATATATATATATATATATATATATATATATATGCTATAAATAGCACGAAACATTCAGTACTACCAAATTTTTCATCGTTAGACCCACCCCTTTGATGATTTTCACCGTTAGATTATACTATTCAACCAACCTCCCAATTAACCCTAAGGGGTCCACATCATTCTAACCACAATCTCTCAATCCAACGGCCAAAAACTTGGTAGCACCAATGACTAGCTTGGTACTATTAATAGCATAGTAGCCTAGTTCATATATATATATATATATATATATATATATATATATATATAAGTCCGGCGGGATACTATATATCGATAGCACGAAAGCGCTCAGTGCTACCAAGTTTTCCGCCGTTAGATCCACCCCTTTGATGATTTTCACCCGTTAGATCATTCTATTCAACCAACCACTCACTTAATCCTAGGGGGCCCACATCATCCTAACCACACATCTCTCGATCCAACGGCCAAAAACTTGGTAGCACCAATGACTTGGTCTTATTAATAAGCATAGAGCCTAGTTATATATATATATATATATAGAGTCACTACTATACTTTTATGAGTATAGAGCCTCTTGTGCTCATAAGTTTTTTGCCATTAGATCTACTCTTTAATTAATTTCACACGTTAGATTATACTATTCAACCAACCACCCACTCAACCCTATGGGGCCCACTATCAACCTAACCGTAACCACTCTCATCCTAATCACTCATTTTTCATACGAGCAGTGAAAACTTATGAGTAGTAGATTTTCAATACTCATAATAGTATAGTATAGTGGCCTATATATATATATATATATATATATATATATATATATATATATATATATATGATCTTATATTTGAATTTATAGTTTAAATATTTAGATTTTAATAAAATACTAGTTATGAAACCACGTGATGCTGTGAATATAAAATATTTTAATAATACAATTTTACTAATTTTATATATTTTTATATAATTAATTACTCAAATTATTGGTTAAATTAATTCAAATAAAATTAATTTAATAATTTAATTAATTTAACTAAAAGTGGTTTAAATTGCTACAAGTGTGAAATAACCTTTTATATATACATACATCTATGTGTGTGTGCAAATGACGAACAATACGAGTATTAAATGATTCAAATTATTAAAACATAATATGTTATATATATTATTAATTTATGATATCTAATTAAATAATTTTATCATAATATTTGTTTAAAAATTTTTTTTGTAATAATTCATTGTTAATTAGATAGTTTCTCAAAATTATAAATATGAAAAATAAATAATAATACATTTAAAGAAATATAAATAAAAGGAGGCAGAGTATAAGAGAAATTAATGTACGATTTAAAAGTATTTTTTAGTAGTAATTAAAACTATATATGCTGTAAAGTCATGCCTAAAGAGAATTAGAGAAAAAAATTATAAAAAATCAATGAACATTTGGGATGGTAAACCAGAAACTATTCTGCGCACCGGGTGCATAACTATATCTTAAACACCTACTTGGAAATTAACTCTATTATAAAAATTCAAACTGATCATCAGTAATTTTTTATACATAAATTTTTTATATAATACAATTTATATCTCCATATTAACTTTAATTTGATGCTACTATATTTTGTATTAAAAAAATAGTTAGGTTCATGCGATATATTAATAAAATTGGTGTAGCCATTAATTTTTCTTAAGAATCGAACAATGTGGACTAGGGAAATTGAAGCTAAGATAGGGCTACTGCAAATACTCACTTTTTATATTATTTGTAGAGATGTTGTAGAATATGATAAGAAGAAATGATTGTTTCGGATTTCAAATTATGGGTTCGAATTTTGAATTTTTAGTTGGCTTCTATTTTAGTATATAGGTATGAATTTTTAAACATTCGTCACACGTAGGAATTTGTATTCGGATTTTGAGTTTGCATGTTAAACTTGAGATCGAATTATTGAAAACGTGCCCCTTATATACTAGGGTATCGTTTAGTTCGGGTATAAGTAAGAACTAGCTATTACAGGAATAGGTACAAGTATGGGATAAGAAAAATAGCGTTCGGATGAAAATTGGATTGTTCCTGAGGATAAGAAAAAATATTAAGTAGTTTTATATAGAAAATAAATGTATTTGTGGGGATAACCGAAAATTACCATTCTCGAATAGAAAATTAGCGTTTGGATATAAAATAGTGATAAAGGCCTATTCTTATTCCTATTTTCTAACTAAACGGTGCCCTAGAAATATCGATCCGACTGTGATACGTCAAAATTTGTCAATCATGACAATTTCAGGGAAAAGTACTGCAATCCCATCAGTTCAAATGGTATTATTACTTGGCAGAATATATATATATTGCATGCTCCCCATGCACCAATGCATGATACCCTTATTAAAATTCTATAAAACTAAAAGATATATAATTTTTGAATATATTTTATGACAATTAAAGAATGTGTATATTATTAATCGAAATAAATGGAGCATGAAGACAAATTACAATTATTTTCTCTCTTTCGCGCAATATTTATCTTACGATATAATTCACGCGAACTTAATTAAAGTCAGTGTAGAGATTTAAGTCACAATAATTTCAAGCTCAGCAAGCTCCACATGAAGTACCAAAGTTCCTTATTTATAGTCAAAATTCAAAATTTACTTGTTATTATAATAATTATGTTGTGTTCGGCTTCCAAAACCATTTTCAAGTTCCCGCTTTGGTAATAATTTAGCACCAACAGCTCTTCTGACTAAACCAATGCAGTTTCGGGCACTCCGAACAACTTTTGAGCGTCTGAATCCATGGGCCTAATTATTCCACAGCTTTATACACAAATAAAAGGATTAACATGCAACCTTTGAATATCGGGCGTCCGAAACAACTTTCAGATATTCGAATAATTAAGCCGACGTCGATCGTCATTTCTATTTCTGGAAAGATAGCTTATTATGTAATACTTGTTAAATTTAAGTTCAAATTCCAAACTTTTGAGTGCTCTGGAATAATTTTTGGGTGCTCAGACATACTTCCAATTTCCAAACGCACTGGACGCAATACAGACGCCCACAATATTATAGACTTCAAATTAACTTCAAACCTTTTTTCGGGCTCACCAAATAGCTAGCTAGACTTGCGTTCGAAACAGCATTTAACGCCGAGATTTAAATGTGTGAAGAGTTTCGATATCTTTGGACTTTGACAAATAGATCGAATTTTGGCATTTTCTTTCAGCATTTAATTATTTAGAAGATCATGTAAACATTAATTCTGGCTCATGATGTGTGTCCTTAGATTGCTACATTTACAACACAATTCAATAAAATATTTAGGGTTACTGTTCCTGTCCCAACTACTAGCTAGGTATATAAAATATTTTCTCCAGATTCGGGCCGGCCGTTTTGGCTTGTTGTACGTAACTTTCGAAGATGACTTCATCTCTCTGCAACCACATTTCTTCCCTGCAGAAGAAGACCATAAATGAGCGGAGAAAGAATGTTGAAATTTAGGAGAAGCTTCAGCTGATCTATCAAAATCTTCAACAGTGATACGAAAAGGAGTAAATATTAATATTAAAAAAAAAGAAAATGAATGAGGGGTATACGTACGTAGCCACAAGAAAAGAAAAGTGAAGCAATAAATTCTCTCTCTTGTCCTTTCCTTCTTTTCCATAAATGCGTGAGAAATTACGTGACCTTCCCCACTCACATGCAGAATTGCGTGACAAAACGGTCGCCATTTTAACTTTTATTTCTTTCGTACGTAAAATTTCGTACCAATTAACTAACAAGCGCGCGGGGCATTAACTTATTTTGGCATTTTTTTCCGCACGCAAGTACATATATATCGGAAGCACCACTCATGTTAATTTTTTTTAATTCTTGGATCAAACAGTTTTACCATTTCAATTTCTTGGATTAATATAATTACGTACTCTAGCAAAATCATTAACTATCATCCTAAACGTATAATTATTGATATAAGTGTTGTTAAATAAGGGTGAAAAATATTGATGGTAATTTCACAAACACTTGATAGGCAATTTCACAATTCACTCTCTTTAAGCATCAAATGGAGAGCAAAGAATGAGCAAATAACAAAAATAATAAAAATCACAAGAACACAAGGATTTACGTGGTTCGGCTATGCCTACATCTATGGGAGAACAATGCAAAAGAAACATCTACTATAAACTTAAAAATTACAAGAGAGACTCAAATGAAAAAAATATCACCTTAACTCCAAGGTATAAAAGAGAGTTCCAACAATTTCTAGCTCTATTCAAATGGTGTAAATTATGTTGCACAGATACGGATACGGGGATACGGATACGACACGATACGGATACGGCGATACGGCAATTCTGAAACCTTCTAGAATACGATACACGGGATATACTTGAATAAAATATTATTTTAAATATTTTTAAATACATATTGATTATATGTAATGATATATTGAGAACAATCAGGATATCTGGACTATATTAAGGAATATATTCTAATATGTATTAACTTGTATAATTGTTCTACGTATGTTCATAAAAAAAAAAAATCAATCATATAAAATAATAATTCACAAAGTATCAAACCAACTATCGTCCAACTTGATCAAATGATAACAATAGATATATAATCGCACAAACTAGATAATTAGCCATTCAATATATATATACTGTTTTGTTAGTTTTATTATTAAAATAGTAATAAAAATATGCTAACAATTTAATAGAGAAGAAAAAAAAAAATCATATTTTCTATAACCTTTGTTAATTAATGCTAGATTGACAAATTAGATAAAAAAAAAATAAATACTGTGTAAAGATAGAACGAGAGGGAGCGCCTTCTACCATTCAAGAGCAAAAAGATAAATGAAATGACAAATTGAACAGAGATTGGCGTTTTTCTCACTCTTTTCCTTCTTTCCAATAGGTTTGGACATGAGCTATAAAAAAAAATTTAAGTTTCGATCATTTTAGACAACAAAGAACCTAGCCGTGTCCCCTCCGTATCCCCCCATATCCCTCACGTATCCGAGCCGTATCTGATTTTTTTATTTTTTAAAAATATCGGATACTTCATTCCCGTATCGGACACATATCGGGCACGTATCGGGCACGTATCGGTATCCGATACGTATCCGATACGGGTAGGGTATGAAATTTGAAGTATCCGTGCTTCATAGGGTGTAAATCACACCTCACAAGGAAGATCTCACCTCATTTTTGATAGAACTAAGATCAAAACTTTCTCTAGGATTTTCTCTCTTTTCTCCCACTTCTTTTCTCACACACTACTTCTCTCTCTTCTTTTCTCTCTTATTCTAATATCACACTTTAGCTCCCTAAAATAAGAGGCTAACAATATGAGCATTTGGATCAAAAGAACAATGATCCAAAAGGCTTACAAATAGGGGATCCACATACATAATAAAAATATAGAGAGATGAGATTTTGACTTCACCAAATTACATAGCCGAAATAGCAAGGCCCAAATAGCAAATAGGCCCAATGTAATTAGCTCAACAATCTCCCACTTGAAGGCAAATCTCCATCCTTTAAATAAGTAATCTTCATCCATCAAATAAGCTTCGTGATAATGCATTGTTCTCCAACCACCCCATCTACGTCTCGATCAATCCGGAGTGCTTCCTACAAAATATGAGCTTTTTCATAGGAACAGCCTTTGTGTCACGCCTCGGGCCCAGCGGAAGCCCGCCGGCACGTGCACAGACCCGCCGTGTACACCAAACAAGAACAATGCACACAAGACGTCTACTAAAACAAGAAAGGAATAGAGAGAAATCCTAACAAGGCTATCAGAGCGAGCAATATCAAAACACTAAGTTCTATCCACAAGAACGATACAAAAGTAAATAATTAAATCCAGAATCTGATACAGAGCTATAAGCAGATACAAAATACATCTTTCCCCAACAACAAAAAGAAAAGATGACATCGGGTCCGACTATAGTAACTCGGTAGGGCTCTAGCTAGCCGCTAACCTCTTGCCTCGATCCCTAGCCACTCCCGAAGCCGATGGCTCTGAAAAACAACAACAAACAGAGAGCGTTAGAACTATCAAAAATAGTTCCCAGTGGGCAATTACTGAACTCAGCGAAATGCTCCACTAGGCTAAAAATAAGCATGCTATAAGGAAATAAGAAGCGGTAATTAAAAACAAGTACTTAAACGAATTTAACTATTAACATACTTCTAATACCAGTTGATTATCATATACATGATGTTCTACTTTTAAATGCCCAAACATGTGTCAATATTGAATAACATGCATAATTGAAAGAATGGCGATGACTAATTAATAACATGCATAACCATAAAGTCCATGATACTATATAAAGTAAATTATGCATCCAATAGTTCTCTACCAAGCATACATTTTATACCAAAAAGATATAAGTTTACTACCACTAGTGTTGCCAATTACATCTTGTTCCATAATGTCCAACTACTACACATGCATCAAGTAGTAATCTAAGGTAACAACCATAAGTAAGGACTTTTACTATGTATGCATCAACCACGACGATATACAATGTCAAGTGAAGTCGCAAACCCAATCCATAAGGAACGTACACAAGGTAACGTCCCGGCTCGTGCCATGCCTAGGTGGCCCCGTGGAGGTCATCGACTTTTCCCACAAGAAAGAAAATACAAGAACACGGCAATCCAATTCGGCGCCCAATCCCGCACGGCGATCTATCGTCGCAAGGCTAAACTCCGGAGTGCCGGTTTGTAGGGAGCGACCCTCACAAACATGTGCGAATGAGCACAAGGGCAAGTAAGCGCAATCATAGCATGGGGTCCCTAATTTGGGATACTCAATCATCAAGTCTAAAACTTGGAATCTCACTCATCCACTCGGCGGTCGGAAATAGATCAATCATGACACGACTTGTTTACAATTACAAGGGCGGTATGCCACTGCCAACACATATAATGTTTAAAACCTTTATAACTCGAATGACAGTATCCTACTTGGGATAGTTCATTACCTTAAATTAGGTTCCAAAGAAGTCCATGACATGCAATTCTAATACTTATCAATAAAATATTTACCAATGTCATATACAAGAGAACTATGAAATATTCACCAATATCATAATGCATGTGGTTCACATGTCTTTCCATTAACATCCTCACTGCATGGAGTAAAAGTACTTTAATGCAAGTAATTTAAATCGCTAGTATGACATGCCAATATCTCACATAAAGTTTGCCCCGAAAGCATAACATTACCATTCCTCATGTCTAAAATATGGAATTAACCCATCGATCCATAAATCGAGTGCAAGGTCACAATGGCCAATGCTAGTCACACTACTAGAATAAATGCACCAAACACCTCATGATGATTTTATCATGCATTATGTTACATTATCACAACTATCTTATCTTCAACAAGTGTAAATCAAGTTATGCTAAGTCTCATGCATGCATGTGTCTCATTCACATAGATATACTATTAACTTCAAGGTCAACACATTTTTAATTACAAGGTTACAAAGCCATGTTTTCTTATCTACTCAAACATAATGTAAGAACACCAAGTTCTATTTACTTGTCTTTAACAAGTGTTATGATGTAACCATGTGTGCTACTATAAAAGTAATCCAAACGCTAGGTACCCTCAAGGGTTCATCTCACCAATCATACTCTAACATGCTTTTTATGGTGGCATAAACAAATAGTCTCTACTATTGTCAACTATGCCCAGTACAACATGTATGTCTCTACTACATAGAGCATATATTTTCGCTATACATAACATGGTCATATTATGTTCTCATAAATTCAAGCATGTCATAAGGAGTAGGAATAAACATCTAAACTTGTCTTTAAGCCAAAGAAAAGACATAGGAGTTCACCTATTTCGGTCAGGTCAAACCCACCGAATATACTTCGAATCCTTTTCGTTTCGTCGAACGAAGTTGCCCCTCAAGCTCCTAGCACCCTAAGATAATTTCTAAGAGGGATACGAGTATCGAATAAGCATCCAACCAAATTAATCAAAAATCACATAGAAAAGAGGTGAAAATTACCTTTTATCAAGAAGATCTTGTCCAAAGCTCAAATCGACCCAATGGATCTTCAAATCCAATCTAAAGGAGAGTTCTACACTCATCAATTAGGTTCTAAAATCACTAAAATGAGAAACCCCAAAATAAACCCTAAATCTCTAAAACTAGGGTTTCTACCGAAAGAGATCTAAATCCCAAACTAGAGGAAGATGATGAGTTGCTTACCTTCTAGAAACTCTAAACCAAGATCAAAATCCCCTAGGCTTGAAGATCTCTCATCCAACAAGCTCAACTTCAAACCTTCAAGCTCCTCTAATGGTGAAAAGAGCCTCCAACAAGCAAAAGGAGCAAAAGAGATGCTTAATCTCTTAAAAACTCAAACAAAATCAAAGAAAAGGAATGGAGAGGTGTGGAGAGCTCCCTTACCCTTCTCTCTGCAGGTGCAAGGCTCAGGGAGAGCCCTAGGGGCATAGGTGCTAATATAGAGATGCTACAATGCAAAAACACCCCTGCAATTCAACCCCTTCAGATTCTGCCAAAGTGTACCGGTACACGGGCAAGTGTCAAATCCAACGAAAATGGCAAACCCGAACCTCGGGTTTCAGAGAAAGCTGCCAAGTGTACCGGCACAAATTCCAAAGTGTACCGGTACAACCATCAAACTGTCAGTACGACCATCAGAAGTGTACCGGTACAAAGCCCCGAAAATCCATCCGAGAGCTGACCAAACATTCGACTTTTCAAATTTTGGTGCCAAGTTGGAAACCATCAATCTCGGGGTTCGAACCATAGGTCGGAACACTGTCAACGACCTTCCAGAAAATATGGAAAGGCTCCGAACTCAAGTCAGACATTCGAACCTCGCGATTTGCGCAGGTCCAGTGTGTTACACTTTGTCAACATATCCGCAAGAATTTTCTTTGTATCGATCTTCTCCACATCCAAGTGTTGACGATCTAATGCCATCCGAATAAAGTGAAAGTGAACATCGATATGCTTAGTTCGAGAGTGATACACCGCATTCTTTGCAAGATGAATTGCACTTTGATTATCACTGTCACGCCCCGGATTTCACGTTCCCCGGGCACGCCGACAAATCCGCCGTATACAAAGAAATTTCCCCTGTATACGAAGCGTAGCTGTAAAACAAACAGTACTACAACCAGTAGTATAGAGTTGGAACTATAAATAAACAGGTAGAACAACAAAGAGTTCTATATACATACATAACATCCTGGTACAAAAACACTCGCACTAGCGAGTTAAACCTCTGTATGTACATAAACTCCAAAATAAAAGTACTACTATCTGCGGTGGTGATCCTCAACTCAGCACTCGTCGGGTAGGGCTCTAGCTCCCGACGCCCTTGCCTCGATCAGCCTCAGAAGGAGTTTCAGCCGAAACAGAAGGCCCTGCAACAACGGTGGAACAAAAAGGGCGTGAGAACTACTGTAAAAACAAGTAGTCCTCAGTGGGTGCCGCCCTCAACAACATCGGTCCACCCACTAGGTCTACAGGGTAAGCAGGAATAGTAAGGAAAGCTGGAAACAATCTACAGCTATAAGCCACTATACTATCATGCTCTAAAGCCAACATCCCTAAACTAATGTCATAATAGACCCAATCTGAAAGAGGACTGTAATCATACCCGTCCACAGGGACGTGAACACACCGTCCGTGCCGGTTGCGACTATACTGACTACCTCCACCCTAACTTGATGGAGAGCAATCCAACTTGCACACACGACACCAACGAAACACAGCTCTGACGATCCTCGGCACTCGTGGGCGCTACCCAACCGAGTATGCAGCGTATCTCTGTCGAGCTCAATCAGGCTCTAACAAGCCAAATGCAACATAGCTAAGGTCTAAACAGGTCTAACAACCAAATCCACGTGCCCTCGGCACAATCTGAGACCAAAACTGAATTCCGGGTCCACCGTCAACCCCGACGGCCCCCAACAGTCCTAAACAGTCTAAACACTACTGTAAAATAGTCTCGGCATCCCAGCACGAGCGTAAATGCATTCTAAACTACCCCGGGTATCCATCGCACTGATACCGCGACGATACAAGCAATACACGACTCCTATAGCTAAATCCGGTAGTAATGCATATGACGGTTAAATTCGCAGTTTTCTCCTAAGTCATGTCCAAGTCCAACATGTATAATTTATTTACTTACTAAACATGCTCCAAATTTAGATTTCACTAATAGGACAATCCATGAATTCGAGCCACCATATACTATGCAAATGCTGAAATTCATACATGTCGACCATTATGCACATAGGATGAAAAGCCGATGATTAACCCACCTCGAGAGCTAATTCTCTGGCAGCGAAGATGGTCTCGGAACACAAAGAATCCCTGTCGGAATCACCTCAGGATCAGCAATGCTCCTTCCAAAAATCTGGACATCAAAATCCACTAAAATTCATTAAAATTCCATTTTCAGCTCAAATCTAACAGTAGCATAGAAGAACTAGGATTCGACCAAGCTAACCTCCACCAAATCCAGCAATCTTGGGCTTCGTGGATTTCTCTCGAAGTCTCGAATCCAACGAACCAAGTCTCGCTGCAATCCGACGCTCCTACATCGTACACGAACCGAAACGCCGACGGTCGACGTTGGAATTCTGTAGGAAATCAGTACACGGGTTCGAAGTAGAACGGCCATGATGTAAACGGAGGAAATGGAGGATACCCACCTCGGCAGCGGCTCTAACACCGGCGTGGCGTAGAGGACGACAAAAATCTGCACTCGCCCGGCCTCCTCGCAACACCACGACGACGAGCGTATGCTCGAACGGTCCGCGGCGCGACGTCGGCAACACCCGAACTCCACCGAGCTCCTCCACCTCAAGAGAACCAAGCTAGAGGGAGAGAGAGAGAGAAGGAGGGTCAGCAGAGAAGCTCATCCTTGCTTCTCTCTACATGTGACCAAAAGAGAAGGGTGGGTGATACAACCAAAGTGAGCAAAAGACTAATTTGTCCCTCACCTACCAAAGTGTACCGGTACACGGGCAAGTGTAACGGTACAAATAGGCAACCCGAGAGCAAATTCTGCACGGCACTGTACCGGTACACCTCTGATGGTTGTACCGGTATAGCCATCAAGCTTGTACCGGTACCATCCAAGATTTGTACCGGTACAATTTGACAGAAACCTTCTATTTCGCAGAATTCGAAGATTCCAGCTGCTCTCGCGTTCCCACTGAGTCCGTTTGGCGTCTATTTTGAGCCAACGCGACTCGGACTTGTTCCAACACTCACCAGAGCTGTCGACAAGTCCCAATTGCTAGCACCTAGGTCACTACAATCACAATGCACAACATATTTGTTTTGCTTCACTCCAAATTGTGCAAGCAATCGCTTCAACCAAATCATTTCCTTTGCCGCCTCGGTCAAGGCAACATATTCGGCTTCCGTAGAGGACAAAGCAATGATATTTTGCAACCTAAACATCCAACTAACCGCACTACCTCCAAATGTAAAAACATATCCCGTAGTGGACTTTCTTGTCTCTCTACAACCGGCATGATCGGAATCAACATATCCATTCACCTCCAAAGAAGTTCCACCAAAACACAAGCAAATATTTTGTGTGCCCTTCAAATATCGAAGAATCTATTTAATGCCTTGCCAATGCTCCCATCTCGGATTAGACATATATCTTGAAACAACTCCAATAGCATAAGCTATATTCGTTCTTGTACAAACCATAGCATACATCAAACTTTCAACGGCGGAATTATAAGGAACATTCTTCATCCTATCTCTTTCGATCTCATTCTTTGGAGAGTTCTTCTTGGATAACTTGAAATGTCCGGCTAATGGAGTAGAAACCGGCTTACAATCATTCATCTCAAACATTTCAAGAACTTTGGAGATATAGCCCAATTGACTAAGCCACAACTTGCCATGCTACCTATCCCTTTTAATTTGCATGCCCAAAATTTTTTTTGCTTCACCAAGATCCTTAGTAGCAAATTTCTTTGACATATCAAGCTTCAACTTTATAATATCATTTTGATCATTACTAGCAATTAACATATCATCCACATATAGTAACAAAATAGTAAAAGAATCATATGTTGAGCCTCTAAAGTAAAAACAATGATCAAAATCACATCTTGTGTAGCCTTCATCTTGCATGAAAGAATCAAACTTCTTATACCATTGTCTAGATGCTTGCTTCAAACCATAAAATCCCTTCTTTAGTTGTCACGCCCCGAGCCCCGCCTATTTCGTCGGGTTCAGGCACACCGACAGGCCGCCGAATGGACAGAGTCTCCCCTGTACGTCCTAAGCGTCGCATTCAATACAATTCACGATGTTTCCAACCAGAAACTGAATTCAACCATAGATTGCATAAGGAAGTATCGAAAATATAAACACCTAAATTATTACAGACATTCAACCCAGATTATACATTTACAATTTTTACATATTACATTTTCTTCCCAAATACAATCATCATTATTACACTCTGTTTTCTTTTTCGTTTCTGCAACTCCTAGCTAAGCTGACTTCGGGGTACCACTATCTCTGGTCTCTGGGGTAGGGTGCTATCTATAGAGCTACGCCCTCTCCTCGCGCCGCCGCGCTGCTCACGTGCGAACCTGTAACACCCCAAAGCAACGTGGGGTGAGAACCAACTCCATGGTTCCCAGTGGGTACGGCCACCCAAGAAAAAAACTCGACCAACGGGTCCGAAAGAGACAAACAGTACGTAGGTTAGTTCAATAAACAGATAGATATGATATCTAAATTATGCAACTAACAATACCATGCTTTGCCTCATAAACTTGACAACGAAATGCTAAATGTAGCAATGCCAACTATATGCAAATTATGTAATCATATATTCATGCAACCATGCAATTAATGCACAATCTAGTAGTTCAATCGATACTACTTTCAACCCTGCTATCCATAGCTCATCTAATTGACTTCTAAATTTTTCTCTATCTTAGATTCATGTAAATTGCAATTCTGATCATAAGGTTTCATCTATCTTTATCAACTATCTACCCGACTCGGTCTTGAGTCAATCATCTGCGGAATACCGCGTAAAGCCAGGCTCGAGACGAAGGACGTCTCCCTCGCACGTCAGCCTTAAATCCACTCAACTAGGACATCACTACAGCTCAAGGCTCATGTGCTGATCACCCAATCTTTTTGTGAGCCCGAGGGCCTATTTTTCCGTCTCACGTTTTGTGGTCTCATAGGAGAGGAGTCATGCTGCTCGGTTACCCCCGTGACCGCCTGCTGGACAGATACGTTAGTCCAAGGGCAAATACGTTAGCCCCCTCTAGTGACAACTCCGGAGTGCACAGCCTGTGTGGAGCGACCACCCCAGGCATAGACAGACTATGTGAGCGCGATCCAAATCCTGTGAACCGGTAATACCCTACCAACTAGGGTTGTCATTATCATAGAATCCAACTATCCCTATGTTCAATATCATAGTGTGTCAACTACACTAAGTCCTCATGCATCATGTCACTTCTAGGGAAAATTCACCTATCACTAAGTTCATTGCATCAAAGTGTCTCTTTACACCAATATCAAATGCCACTCTTAACAACACGAGAAATCTTCTATCCCTATGTCCATATCATAGTGATAATACTACACTTGTATTTCACATGCCACTCACCTAGATCTAACTGACTCTAGGTTCTGTCACGCCCCGAGGCCGGCAGGGCCTTCCCCGAAGCGTGTCCAGACCCGCCATATGTCACCACATACAAGGCGTCTAACTAAAAACAGCGGAATTAAAACAATAACAGGCTATAACTAGAATATCAGAGCCACAACTAACAAGAACTAAACAACAAATAGAGGAAAGGAAAGCTGAAATAAAACTATAAAGCATCAAGTAGGTACAACCAGATCTAGTACAATATACAAAAAGGTAGCCACTATATAGGGTACAAAACTCTCATCTCTCCAAATAAAACAAAAGGAGACGATGAACCACCTAGCGAGACTCCTCAGTCGCTAGCCCGAAGCGACACCCTTGCCGCGATCCCTAGCCTCCCCAGATGTAGAAGGCACTGAAACGAGTCAGAAAACAGAGGGCGTGAGAACTATAATTTATAGTTCCCAGTGGGCAATTACAGACCTGAACCATTGCACCACTAGTCCCAAAAGAAAGAGCGAGTAAGGTAAGCGATAAATAAACAACTGTATTCAAGCATAAAGGTAATGCTAATAACTACTATACCATAAGCATGATAAAAGGGCTATCACAATCAATAAACCGACATTATATAAGGAGAATAAGTTTCTCTATACTGAGCAAGTATACTAAGGTGTAATTAGAGATTTATCAAGTATACTACAAGTCCAAGTGATCCAACTACTAATCTATGTTAAGTAGTGATTATCATTTACTATTGAATGGCAATGTTCAATCTCAATTTAGGATTTATACAAGTGTAATCCCGCTTGCGCCCCCTAAGTGTCGTGGTAGCCCCAACATCCCCGTAGGAATGAGTCTAACCAATTCGGCCCCATAGGTTTCTCAATACCGCACGCGCGAACGAATCTCAAAGGCTAACTCCTGAGTGCCGGCTTTTAGGGAGCGACCCTCACAAGCATGTGCAAAAGAGCACAAATGGCAACAAGCATAGTCAAGTCTCAAGTCCAAACCTCATGTCTCACATGGCAATATCACTAGTAACCCTAAGGTCTAGTTCAATATCTCTCATGACACTAGATTTTCTATGTCAAAGTCCATTTATGAGCCTAATCCCACTTGATGACATTAGCTCACTAATCTACAAGTAAATGCCAAGTCTAATGCCGCTTTATGACATTAGCTTTTTTCCTATGTCATGCATAGTTTCTAAGTTTACAAATATGCCAAAACTTCCCATTTTACATGTTCTCACACTAAGTTTAACATGTTCTCAAGCTACTATTAGAATGCTACCACATGCATTACCAGCCAGACAAGTCTCTACCACATAGAGGTCAAAATGCATTGTACATAACACATATATTTTAAGCACTCTAAAATTCACAAATAAATCATATATCAATAAAATGCATGATTTTTCATTTAATAGTACTCAAATAACCCTAATGAAACTTTTTCTCATTGTCATTGGAGAGGTCAAACCCACCGTCGCTCCAAGCGTTGCTCCGAGTCGCTAACGAAGCTTCGATTCCTACTCCTAGCACCCTACAAAGTAAATCCTAGGAGTTACAACCTCTAAAGTTGAACCATGTGTTCACACTTTAAGCTTCTATGCATAAGGTAAGGAAAACTCACCTCAAGAGTGTGAATCTTGCTCCAAGCTTCAAAGGGAAGCTTGATCCACTCCAAGGCAACCTAAACAAAGGTTCTAAACCCATCAATTAGGTTCTAAAAGCCTTAGGTTGCAAATCACCAAAATAAACCCTAATATACCAAATCTAGGGTTTCATCTATAAAGAAGCAACCAAACTCAAATCTAGAGGAAGGAGATGAGTTGCTTACCTTCTAGGAGCTCCAAACAAGACTCAAAACCCTCAAAGCTTCAAGATCTTTCCTTCAACTAGCTCCAAATCCAAGCTCCAAGCCTCTACCAAGAAGACAATGGCTCTAGGAGGCAAAAGAAGAAGAAAAGAGAGATCAAACTCATAAAAATCCACCAAGAAAACCAAGAGAACACAAGGGATTAGAGAGAGAAACTCCCCTACCTTGTTTGCTGCTGTGGGAGGGCTCAAATGAAGCCCTAGGGGTGTGTAGTACACTAATAGAAGCAACAAAATGCTCGCATTACTGTACCGGTACAAATCCAATTTGTACGGGTACAAATCCTGCGAAACAGCCAAACCCGAGGCTCGGGTTTGCCCAGTCCAGCCCTTTATACCGGTATAAATCTCGGTCTGTACCGGTATAGCCATCAAGGCTGTACCGGTATAGCAACAATTTTGTACCGGTACAAGAGCTCTGAAACTCAACCCGAGAGCAACCTAAAATCCAACTTTTCGGACTTTAGTGCTTGGAATTCATCCACTAACCTCGGTACACGTGCCATAGGTCGGAACACAGTCAACGACCCTCCAGAAAAGCTGGGAAAGCTCAGATCTCACATCTAATACTCGAACCTTGCTATTTGCTAAAGTTCAGTGCGTCACAGGTTAACTGTCAACCTATGTTCCATAACACTAGGTTCTTTGTCATTCTTATTCATCCTAGGTTCACAACACTAGGTTCATGTCCGACCTATGTTTAATGACACTAGGTTCGATGTCAATCCACCTAGATCTTGATTCTAGGTTCACTTGTTCAACCTATGTTCACGACACTAGGTTAATGCCACTCGATCTATCCTAGGTTCACAACACTAGGTTTAAATGCCACATGCCTATAATGTCAATATGCATGTTTATGATCCATAATACGACAATATGCATGTTTATCCACCTCAATTCCCGAAATGCTAAATGCACCTAGCATATCTTTTACTATGCATGTATATCAACGTGCAGTCAAATATTTCACTTAGCATCTCTATATTATGTCATCATCTAGCATATAGTTCTGATGCATTTATATGCAATTACCAACTAGCATTCATTTACCTAATGCGAACATGTCTATATACAAGTATCATCTAACATGTATTTCAACATATCAATTAATTATTATCAACTAGAATGCATTTCTAATGCTTCAACATGCACTATCAACTAGCATACATAATATTTATATGCTCTAATTAACATGATATTTTGTCATGCACATTCTACTCACATGCTTTAACACATCTATGATACTATCATGCAGCTATTTTAATCATGTTAACATGTATATATATACACCGACCGTCCCTAGAGCAAGTGGCAAAGGGCTTGGTGGTTGGTACCCGAGACCCGAGTTCGAATCCTAGTTGATTCACATTTCTTGCTAAGTTTATTTCTAAATAAAATAAACGAAGCGGGTAGCGTGCTACCTATTTCTCAAAAAAAAAATATATATATATATATATATACCTCCAAGGTAGCTATTACATAGAATCTCATGCAATCACTCTAAGCATTCACCTATGCAATCAACTACCACTATACATACATATATGCGTCAACAAGAAAGCACACTTTTCTTCGACATGCAGGTGACCTAGTCGCTTCGGTAAGCACAACCCACCTGTTATCGCGTTTCGATTGCTTGTCGACACTTGCAATCGGCCTCCCCCGGCACCCGGCGCCCTGTTCGGCCCGAACTTGGAATTGTTCACCAACTGCGCCTCGCTTTGCATCCTCGGGTAAAAAGGGTCTTCGTTTTGTTGTTACGGTGCTCCAAATCCGTTTTCATGATTTTACGATGTCGCCTCGGCCCTCCAGGCGGAAACGAAGCTAAATAATCCATTTCTTCAATATCTTCACAACTGCTCGACGAATCGCCGAACCGACTTCGCCAACGCGTTCGTTTTCCTAGCAATTATGTTTACGGAGGGTCAAATTAGATCAAACCCTTATATTTTACAAAACCCCATTCGGAGCCCTCACATGCAATTAACCTCCAAATAATCCAATTAAATAGAGAGAATATGTTTAGAACACTCTAGATACTAATAGAACATCATTCATGAAGGATTTAAATAAAGTCCCAAAATTTTACCAAAACGTGAATGCCGCAACGAAAGCACACCGCTCTAACGGGCACACGAAAACTCAATCCGTCGCTTCCAACGCGTTCGCAAGATCGCTCTCCGCCAACACCGCGAATTTGAGCGAGAGATATAGAGAGATGAGAGAGATATATAGAGAGATAAATGAAGGTTTCTCTCTCCTCCATGCATGCGTGTGATGCTTGTGCTGGTGGTGATGCTCAGTTGAAGGAGAAAAGAACCAAACAACTTCTTTTATAATAAACCTCCAAAATACTATTCACTTCAGCTTCAGAGCACGGTACAGATATTTTTCGCCTGTCCTTCTGAACGTCCGATTGAGCCCAAATTCGACAGTCATGCTTGGTTTTACATAACTTAACGAAAGAAATTTTAATTTTTCAGTTTCGACCCCGTTTAGTCACCGAAAGCTCTACCGAACTGTAATCTTTATCAGATAGCATTCGGATTTTATTTCTCATCTTTCGGATGTCAGAATGGCATGAAACTTTAAGTCTAGCCTCACGAAAATAATTCTGACACTGTGCATTTTCTGCTAATTTATCTGCCCTTTTTCTTACAGAAAATTCTAAATCTTCTATTATCGCTCCGATTTCAGCACAGGTCATTTTCAGCCTATACCTTACACCCTTAAGTCCAATAAAAATAGTATCTCACACTATTTTTATTTACACTAAATTTTGGTATACTACATCCCACCGTAACTTCATAAATTCAGAAGTTCGGCACCTTACATTCTCTCCTCCTTAAAAGAGTTTCGTCCCAGAAACTAACTCACTTTAACCCAATTCACATTCCAACTTGATTTATCGAGCAATCGGGAATTCCAATTCTCACGTGGCTTCCAGTAGCTCAATGTCCTATAAGAGCACCTTTCTTTCTCTTTATCCTTTGATACCATAAGCTACGACCAGCCCAACTTCGTCGTTACAATCAACTCACACGAACATTCCGTTCGTGAATCTAATCCCAACTCATCAATAGAGTTATCGATTAAACCGATTACGTCGGTTTCCACAGGTGAGCCACAGGCCACCAATCCTACGTAGGCCTACCGCCTAAACCCGTCTCAACTGCGCATAGCGCTCTCTCGTTCACGAATGCAGATCCAATCATAATCGGGCGAAATTCTCACTTGGGAATTAGCACTCACTCCAACCAGGAGCATCCATGACCCCAAACCACATAAAATTCTCGGGTTGGGTCACTACACACTCGGTGTATCATCAATCCCGCCGGGCAGTCAAGTTCTAAGCGGCCCCCTCGGTACCCAAAGTCACAGTGGTGGGAAGGCAGAAGCCAGTCGAGGAGTCAGATGACTTCCTTCCCGTGTGTGATTTGCGGCGAAAATCACAGTCCGAGTGATTATTCTCAGCGTGACGAGAGGTGTTTTTGATGCGGCCAAGCGGGACACATAAGCTCGGATTGCCCTGGCGGCACATCGCCTGCCCCGTCAGCTAGTTCCGGTTAGTATGCTCCGAGACAGCTCGCAGGATTGCACCTGCTATGACGCCTGGGCACGTATCAGCACCGCGACCGCCAGAAGGATCACGAGCATCGAGTGGACGGGTTTTCGCCGCTCAGGTGGAGGAGCAGCCTGACATACCAGACGACGTCGTGGCAGGTATTATTTTAATTAATGGTACTAGAACTAGAGCTCTGTTTAACACGGGTGCATCACATTCGTTTATTAGTGCATCGTTTGCTAAGACCCATGGCATGAAAGTAGTGCGTAACCCGGACTATCTGTGGGTTAATGCGCCTGAGCACTCGTTTAGCGTTGATGAGGAATGCCTAGCTTGTCCGGTTCAGATTGGTGATTGGATCATGCCAGCGGATTTGCTAGTGCTAAAACAGATGTGGGGATTTGAGGTGATCCTCGGAGTGGATTGGCTCTCCAAGTACTTTGCCAGTATCAATTGTGAGAGTAAGGTGATAACTTTTCGTGAGCCTGATCAAGAAGAGTTGAAGTACCGTGCGTGTAGGAGCTTGCGCTTCGCGACGATCGTGTCGGCAGCGAGGGCGAGAAAGATGATTAAGGGCAGATGTGTGGCCTATTTGGCGACCATGATAGAGACTCAGAAGGAGCGCCTAGAGCTTGGGAGTATCCGAGTTGCATGTGAGTTTCTGGATGTGTTTCCGGTGGAGTTACCGGGATTGCCACCGGATCGGGAGATCGAATTCGTTATTGTCTTGATTCTCGGAACGGCGCCAATTCCAAAGGCTCCGTATAAAATGGCACCGGCGGAGCTTAAGGAATTAAAGGCCCAGTTGCAGGACTTGCTCGATAAAGGCTTTGTGAGGCCGGACGTGTCACCGTGGGGAGCTTCGGTGCTATTTATAAAGAAGAATGACGGCACACTTCGAGTTTACGTTGATTATCGCGAGTTGAATAAAGTGAAGATCAAGAATAAGTACCCGTTGCCGAGAATAGATGACCTGTTCGATCAATTGCAAGGGTCGCGGGTATACTCGAAGATAGACCTTCAGTCGGGATATCACCAATTGAAGATCCGACCGAAGGATGTGCACAAAACGGCATATTGTATAGGGTATGGCCATTACAAGTTTACGGTGATGTCGTTTGGGCTTACGAATGCCCCGACAACGTTTATAGGCTTGATGAATCGAGTCTTTCGACCGTTGTTAGATACGTGCGTCGTAGTGTTTATCGACGATATGCTAGTGTATTCGCGGGGTGAGGAAGAATACCAGGAACATTTGAGAACCGTGTTGTAGATACTCCGGAAAGAGAAGCTTTATGCTAAGCTGAAGAAGTGCGATTTTTGGCTCTCGGAGGTCACCTTCTTAGGCCATGTAATATCCAGGAGCGGAGTCTCGGTGGATCCAAGAAAGATTGAGGCGATTAGAGATTGGCCTCGCCCGACGAGTGTGGCGGAAGTCCGCAGTTTCATCGGATTGGCGAGCTACTATCAGCGTTTTGTCGAGGGGTTTGTGAAGCTAACTACTCTTACACGCCTTACGCACAAAGGAGTGAAGTTTTTGTGGAGCGACTGTTGTGACCGAAGCTTCCAAGAGTTGAAAAAGAAGTTGACGTCGACCCCAGTACTTGCTTTGCCAACACCGGGAAAGAGCTTCGTAGTATATATTGATGCTTTCTACAATGGTCTCGGGTGTGTTCTTATGCAAAATAGGCGAGTCATTGCGTATGCTTCGTGCCGGTTGAAGAGTTATGAGAAGAACTACCCGATACACGATCTTGAGTTAGCGGCGGTCATTTTCGCGCTAAAGTTATGGAGGCATTATCTTGAGGTGTATACAGATCATAAGAGCCTCAAAGTACCTGCTCACCCAGAAAGAGTTGAATATACGGCAGTGGCGGTGGTTAGAGTTATTCAAGGATTATGACATTACTATCCTATTGTTGTTAAGGATTTTGTGTTGGCAAGTTTCGTGAATTTAGTTGGAGTCTTGAAGGACCGGAGCGGATTAAAGATCGACGAAGAAACCAAGACTTCAAAGAAAGAAACAATGTGAATCACGATGCCCCGGTAAGAAACATTTTTGCATATTACATACTTTGTTGAAAGTTGTGTTTTGCAAGAATTCAAGACTTCAAGACTCCTAATTGCGTCTAAGTCATAGAGTCTGTTTTAGGAGTTTTAATGTACTTTTGTGTTTCATTTGTATTTGGATTACACGCGAGAAGTTTAATGTTTTGGTGATGACATTGAACTTCGTTTCTCTTTTATGATGTAATTTTAGTTAGTTTTTATGTTTTGTCACGAAATTGCCAAAGGGGGAGATTGTTAAGGATTTTGTGTTGGCAAGTTTCGTGAATTTAGTTGGAGTCTTGAAGGAGCGGAGCGGATTAAAGATCGACGAAGAAACCAAGACTTCAAAGAAAGAAACAATGTGAATCACGATGCCCCGGTAAGTGTTTAATTCATGTTATGGTGATTCATACTTAGTTATAGGCATTAGAATCATAATATCATTGAATAACGGATTAGAAATTGTATCGGAACTTTGTAATTTTCGAAAAGTGAAAAATCAGCAAAATTACAATGTTATACCGGTATAAAACTGATTTTGTACCGGTACAAGAAAAGTTGCTATACCGGTATAGCCTACAATCCATTACCGGTAATGACCCTTCGCAGGAAAATCTTCCGTCATTACATTACCGGTAATGCCTAAGTTTTTGTACCGGTACAAAGTGTAAAAAACCTGAAATTTCTCTAATCCGAATCTAATTGATTCTAAAGTTTATAAATAGGTTCTTAGGAATTCTCTAATTCTGTGTGCTTCATTAATATACATGTTTGAGAAACCCTAGAGGCTAGGATTCTATCTAAAACCTATTTTCTACATCATAGCCTCTTTTAGGTCAAATCGAGACATAGTAATTTTTTCTCTATATGTCGATTTGATCTACGTTTCGCTTGGAGTTTTCTTCATCGATTTTCTACGATACTCCTAAGCGAAGGATCACCATACTCATGATGCTTCTCATGAACGGCGTCGTGGATTCGGCGTGAGGCGTCGTGGATTCGGCGCGATTGAAGGCGATTCGTGGATTCGGATCGTTGGCTCGTGGATTCGAGTGGCGTCGTGGATTCGGCGTGATAGAAGCTTCGTGGATTCGAAGTGGTGGCGTACGTGGACTCGGACGTGACGGCGTGGACAACCGGAGGATTGCGCGGAGATTCATCGGAGAGTTAGAGAGGTAAAGTCCGTGGAGTCGATAATCACCTTGTAATCTTTTCTCTTAGTGGATTGTTATTCGCGTGTTGGTCCCGTGGGTTTTTTACTCCGAGTTTGAAGTTTTCCCACGTAAATTTCGGTGTGTTTTTATTTTCCGCATTTACTTTTTAAACGCATCGAGTTTTGTAGTTTTTGGCCGATACACCTATTCACCCCCCTCTAGGTGTTGGATAAGGTGCTAGATACAATCTAGATAGATCCTTGGGGCAACCCCCATAACTAACAATTGTCACGCCTTGGAACCCAGCGGAAGCCCGACCGGCACGTGTCCAGACCCGCCATATGTCTAGAACCTATAAGGCGTCTACAACAAAACGATAAAAAAAGCAATAATATTCGAAGATATAGAGATATCAGAGCATAGTACAACGTCTAGATTTTATGGTAGAAAAAGTAAAAGAGCTAACATCCACAAAAAGTAAACCATGAGGTAAAACAACAAGAAATCCAAAAATAAGTGCTAAGAATAATACATAGGTGGTCTCTATATATACATGGATATAACAACACCTCTCCCTTTCTACCAAAAACAAACGAGAGAGAAAACCACCTAAACAAAAGTAAAAGAAAGCTCCTCGCTAGCTATCTACGCGACCCCTTTGCCGCGATCCCGTGCCTCTACCGGTGCTTAAGGCTCTGAAAAGAAACCATAAAACAGACACTACAAAAAATCTTGCATTTAAGGACACTTTAAATCATAATTAGTGACGCTTTAAAGCGTCAGCAAAAATAATCCCGACGCTTGTAAAAGCGTCGGGTAAAGAGTCGTTAAATAAACATGTCGGGATAAACATACCGACGTTTTAATATAGCGTCGGAAAATGTATATAAGTATTTGATAAAAATATGTTTATTGGCGACGCTTAATCATAGTGTCGGCAAATCATAAATAGTAAAGACGCTAGAAGAAAGCGTCGTCTAAAAAGCATCGTCTAAAATATATTTTGTTGTAGTGAGAGGGCATGAGAACTATTAAATAATAGTTCCTAGTGGGCAATTACTGACTTCAGTTAAGTGCTCCGGTAGGCCCAAAAACTAGCAAATAAGTAAATGCAAGTATAAACGATATGAACTGCAAGTATATAAACAAGAATACTTACTACAATATGATGTCTCTACTTAGTATGAAATTGCATAAGTAAGAAAGCTATTCTAATATGAATAAGCATAAGTATACAACCAACCTAATGCCCACAATATAGATAGTAAGATGTCATTGTTTACTATTCTAGTCCAAGTCTACTTGGCATATTAACCACTTATAGTTCTAATCTTGTAAGACCCACCCGTAGGCTGTCTGGCCTGCGCCGTGCCTAATAGCCCCGTGATAGTCAACATCCCCCCCTCTAGGAATGAGCCTTTCCTATGGCAATCCACTTCGGTGCTCAATCCTGCACGAGCGAGCTGGTGTTGTGATGGCTATCTCCGGAGTGCCGGCTTGTGGGGAGCGACCCTCACAAGCATGTGCGAATGAGCACAATGGCAAGCAAGCGTAAAAGTCTGTCTCAAGTCTCAAGTCTCAAGTCTCAACTCATCATGTCTAAAACATGGAATGTAGCATGTGTCTCAATGGCCTATCACTATGTCATCATGTCTAAAATATGAAATATAGTCGGTGTCCCAATGGCCTATCACTGTCTCTATGTTGCAGTTTCACAATTTACTAAGTTGGGTGCCTCTTTATGGCACTTTAATTAGTTCACTATGTTTAAGCATGAGTTTAATGTTCATGAATACATATTTCAATCATTCTCGTCACATGAGACATGTTTCCCAACTTGGAATACAGAATACTTTTCACATGCAAGCATAATACATATAATGCTCTACTAAATCGAGTTAAATTTTCATGATACATAGCCCATGCATTTTAAGTATTCTAAAATTCATAAAAATCCTATCTAGCATGAATATGAATGCAATTCGATGATACGACCAACAATCACAACATAGGAGAAGTTTTCTTCTATTCCTTGAAGCCAACCCACCGTGACTTCTCGTACTCTTCGTTTAAGTCGACGAAGGTTCCCACACGTCTTCTAGCTCCCTAAAGAAGATTCTAAAGGGGTTAGACAAACGAAACAAACACATGCTAGCGTTCACCCAAAATCAACCCAACAAAGAGTAAATATTCATTTTAGGTTGAAGAAAACCCTTCTAAATCCATAAGGAAGATTGGAGTACTTCACTTCCAACTCAAATAAAGGTTCTACACCTATCAAACAAGACCCAAAAGCCTCTAATCAAAAACCCCCAAAATAAACCGTAGATTTCCATTTCTTTGGTTACAATTCAAAATCCATGAAAACCATGATCAAAAGAGAGGGAGTAGGCAACTAACCTCTCAAGAAGCTCTAAGCTAGGCTCAAGATCCACCGGAGTCGAGGTTCTTCCCTCTAGCAAGCTCCAATCCCTTTTCCAATGCTCCTTCAATGGTGAAAAGATCATCCAGAAGCCAAAAAAAGCAAAAGAGGAGATCAATTCTCTAAAAATCAAAAAAAAGGAGGAGGAAAATCAAAGAAGGGAAGTGGAATGGCTCTCTCACCTTGTTCCCTGCTGATCCAAGCTCATGGAACAAGAAATGAGGCGTGGGGTCTATACAGGTAGGCCACAATTGCAAAAACATCCTTCCAGAAAATGCACTTTGTGAACTGCATTGTGTACCGGTACACGGGAAAGTGTACCGGTACAACTCCTGTGAAACAGCAAACCCGAACCTCGGGTTGGCAATTCATCCCATCGTAGGTACAAGCGATGGTTGTGCAGTGCGATATCAACCTATACTGGGTACAACCATCAATGCATGCCGGTACACAGCCTCGCTGAACGCAACTCGAGAGCAGCTCCAAAATCCAACTTTTTGGGTTTCGGTGCTAAGTTTTAAACCTCCATTCTCGGAATGCGAGCCATAGGTCGAAACACTGTCTACGACTCTCCAAAAAATGTGGAAAAGCTCGGAACACAAATCAAACACTCGAACCTCGCAATTTGCAAAGGTCCAGTGTATTACACATTCACCTCTCCTAAAAAGGAGTTTCGTCCGCGAAACTCAAAAACAACATACCTAAAGTTCCATCTGAAAAAGATGGGGATAGCGCTCCTGTAGCGCACTCTTAAACTTCCACGTGGCCTCTCGCTCCTCGTGGTTGCTCCACTAACCTTCACGTACGGAATATCCCGATTCCGCAGCTTCCTCACCTCGTGAGCCAAGATCTTCACGGGTTGCTCCTTAAAGCTCAAGTCCTTCCTCAGCTCTATGGGTATAGCATCCAAAATATGAGCCGGGTCGAAGATGTATTTCCGAAGGACCGATACATGAAATACATTGTGTACACCTGATAGGTTCGGTGGTGGAGCAAGTCGATACGCTACCGGGCCTACATGCTCTAGAATCTCATATGGTCCAATAAAACGGGGACTCAACTTACCCCGAATTCCAAATCTTCTAATTTCTTTAGATGGCGAGACTTTCAAGAAAGCATGGTCTCCAACTCGGAACTCCAAGTCTCGCCGTCGACGATCGGCGGCGCTCCTCTATCTACTCTGTGCCGTCAACAGTCGCTCCCGAGCAATACGAACTTATCCTCAGCTTCATGGAGCACATCAGGGCGTAAAGCCAATCTCTCGCCAACTTTATTCTAATGAAGTAGCGATCTACACTTTCGTCCATAAAGTGCTTCGAAGGACGCCATCTTGATGCTTGCTTGATAGTTATTGTTATAAGAAAACTCTGCCATCGGTAGATACTGCGACCATCCTCCCTGAAAGTCTATCACACATGCTCGGAGCTTATCCTCTAAGGTCTGTATAGTGCGCTCTGACTGCCCGTCACTCTGAGGGTGGAAAGCAGTGCTGAAATCCAAGCGCGTGCCTAAGGCATCCTGTAAACTCCTCCAAAAGTGAGACACAAATCGGGTTTCTCGATCAGATACAATCGAAGTGGGCACTCCGTGCAATCGCAATCTCATCAAGATATACCTGTGCGAGCCTCTCACCAGTCCAAGTAGTGTGAATAGGTATGAAATGCGCCGATTTCGTTAACCTATCCGCAATCACCCAAATAGCATCATGCCCGGCCTGAGAGCG
Source organism: Aechmea fasciata (assembly GCA_025177825.1). Classification (NCBI taxonomy): domain Eukaryota; kingdom Viridiplantae; phylum Streptophyta; class Magnoliopsida; order Poales; family Bromeliaceae; genus Aechmea; species Aechmea fasciata. The sequence continues at coordinate 2,203,091 of CM045934.1, forward strand.
GGGCAATCCCATCACGAAATTTATGGTGATTTTCTCCCACTTTCACACGGGAATTGGTAAACTCTGAAACTTTTTTCGTAGGAACTCGATCCTCAGCCTTCACCTGTTGGCAAGTAAAACATCTAGCAACAAACTCACCGACATCCTTCTTCATTCAAGGCCACCAGTAAAGCAACTTCAAGTCCTTGTACATCTTGGTGCCTCCCGGATGAATAGCATAAGGTGCCCGGTGTAATTCTTGAAGAATATCTTCCTTAATTTTCGAATCCGCCGGTACACATAACCGTCCACGAAATCACATCAATCCTTGGTCATCCACAAGAAAATCACCGGTGCAACCATCAACCATTTTGTCTCGAATCTTTTGCAACTCCACATCGTGAGCTTGCTTTTCTTTAACTCTATCCAAAAGTGTAGGTTGCACTATCAAGGTCATCAACCTCAAAGGTGTATCAGAAACCACCACCTCCAACTCCAACCGCTTCATCTGCTCTATCAACAGCAGTTGAGTAACAACATGCATCGCTAAGTTTTTTATCGATTTCCAACTTAGTGCATCCGCCACCACGTTAGGTTTGTCCCGGTGGTAAAGAATCGTCAAATCATAATCCTTGAGGAGCTCCAACCATCTGCGCTGCCTCAAATTCAACACCTTTTGAGTGAATATGTACTTTAAGCTCTTGTGATCCCTATATACTTCACACCGCTCGCCATAAAGATAATGGCGCCATAGCTTCACTTCAAAGACTACGGCTGCCGACTCCAAATCGTCAGTAGGGTAGTTCCTTTCATATTCCTTCAATTGGCAAGAAGCATACGCGACCACCTTTCCATTTTGCATAAATACACAACCCAATCCATTAAAAGGTGCATCACTATAAATCACATACCCTGCTCCAGCAATAGATAGTGTGAGGATTGGGGCGGTCGTCAATCTCTGCTTCAACTCTTGAAAGCTTCTTTTGCACGCATCATTCCAAATAAACTTGGTGCCCTTATGCGTGAGCCTCGTGAGGGGAGTAGATATGTAAGAAAGTGAATTCTCGAAATCCGAGGATTAGACTTCATTTGGAATCGACTACTTGTCAATTGGGTACGCTTCAGAAAGACCGAAGGCGTTAGAAACTCAAAAAGTGCATTGGCGAGGGCCTCGGAGAGCAAAATGAGAAATCTGCTGAGTTGCAGAAATTCTGCTCTCGGGGACCGGTCTCTGGTGAGGGAGACCGGTTCTCGTAAGTGGGTTTGCGCAGAGAAAAGCCCGAGCGCAACAAGTTGCTCTCGGGGACCGGTCTCGGGTTGGGGAGACCGGTTCCCGTACGTGATGTAGCTGGCAGAAAATCTTGCCAGTGAATAATGGCTCTCGGGACCGGTCTTGAGGACAGGGTCCGGTCCCTGAAGGTCCGGTCTCCCGGATGAAGACCGGTTCCCGTACGCGTCCCATGAGAGAAAAGCTCTCGGGGACCGGTCTCATGGGGAGAGACCGGTGTCCGAGGGACCGGCCTCTGTGGTGAGGACCGATTCCCGTACGCGTAATTTCCAGACAGAGGGCTGTCCTGCGGGAGACTGTTCCCGGGGACCGGTCTTCACATGGAGAGACCGGTCCCCGTAGCTCGAAATTACCCAGACTGAGCTGGGTGATATGTTGAGAGTTGAGGGTTTATTATGCAATTGTAACATAAGAGAGGCTAAGTAGGCCCTTGAGAGCTCAGTTGCTCTCACCCCTTTGTTTCTAAACCTAAAACAAAACTCTCTCTCCCTCTAGAATGAAGAAGAAGGAGAAAGGAGAAGAAGTAGGAGGAGACCTTGGTGGGAGATCAAGTAAGGAGAAGAACCTTTGGCATCTTCTTCATCTTCTCCACCCTTGGAGCTTCCTATAGAGGTAAGCTCAAGAGAGCTTTCATGGTAGAATCTTCTAGAGTGATTTTCATCTTCTAGAAATGATTTTGTAGGAACCCTAGCTTCTCTAAGAGATGAGTTACACTATAGTTTTGAGCTCTAATGGGGGGTTTTGTATTGGATAAAACCTGAAGCTCGAAATTAGGGTTTTTGGAATCGATGGATATTGATCTAATTTGACCGCATATCTGACATATTGATTGGTATTTAAACGCGTTGGAAACGACGGTTCGTCGATCCGACGAGCGGTTTGAGAGATCCAAGCAAAACGAAGACCTGAAGCTTCGTATTGGCCCGAAGAGCCAAAGTGGTATTCTTGGAGCACGAGACCAAGGTCGCAACCTCACAAAAGGTGGGGGGTGCCATCCCGAAGTAGAAGAATTGCCTCCTATTGTGAGTTACGGGGAAGCCCCAAGGATCTATCTAGATCGTATCTAATCACCTAGAGGGGGGGTGAATAGGCGTACCGGCCAAAACCACAAAAAATCTCGATGCTTTAAAAATAAATGCGGAAAATAAAAAGCACACCGAGATTTACGTGGGAAAACTCCAAACTCGGAGTAAAAACCCACGGGACCAACACGCGAATACCAATCCACTAAAAGAAAAGATTACAAGGTGATTACGGACTCCATGGACTTAACCTCTCTAACTCTCTTATGGATCTCCGCGCACTCCACCGAGTTGTCCACGATCACGTCCGAATCCACGAACGCCTTGCTTCGAATCCACGAAGTCTTCAATACGCCGAATCCACGACGCCACGCTCCGAATCCACGAAGTCTTCAATCACGCCGAATCCACGACGCCACCATGAATAGAATCATGAATTCGGTGATCCTTCGTTGGAGTATCGATGAAAACTGGGAACGAGAACTCCAAGCGAAGCGTAGATCAAATCGACATATAATTGAGAAATTATGATATCTCGATTTGATCTAGAATAGGCTATTTTGTAGAAAATAGGTTTTAGATGAATTCCTAGCCTCTAGGGTTTCTCAAACATGTATCTTCATGTTGTGCCTGGAATTAGAGAACCCCAAGACCTTATTTATAGGTTTAGAAAACATAGAGATAGACTAGGATTCGAAAACATGTTTTTAAAACCTATTAGAAGACTTAGAGATAAATTAGGATTTGAAAATCTGAATTTTAAAAAGATTTCACGCAACCAATGTCCGGTCTTCATAGTGATGTCCGGTCTTGGATGTCCGGTCTTGAGTGGCTCGACCGGTCCACTGTGTCGTCAATTTTTTTCGCAGCCTACTGAGACCGGTCATTGCCACAATGTCCGGTCTTGACTTGCGTAATGCAGAGTCAAGCCTGTGGCATCCGGACAAGACTCCATTGTCCGGTCTTGGTTCCTAGAAAAACTTAGCTTTGAAAATTTATCAGTTTAAAAGTAATCCAAGTCTTCTAATGCCTCTTTACTTTGTTTTGATCACCATATTATGATTTAAAATCTTACCTTGGCATCGTGATCCAACTTCGTCGTTTTCTTCGAAGTACAGAATTCTTCGACCATCTTCGATCCGCTCCAATCCTTCAAGACTCCGACCCAAAACATAAGTCACGAAACTTGCCAACACAAAATCCGTAACAATCTCCCCCTTTGGCAATTTCGTGACAAAACACAAAAACTAAAAATACATCATAAAGACAAACGAAGTTCAATGTCATCACCAAAACATCAAACTTCTCGCGTGTAATCCAAATACAATTTTAAAACTAAAAATACACTAAAACTCCTAAAACAAACTCTATGACTTAGACACAAGGAGTCTTGAAGTCTTCAATGATCTGCAAAAAAAAAATTTACTTTCTCCATGAACAAAGTTAGTAGAAAAAAATATATCATTAAAAATCTCTCCCCTTTGTTCATGCATCTTATCATATAAAAATCATCATTAAAAATCTCTTTGTTCATGCATCTTATCATATAAAAATCATCATTAAAAATCTCTCCCCCTTTGATCTTCTATTCAAGTTTTTCTTTTCTTCTCCCCCTTTTTGTCAAAAATTGCCAAAAGAGAGTGCAAAAATAGAGAGAGCACCAATAATATTTGTGCATGAACACGATATATAGATTAAAACAAAATCCTCCAAAATCAAAAGAATTTCATAAAAATTAATGATTTTACTCCAAAAATCATTATGATGAAAATAAATTATTAATTGATTTCAAAAGACATCAAATCATCAAAATTTGATATTAAAGAAAATCTAATATTTTTAAAACATCACGACGCAAATTGATGAAAAATAATTTCTAAAAATTTAGCAAAATTGACACCAATTTGTCGCAACCCGTTCAAAATAGAGATTTAGCTAATAAACACCGAGGGTGGCTCTTTGAGCATCTTTTTCAATCTACCACCTTATAACGCCGAAAATTTTAAAAAATTCACATATATTTTTTTTTTCAACCTTTTCGGTTTTTCATATAATTACCCATGTGGTAGCTTCACACACGTACCGGACGACCGGGGTGGTAGCTCTTTTTTACATGTGGTGGTAGTTTTCACACTCCTTTCGGATGTAACTCTTTCCACATCTTTATAATCATAGGAGTTTTCTCCTTTTTTTTTATAATATTCAAACTCCCCCTAAACTAGACAATCTCACATTTGAAAATAATTTTGACGAATTTTAGTCAATTAAGAAAATATCCATCAATTATATTCAACATTCACAACCAAGATGAATTTAAAAATCAAGAGATTAAAAATAATTTCAAAATTTTGATGAATGTATGTATAAAGAAATCACATATTAAGTTATCGTCAAAATACCAATAAGTGGAGTAAAAACGACAGTTAATATGTATTTAATTTGATTTGAAATGTCTTTGAATACCGGTTAATGCACTTTGAAAAACCTTTGATCTCTCCCTCTTTGAAATCTCTCTCTCTCATTTGAAATTCTTTTTTTTTACTTTTGAATCTCATCTCTCTCCTCAAGACGATTTTGAAACACATAGAATTTCAAGTACCAAAAATCCTTCTAAACATGTAATGCCATGAATAAAAGTATGAAATACACACCAATCAAAGCATTACATAAACGAAAACAAATTAGAGAGAAAAGCATAGAAAGATATCACCTTTCCGAATCCAAACTTGTCGGATTTTCTGTTGCTTTGTCTTGTTTAGGTGAGGCATGATTTGCTTTGATTATTGATCTAACGTTGCTGGTTGCGATGGTTGAAACTTCGGTTGATATTGTCGTTGAGACTTAAAAACCCAAACCGCTTGTGGCTTCGATTTAGAAATCCGGTTCGGTTGTGGTACTTGACTAACTTGATTTTTTCTTTGATTCCGTGGGGGAAGTCGAGTACTATATAATACCAATTGAGATTTCCGAGTTGCCGATTGATTCTTCTTTGTCTTATTCGGGCAACTCCTTTTGATGTGTCCTTTGATGCCACATCTATGACACACCTTGTCTTTTAAATTTGTTGAGACTTTCGATGTCGACACTTGTACCTTCTCAACATATGTCCGTTAAATGGCAGAGACCAACCTTGTTCGTTTGACCCAAACCGAGCATGAGATCCAATTTCTTCGATCCGGAAGAAAATTGTTGAAGATCGGATTTGAGTTGATGAACTTGCTTGATTAAGACTTGATTAGATATGTAGGTTTCCTTGAATTGTTGCTCCAAAAATCTAATCTTGTCTTTAGATGATTTGATCGTTAATTCCGCTTCTTCTAGCTTCTTTTGGAGGACCGAATTGTTGTTTAGGATAGATTCCCGTTCCTCCTTAAGAGCTTTATTCATGGTCTTCAAATTATTATTCTCCTCTTCAAAATCAAATAATTGTCTTCTCAACTTCTTATTAAACTTCGCCATTTTTTTCGATTCGATAAGAAGTTGATTGTATGCCTCCTCCAAATCATCGTCGTTTGATTCCTCCTCGCTTTCGCCGTTGTCACTCGAAGATCCATGCAAAGAAGGAGAAACATTCGAATTAGTAACAATAGAGGATAAACAAGTAATATTAGAGGAAGGCAAAGAAGACTTAGAAATTAAAGCAATATGATCTTTTTCTTCACCACTTGAAGATGAATCACCCGAAGTAGAATCATCCCAAGTTTTTGCTTGCAAAGCCTTTTGTTTATAAGTCTTCTTTGAAGGACAATCCGTTGCTATATGGACGTAGCCTTTGCACTTGAAGCATTGGATCTCCCCTTCAAATTCATCTTTTTCTTTTAAAGATTTTGCAAATTTTTTATCTTTAGATTTTGAGGATGAAGAAGTTTTAGAAAAAGATTTTCGTTTCGAAGATGAAGCATCGTTCTTCTTTCGGAAGTTTCGTCGGAATTTCTTCGTGAGGAGCGCCAATTGTTGTTCAAAATCCGCAAGTGAAATATCTCCGTCGGAATCCGTGTCGTCGTCTTCTTCCTTTGTTGATTTGAGTGCAATACCTGTGCTTTAGAAAAAGACTTGGAAGAAGATTGGTTAGTAGGAAAAGTCATCTCGTACGTTTGTAAAGCGCCTACTAACTCTTCGACTTTCATCTCATCCGGATGCTTTACCGTTTCAATTGCGGCAACTTTTGCCCTAAAGCGTTCCGGTAGAGTTCGAAGAATTTTTCTAACTACTTTAGAGTCCGGGATCTTCTCTCCCAAATTAGCACATGTATTAATAATGTCTTGAAGTCTAGTATAATAATCGGTAAAAGATTCATACTCCTACATACGAATAGAATCAAATTGACTAGTCAACATTTGGAGCTTTTGAATTTTTACTAGACTTGTACCCTCATGTGTAATTTGTAGAGTATCCCAAATTTCCTTGGCGGTTTCACACGCCGAAACACGAGTAAACCCCGTTTGCGATAAAGCATTGAATAAAGCATTAATTCCTTTACCGTTAAACGAAGATGACTCTCTTTCATCTTTAGTCCACTTGTTTCGTGGTTTCGAGACGGTAGCATTATCGACCACTTCGGTAGGATGTTTCCATCCGAATTCTATCGCTTGCCATACCCGCTCATCGATCGCTATTAGAAAAGCTCTCATGCGAACTTTCCAATAGGCATAATTAGTGCCGTCGAAGAGCGGTGGTCGATTAATGTTTCCACCTTCGGCCATGATAACAATTTATCTAGATCCCGCTCTGATACCAATTGTGAGTTACGGGGAAGCCCCAAGGATCTATCTAGATCGTATCTAATCACCTAGAGGGGGGGTGAATAGGTGTACCGACCAAAACCACAACAAATCTCGATGCTTTAAAAATAAATGCGGAAAATAAAAAGCACACCGAGATTTACTTGGGAAAACTCCAAACTCGGAGTAAAAAACCCACGGAACCAACACGCGAATACCAATCGACTAAAAGAAAAGATTACAAGGTGATTACCGACTCCACGGACTTAACCTCTCTAACTCTTTTATGGATCTCAGCGCACTCCACCGAGTTGTCCACGATCACGTCCGAATCCACGAACGCCCACGTTCCGAATCCACGAAACGCCTTGCTTCGAATCCACGAAGTCTTCAATACGCCGAATCCACGACGCTACCATGAATAGAATCATGAATTTGGCGATCCTTCGTTGGAGTATCGATGAAAACCGGGAACGAGAACTCCAAGCGAAGCGTAGATCAAATCGACATATAATTGAGAAATTATGATATCTCGATTTGATCTAGAATAGGCTATTTTGTAGAAAATAGGTTTTAGATGAATTCCTAGCCTCTAGGGTTTCTCAAACATGTATCTTCATGTTGTGCATAGAATTAGAGAACCCCAAGACCTTATTTATAGGTTTAGAAAATATAGAGATAGACTAGGATAAGAAAATATGTTTTTAAAACCTATTAGAAGACTTAGAGATAAATTAGGATTTGAAAATCTGAATTTTAAAAAGATTTCACGCAACCAATGTCCGGTCTTCATAGTGATGTCCGGTCTTGGATGTCCGGTCTTGAGTGGCTCGACCGGTCCACTGTGTCGTCAATTTTTTCGCAGCCTACTGAGACCGGTCATTGCCACAATGTCCGGTCTTGACTTGCGTAATGCACAGTCAAGCCTGTGGCATCCGGACAAGACTCCATTGTCCGGTCTTGGTTCTTAGAAAAACTTAGCTTTGAAAATTTATCAGTTTAAAAGTAATCCAAGTCTTCTAATGCCTCTTTACTTTGTTTAGATCACCATATTATGATTTAAAATCTTACCTTGGCATCGTGATCCAACTTCGTCGTTTTCTTCGAAGTCTAGAATTCTTCGACCATCTTCGATCCACTCCAATCCTTCAAGACTCTGACTCAAAACACAAGTCACGAAACTTGCCAACACAAAATCCGTAACACCTATGTCTAAGTAACTTGTGTTGATCATACATCATATATATATATATATATATAGCTTGATGCATGATAAGGTTTTTGTAGTTGCTTTTACTATTCTTGCATGCTTCCTTTTTATGCGGCATAGTAGGCTTGGCATGTGAAATAACGGCGCATGAGAATGAGATTGATGACATAGAACCCTAGAGATAAGCGGACAATAACTTGATCTTGCACGAATAAAGATAGCTTGACGAGTGGCATGTAAACCAAGTAGATAACTTGACGAGTGGCATTAACTTAGTGTAAAGAACACTAGAGGCATGTGAACCAAGTACAAACTTGATAAATAGCATTGGAATATAGTGTTAGAGAACACTTGTGCATGATGGTCCTATCGACGGGATACCCTAAATGGTGGAGGATGAGATCATACTCACACAGTCTGTTCATCGCTCGTGGTGGTCGCTCCACACGGGTAGTGCGAGTACTCCGGAATCTTGGCACGTGATACGATTGGGATGGCCTATGTGGGGTCCCAAGGGATAGCCTATGTGGGGTCCCGCAGACAACCCCTCGAGTGGTTCGGGTCCCCCTTCATAGACGGGTTTGAGGTGTGAGTCGAGGGCGCGCCTATGGGCTAGCCAGAGGATTGGGTAACAACTCCAAGGAGTTATGTGAATTGGGCACAAAGTGCATATTGAGTAGAGTGGCATGCATACTTGATAGAGGCATAGTAGCATGTTAGAGATTTCATGGCTACATCTATACTTTTGTTATTTCAGGCATAGTAGAATGTGACTTATTATGCATTATTTACAGCTTTAAGTGTCACGCCCCGGGGTCATTTAATAAGTAAAAACACAGCGGAAAATTTTTTTTTTTTTATAAACCTTGACCCCCAAGGACATGACGGACACCACAAATACGGAGAGACCACTTGTACACACGGACGAGTCTCCTCTGTGTTGCACGACATCGCACAAGGACAAGGAGTCTTTTACAATCAGACAACCACAACAAAGTGTACAGATATTAATTCCAATCAACATACACATATTCACACCATTCATCGCAGGTTCATTCACATCTACCTTTGTATATAAACAACATCTATCTTTTGAAATGTTCCCTATTCGGGAACGGGTTTTGAAACTCTAAGTTATAAAATCCCTTTTGAAAACCTTTTACAAACTGTTTCCCACACGGAAACCCTTTCTTTGAAAGCACTACCACGAGGGGTAGAAAACCTTTTTACCACATGAAACCCAAAGCCTTTTATTACATTTCAAAACCAACTAAAATATCTCATTTTCAAAAGCATTATGACGAACCATAAATAAGTCTAAACCATGCAAGGTAAGGATAAAGAAATAGCAGAAACGAAGGGACGGAGCTATGTCGCGTACTAGACTCGCTCCTCATGTCCCACTATGAAGTAACGTCACAAAGAAGGCGAGGGTGAGAACATGTAAACATGTCTCCCCTCCCGAGTGGATACCTCGCGGAGATAGACACAAGGGCAGATAATAGTAGTAGTACGGTAGCTATGATAAACAAGTAAATGGAGAGAGATATATAGATATGAAACAACGACTCGTAAGTATGCATCGAAAAGTGATAAAGTAAAATACCCAATCGGAATCTCTGCTGCTCTGTTGGTCCTCGACCTCAAGCCTATGCCCTGTTTGCTCTGTTGGTCCTCGGACCTCAAGCCTATGCCCCCGTATCTCAAAACACTGCATTCTACCCATATCAACCAATGGTCGCCTATGGGCTCACGGGTTGGCTCGTCCAACCACCTTTCAGAAAAGAACACATCATGGTACGGTGGATCAGACCGCCCGTGTTCGTGAAATGCGCTCAAATCCTGGGCAATCGATGCTGTTATGCTCAAAAACCATACGTCAGCAACTGGCTGACAATCCCGTCCCTAAAGGGACATCGACCCCTTTGGGTCATTAAGTAAACTCGCCGACCACGTAGGTCACGAAGCACTAAAACAAACCGACCAAAGCAGTCCTTTGTAAAAAGCGAAACAAGCCGACCGAATAGGTCATGAACAAGCGACCGAACGGGTCACGGAGAAAGCTGAAACAAGCGGCCAAGAATGAGGTCACCGAAAAAGCTGTAAGAAAGTACCGAGCAGGACCAATCGGGTCAACTAGGATGGAACCACTCATCATCCTCTCAAGCGTAGGCGAGTACTACTCAAGGAAACACCAGAACGGACCACTCAGGTCGACTAGGATGGAACAACTCAACATCCTCTCAGCTGTATGCAAGTACTCGAAGGAAACACGAGAAGCGACCACTCGGGTCACGATGTCATAGGCTGACAAGAAGCAAACTACTCTACTCCTACACATGGTACTAAGCATGGAAACACTGAGTAGAGTAAAGCGTAAACGGTGCAAGATATATCTAGGATAAACGATAAGCGATGAGGTGGAAGGAACGTCACCGGCGTGCACCACGAACGGACAACGAGTCGAAGTACCCACTGTAAGGCGTAGAAGAATCGTCGTGGAAGTAAGCGGCGGACCTACGAGAGGGTCCACCGGGTTAGTATCTAACCCACTAACACAAAACACTAATAGCACAACTCACAACTAATCCCACGGAGATTGGTTTTCCGAACCAGTTACCGTAACTCACCGGAAGTCCCGTAAACCACAGGGACTCCGGGACCTGACGTCCCGAAACGCACCGACTCGTGTCACGAGTCACCCGCTGCCATAAAACAATCCTATTTGGATGTTTTGGCAGCAAACACAAGATAACACTACAATACAATTATCGTCGGATAATTGTACGAATACGGGTTCCCGAAAGTGTCTATTTCGACACGGAACCAACGTCGTCACTCACCGTCATTTCTAAACCCTCAAAATGACGCGGGTGACCAGCCAACAAGGCTCGGCGACACCGTAAATAACCACTAAGAGTTGTCGGAAGAAATCGAACCGTAAACACGTTTCGTCGGCAAATTTTGCGCGAAACGCTCCGAAAATCCTTTTTATTTTACGAATATTCAAGGCCTTGGACAATTAGTCCAGAGGTTACTCATAGTATTCCTACGCTGTCTACAGCGACCACAAAATTCCAAATTGCATAAAAGCCCACTGTATACATACAATCACACTATTTCATGCGATTTTACAGCTTTTATGGACAGTGCACGCAAACCAGTGCTCCATAAATCATACGACCATACTCGCTGGAAGGTTTCGACGTGCCGAAGACCGTGCTCACCTTTCGGAGCACTGACGGGCTTCGTAGCACGCGCACGACGACGGCGAAATACGTACACTATCGCGCACAGCGCGTAAAGTACCATCGTCCCGCTAAACGAGGCATCGAAATTCAGAACGGAGGTGAGCATCGCGTTCAGCACGAAAAGCCGATGACCGTGCTCACCTCACTTGGTCAAAAAGACCCACTGTAGCCTCGGAAACCGTGCACAAACCCTAGAACTAGGTGCTGTTTAGAAAAACTGGGGCTTACCTAACCAGGGGAGCTAGGTCAAGTCGCCGGCGGCACGGCGGCGGTCGGTCCGGCCGGGGACGGGAGCGCCGGGTCGGAGAGGTCGGGGAAGGTCCTGCCGGCGGCGGAGGGTGACCGGAGAGGCGGTGAAGGAGATCAATAACCTCCGTGCTCTCGGGTTGGGTGGCCTCCCGGCGGCGCGGCGGCGGCCGGAGGCGGTCGGGACGTCGATGGCTCGGCGCCGGAGGTCGAGGGGACCACCGTGCTCCCTTCGTTAGGTGGCGGCGCCGCACAGCCGAGGGCCACTACCCTCGATGCGCACCAAAGCAGCGGCGGCGGGGGCTTCGGCGGCGGCGGCGGTGTACGGGGACGTCGGGAAACGCGCGCACGGGGTTGCCTCAGGTCGGGGAAGGGTGATGCCACCCTCCAAACCCGACGGCGGCGCGCTGGTTTCTCTCTCGCCTGATCTCGGCCTGGGTGGAGCAGATCTGGCTGCAGCTTGCTGTAGCAACTCCGGCGACGCGGGGATGGCGGAGCGGCGCGCGGGAGATCTGGCGAGGAAGTTAGTCCACGGGTTAGCAAGACTCCCTGCTTGTCTCTGTGTTCCACGGCCAAGACGGGCATCAATGGATGGAGAGGAGATAGAGGAAGAGATCAGGGAGGTTTCGGCGTGGCGGATCGCCGGAGGGTCGGGGATGCGCGCATGGAGTGGGCGGGGGTCTTTGGAGGCGTTTGGAACCGGCGGGGAAGTGGAGGAGTCTAGGGTTAGGGTTTGCTTCATGAAAACCCTAATGCCTCATAATATATATTATGGGCAACTTTGCATATAAGCCCTCCTTAGCCTACAAATTCAATTTCAGTCCCTGCCATTAGTTGAATCTTTCACCACGGACCCTCCACATTCAAAATCTTGCGATTCGACGCATAAAATATTATAACTTTTCGCGATTCGCCGTTTTGCGATTTTGACCCCTCTGCGCTCTTTTCGCAATTCCCGTTGATCCGTCGGTCGGATTTCCGATCGGATTGCGCCAGCGCGTTCAGCACGATGGAGACATCGAATCTAGCATCTTATTTCATTCGATTTGGTCTCCGATTCGCGAAGAACCAACCCTCCTATCTTTTCTCCAAAATATCCAATTATTTAATTATTTATGTATAATCGTTCAAATACCTTTTCTCTCGACAACCGTGCATCAGAATCCGATTCCGTCAGTGCCATTAGTTTCAGAATAGTCGAGCCATTCGAAACGAGCTATTGAAGTCATATTATCGGAGTTACGTACACACACAGACCCATCCTCTATTCCGGCTCATCCAGGAAAACTAGAGTTACTATTCACTTAAGTCATTTTTCCGGGTCGCGTAACTTTTCTGTTTTAGCTCGGTTTCGCCTGAAATTTGAAGTGTGCTCTTATAATACAATTACGCACACATTCACCGTCTCCAAATATTTTATTTCTTGTTTTTGGAAAAATGCCAGTTATTACATCATTCCCTCCTTACAGGAAGTTTCGTCCCCGAAACTAAGTCAAGGATCCCCCATAAACAAATGTGGATAACGCTCCCTCATAGAGGACTCAAGCTCCCAAGTCGCCTCGCGCTCCTCGTGGTTCTCCCACTGAACCTTTACATACGGAATGCTCCTGTTCCGTAACTGCTTCTCTTCACGTGCCAAAAGCCGCAACGGAGCCTCATCATAGCTCAGATCCTCCCGCAACTGGACAGCTGTCGTGCTGATGACGTGGGATGGATCAGGAATATACTTCCGAAGCATAGACACGTGGAAGACGTTGTGCACCGAGCGAGACTCGGAGGTAGGGCCAACACATGCGCCACCGGACCAACCCGCTCCAGGATCTCAAACGGTCCCACAAATCGCGGACTAAGCTTGTTCCGCAAACCGAACCGCTTGATCCCCCTGGATGGCGACACCTTGAGCAGCACGTGCTCACCGACCTGGAACTCTAGGTCATGCCTCCGCTGGTCCGCGTAGCTCCTCTGTCTACTCTGTGCAGTCTGAAGTCGCTCTCTCGCAAAGCGAACCTTCGCCTCCGCATCCTCCACTAAGTCAGGCCCGATCAGCGGCGTTCTCGGACATCGTCCCAACGAGATAGGGGACCGACATCGACGCCCATACAAAGCCTCGTACGGAGCCATCTCAATGCTCGCCTGGTAGCTGTTATTATAGGCGAACTCCACCAGAGATAGGTAACAATACCATCCATCTCCATAGTCCAGGACACAAGCGCGGAGCATGTCCTCTAGAGTCTGGATGACTCGCTCTGACTGTTCGCCGCTCTGCGGATGAAACGTCTTGTAGTTCGAACCGTACCCATGCTGCTTTGCAAGCTCTTAAAAATAGGAAACGAAACGAGTGTCCCGATCGGATACGATCGCGCAGCACCGTGAAGTCGGACGATCTCGTCGATATATCAACGTGCCGATCGATCACGGAACCACGTCGTGTGCATCGGCAGGAAGTGAGTCGATTTCGTCAGCCGATCCACTACAACCTAGATCGTATCATGGCCTCGCTGTGATCGAGGCAATCCGGTGACGAAATCCATAGAAATCTGCTCCCACTTCCATACTGGTATCGGAAGTGGTTGCAGCTTCCCTGCCGGTCGCTGATGCTCGGCTTTTACCTGCTGGCAAACCAAGCACCGAGCCACGTGCTGAGCCACATCCTGTTTCATTCCAGGCCACCAGAAGTTTTGTTTCAAGTCGCTATACATCTTGGTTCCGCCTGGATGAACCGTGTAAGGGGATCGGTGCGCCTCGGATAGGATATCTCTCCTCAACTCCGAGTCACTCGGCACGCACCATCTGCCCTTAAAGCGTAAAAACCCATCAGTGTATATGGTAAAGTCCCCGAGACTTGACCAGGTACTCACCATAATCAAATTTGGATACTGCTCCGCCAATGCGGTATCACCTTTGAGTACTGGTCAATCACACTTTCATAAATTACGACAACTCATCTATTGCTTCACCTGGACGGAACGAGGGTAAACATCCCAACCCAAATCTACGGATCAAGATTCACTGGAATCATATCCATTTTATAACCTGCGGACAAAGATAGTCCCGCGTCCAGAATAATCCGATCCCATTTTGCAAATTCTGAGATAATAATACATCCCTCAAAGTTACTAGGTCCACTCAACTTTGGTCCACATAGTCGTAATCCGACTACATCGATAGTTCACGTAAAAAGTCACAAAACAGCTCCACAAGTCCGGAGTAAAATCTCAAAGGCCGAAGGGCACACTCCGACTAGCCAACAACGTCAACCTGCTTACTACGAGCACATACGAAACGTCGTTCAAAAACTTGAGTCAAAACACTCACCTCGGAGACCACAATCTCACTCTAGTTACTACACAAACTGTCGAAATCAAAACCTCGTCAACTAAAAGCCACTTTTGGCATTCGACAGTCCTAGGTCCAAGACCTCACTTTCCACCTGACCCAAAAGGTCCAACTGACAATACCAATTGAGCTCGACAATTTATTCGCCCAATAACCTCGATTAACCAACGCAGGTTCCATGCAAGTCCATCACTTGATGCACAGGATTGCCAATCGCACTATGCGATACCAACCATCAGTGATGCTCAACATCCGTCTCCACGAGACCTTGTCGCTGCTGTCCTACAAGGGACCCTAGCGATCAATATTCCCAACATCACTCAAATATCTGTCTCATTGAGACCCAGGCGCACCTGTCACCACTTTGACTGGACAAGCATACCATTCCAAGATTTGCATATTAAACCAGGTCGCAAACCTTATGTGCTATCACATACAGTGACAAATGAAGCCAACCACCAGGCTCAAGTTACTCAACGACTGTAATTTCGAACCGCTCGGCAACCAGACCGAGACTACTAACCAGACAAACCCTTTTTTGCTGTGGGAAGCACAACTAAAGAACTAACGAGTACTCAGACTCAGCTATAGTCAATTCCACCAGTAGTGACGATAAGTCAACTGCGCAAACCTGCCAGGGAATAATCCAGGCTCACCACGTGGTCAGAGTTGACCAACACGTTAGCTTTCCTTAAGACACTCTAGAGAAAACACTGACCCAATCCATAAGTCCCAACAGGGAAAGGGACATTTCGTCTCACTTTCGACAGTATATTGTCTGCAGCCAATATACTTATCAAAAGAAAGTGAAATATCCAAGATCCACTACCAACATCGAGTTGGAAGCGTGACACCTCGAAGTATCAAATCTATTGACACCTCTTCTCGGAACTAAGGGTTCACAACCATTATCATCGAAACATCGACTTTATAAGTCGACAATCGAAATCAGAACGACTCTAAATCGACTCACTGGGGTTCCATAGCTTTCAACCTCTGAAAGCTACAGGCGACACTAAGTCGCGCACGCGCAGCTGAGGCTTGAGGAAATGGTTCCACAAACCGTTTTCCGCACCACAACCGAGCTTAACTCGAAGCTCCAGGAACTCCATCAATATTCAGGAGTAACCCGCGTCAACTCTACTTCTATCGCCATCCACAGACGATTTCACAATACACCCAATTTAGGTGTTAGAATACCCGTACACGATGTAGGCCTCAACGGAAACCTGACACCACAACTGTGTCAGTCCGACTCTAATACGCGTCAATTTGACGTATGAACCCGTTAAAGGTCAAAAGACTTGAACTGCTGATTCCATCAGCAACAAGGAGTAGGCGTCACAACACTACCCAAAGAAATGCAAAAGCAACACCAATGTTGCAGTCGTCTAAACCCTGGACTACACCCAAGTAGCCCCACAGAAGTCGCGACCGTAACAGGTCTAAGTACCGTCTCCGTAGAGACACTCGCAGTAGCTCCCGTGTCTAAAGTAGGAAAAGTGGCCCGGGCGTCGGCAGTCAAGATACTCGCCTAGGCCCGAAAATCACTGGCCCTTTAAGGCCCTAGCTGACATCAGGGGAACCTCGCCCCACCACTCAATGTCCAGAAAGAAACACCGCCACTACTTCCAATTTAGACACCTGCTTATGCAAAAATCGCAACACATACCGAAAACACCGTGCACTCGAAGTTTATCGACTCGACATGCACACCGGAACACAAGTCCAAACCCCGCACTCACGTGCCTAAGTATCGCATGTCTTCCTAGGGTCAACCTAACCAATGGTTCAGTTCTTTTCATTTTCAGTTCAATTACTTTTCAAAACAACCTGTGAATGGTGTTGTGGTTGTAACCTGGCTCTGATACCATTTTAATCTGTCACGCCCCGGGGTCATTTAATAAGTAAAAACACAGCGGAAAATTTTTTTTTTTTATAAACCTTGACCCCCAAGGACATGACAGACACACAAATACGAGAGAGACCACTTGTACACACGGACGAGTCTCCTGTATTTGCATCATACAAGGAGTCTTTTACAATCATACAACCACAACAAAGTGTACAGATATTAATTCCAATCAACATACACATATTCACACCATTCATCGCAGGTTCATTCACATCTACCTTTGTATATAAACAACATCTATCCTTTGAAATGTTCCCTATTCGGGAACGGGTTTTGAAACTCTAAGTTATAAAATCCCTTTTGAAAACCTTTTACAAACTGTTTCCCACACGGAAACCCTTTCTTTGAAAGCACTACCACGAGGGGTAGAAAACCTTTTTACCACATGAAACCCAAAGCCTTTTATTACATTTCAAAACCAACTAAAATATCTCATTTTCAAAAGCATTAACAGAACTGAAACATAAATAAGTCTAAACCATTCAAGGTAAGGATAAAGAAATAACCGACTAAGGGACGGAGCTATGTCGCGTACTAGACTCGCTCCTCACAGTGTCCCGCTATATGTAACGTCACTGCAAAAGAAGGCGAGGGTGAGAACATGTAAACATGTCTCCACTCCCCGGTGGATACCTCGCGGAGATAGACACAAAAGGAGATAATAGTAGTAGTACGGTAGCTATGATAAACAAGTAAATGGAGAGAGATATATAGATATGAAACAACGACTACGTAAGTATGCATCGAAAAGCTGATAAAGTAAAATACCCAATCTGGAATCTGTTGCTCTGTTGGTCCTCAGACCTCAAGCCTATGCCCTGCTGCTCTGTTGGTCCTCAGACCTCAAGCCTATGCCCCCTGTATCTCAAAACCTGCATTCTACCCATATCAACCAATGGTCGCCTATGGGCTCACGGGTTGGCTCGTCCAACCACCTTTGAGAAAAGAACACATCATGGTACGGTGGATCGGACCGCCGTGTTCGTGAAGCTGCGCTCAAATCACGGGCAATCGATCGTTATGCTCAAAAACCATACGTCGACAAGCGGGTGACAATCCGTCCCTAAAGGGACATCGACCCCTTTGGGTCATTAAGTAAACTCGCCAGGACCACGTAGGTCACGGAAGCACTAAAACAAACCGACCAAACAGTCATAAAGCTGAAACAAGCGGACCGAATGAGGTCACTGAAAGCCAAACAAGCGGCCGAACGGGTCACGAGAAAGCGAAACAAGCCGACCGAATAGGTCCAGAAAAAGCGTAAGAAAGTACCGGAGCAGACCAATCGGGTCAACTAGGATGGAACCACTCATCATCCTCTCAAGCGTAGGCGAGTACTACTCAAGGAAACACAAGAACTGACCACTCAGGTCAACTAGGATGGAACAACTCAACATCCTCTCAACTGTATGCAAGTACTACTGAAGGAAACACGAGAACTGACCACTCAGGTCACTGATGTCATAGGCTGACAAGAAGCAAACTACTCTACTCCTACACATGGTACTAAGCATGGAAACACTGAGTAGAGTAAAGCGAAACGTGCAAGATATATCTAGGATAAACGATAAGCGATAAGGGTGGAAGGAACGTCACCGGCGTGCACCACCGAACGGACAACGAGTCGAAGTACCCACAGCAAGGCGCAGAAGAATCGTCATTTGTGGAAGTAAAGCGGCGGACCTACGAGAGGGTCCACCGGGTTAGTATCTAACCCACTAACACAAAACACTAATAGCACAACTCACAACTAATCCCACGGAGATTGGTTTTTCGAACCAATTACCGTAACTCACCGGAAGTCCCGTAAACCACACCGGGACTCATGGGACCTGTTGTCCCGAAACGCACCGACTCGTGTCACGAGTCACCCATAAAACAATCCTATTTGGATGTTTTGGCAAAGCAAACACAAGATAACACTACAATACAATTATCGTCGGATAATTGTACGAATACGAGTTCCGAAAGTGTCTATTTCGACAGGAACCAGCATCGCTCACCCGTCATTTCTAAACCCTCAAAATGACGCGGGTGACCAGCCAACAAGGCTCGGCGACACCGTAAATAACCACTAAGAGTTGTCGGAAGAAATCGAACCGTAAACACGTTTCGTCGGCAAATTGTGCCGCGAAACGCGCCGAAAATCCCTTTTTATTTTCTGTAAATATTCAGGGCCTTGGACAATTAGTCCAGAGGTTACTCATAGTATTCCTACGCTGTCTACAGCGACCACAAAATTCCAAATTGCATAAAAGCCCCTGTCTATACATAAAATCACACTATTTCATGCGATTTTACAGCTTTTATGGACAGTGCACGCAAACCAGTGCTCCATAAATCATACGACCATACTCGCTGGAAGGTTTCGACGTGCCGAAGACCGTGCTCACCTTTCGGAGCACTGACGGGCTTCGTAGCACGCGCACGAGCGACGCGAAATCTGTACACTATCGCGCACAGCGCGTAAAGTACCATCGTCCCGCTAAACGAGGCATCGAAATTCAGAACGGAGGTGAGCATCGCGTTCGACCGGCCGATGACCGTGCTCACCTCACTTGGTCAAAAAGACCCACTGTAGCCTCGAAAACCGTGCACAAACCCTAGAACTAGGTGCTGTTTAGAAAAACTAGGGCTTACCTGACCAGGGGAGCTAGGTCAAGTCGCCGGCGGCACGGCGGCGGTCGGTCCCGGCCGGGGACGGGAGCGGCAGGGTCGGAGAGGTCGGGGAAGGTCCTGCGGCGGAGGGTGGCGGAGGCGGTGAAGGAGATCAATAACCTCCTTGCTCTCGGGTTGGGTGGCCTCCGGCGGCGCGCGGCGGCCGGAGCGGTCGGGACGTCGATGGCTCGGCGCCGGAGGTCGAGGGGACCACGTGCTCCCTCAGATTGGGTGGCGGCGCCGCACAGCCGAGCCACTACCCTCGGTTTGCACCAAAAGCAAGCGGCGGCGGGGCTTCGGCGGCGGCGGCGGTGTACGGGGACGTCGGGAAACGCGCGCACGGGGTTGCCTCAGGTCGGGGAAGGGTGATGCCACCCTCCAAACCCGACGGCGGCGCGCTGGTTTCTCTCTCGCCTGATCTCGGCCTGGGTGGAGCAGATCTGGCTGCAGCTTGCTGTAGCAACTCCGGCGACGCGCGGGGATGGCCGGGCGGCGGGGAGATCTGGCAGGAAGTTAGTCCACGGGTTAGCAAGACTCCTGCTGTCTCTGTGTTCCACGGCCAAGACGGGGCATCAATGGATGGAGAGGGAGATAGAGGGAAGAGATCGGGAGGTTTCGTGGCGGAGGAGTCGCCGGAGGGTCGGGGATGCGCGCATGGAGTGGGCGAGTCTTTGGAGGCGTTTGGAACGGCCGAGGAGTCTAGGGTTAGGGTTTGCTTCATGAAAACCCTAATGCCTCATAATATATACTATGGGCAACTTTGCATATAAGCCCTCCTTAGCCTACAAATTCAATTTCGAGTCCCTGCCATTAGTTGAATCTTTCACCAAGGACCCTCCACATTCAAAATCTTGCGATTCGACGCATAAAATATTATAACTTTTCGCGATTCGCCGTTTTGCGATTTTGACCCCTCTGCGCTCTTTTCGCAATTCCGTTGATCCGTCGGTCGGATTCCGATCGGATTGCGCCGACGCGTTCGGCACGATGGAGACATCGAATCTAGCATCTTATTTCATTCGATTTGGTCTCCGATTCGCGAAGAACCAACCCTCCAATCTTTTCTCCAAAATATCCAATTATTTAATTATTTATGTATAATCGTTCAAATGCCTTTTTCTCGACAACCGTGAATCAGAATCCAATTCCGTCAGTGCCATTGGACTCAGAATAGTCGAGCCATTCGAAACGAGCTATTGAAGTCATATTATCGGAGTTCTGTACACACCTGAACCCATCCTCTATTCCCGGCTCATTCGGAAAACTAGAGTTACTATTCACTTAAGTCATTTTTAAGTTCGCGTAACTTTTCTGTTTTAGCTCGGTTTACTTTGAAATTTGAAGTGTGCTCTTATAATACAATTACGCACACATTCACTGTCTCCAAATATTTTATTTCTTGTTTTTGGAAAAATGCCAGTTATTACATTAAGATATCTATCTATCTATCTATCTATCTGCTTATGCCTGCTTAGACCTAGTGGGGAGATCGGCGGAGTCGGTGGCCGAGCCCACTGAAAACTATGGAAGATAGTTCTTACCCCACTCTATTATAGGTTCGAGGACGAGGGCGGCCGGTGAGGACCGTGGTAAGGGCATCGCGCCCTAGTTGAGTAGCAGCCTTCCTACGCATTAGAGCCACCCACGGTACATTTTAGTGACTTGTGTATATTGGAGAGTTATGATGTACATATTCATTTTGAAGTTACAAATGTAAACTTGATGTAAATGACTGTTGAATGATGTAATAGATAGACTTATCTCTCTTTATTTACTTGTATGCTTACTTGTATCTTGCTCTTACTTGTCGGCACCTTGAGGTGCATTGTATCTTGTCATGTATGTATTAGAATTATTCCTGGGCAATTCTTGTGCATCACTTGGTTGGCGAGCCTTGGGCGGACAGGGGTGATGCTGTCCGTTCGGCGTCTGTTCGGCATCCCCGAACCGGACCAAATTGGTAGCTGTCTCGGGGCGTGACGGTATAAAGTTGGTATCAGAGCAAGTTAAGAGCAAGTAAAGAGAGAGTCTAGGATGGACCTAGGAAACCCTAGGATGGTGAACCTTAAGGCTATAGGTGCGTGAGTGGAACGTGAACCTATGCCGGTGGCGGAAGTTGATTCGATTGGGTCGAAGCGGTTGAGGTGTCTCTAGCTGTGAATAGAGACGAATTCAAGTAGTATTAGTTCTTGGCTTAAAGTGTTTGTGTTTGGCGGCCGATAACATGACACCGAGAGTCTGGAACGAGTACACTTGTGTGCTTCCGCCTAATTTTAATGTTGAGTCTTATAGACTTGCGACTGCGAATAAGTTAATGGGTTAAGTTAATTGACCCGGTTATTGCATTTCAGGAACTAATGTCTCCAAGATGCTACACGCGTAGGACGGGTCCGACATCGTCTTTGGGAGAACCAGATCTAGCTGAACCTCCTTTGATGCCAGAGTCATCCGGTCCTAGCGAGGTGCAGGAGTTACAGACGCAGGTGACTGCGTTGAGTGGCCGATTCGATTGGCTCTAGGAGCTTATGGAGCAGTAAATAGCGGCGACGGCTGCGGCGGCGGTCGAGAATCGTCACCCACCCGCGTCCCCGGCGCACGTGCCCGAGGCGGCTGAGGGCGAGGATGTAGCGGCAGGACCGGTGGCGGCATGTCCTCCGCCAGCGAGTGCACTTCCGGCAGCGTCGGGTTCGGCAACTCCCGATGCAGCGGTCGAGGAGATGGAACAAGAGCGGGTGTTGTCGGCTCTTATTAAGTTCATGAAGTTCCACCAGCCAATCTTCGTGGGAAAAAAAGTAGAGCCGGCGATTGTTGAGTCGTGGATTGACTCATCGGAAACGATGTTCGAGGACTTCCACACCTCGGAGAAAGACAAGGTCTACTTCGCCACGCATTGTCTCGGGACGACGGCGAAGGTGTGGTGGAAGCGGCTGAAGCGAGATCAGCCCTGTGATCTTCCACTAGTGATTTGGGAGGAGGTCAAGAGGGCGATGTACGCCAACAACTTCCCTGATACAGTGAAGCGAAAGCTGCAGGAGAAGTTCAGGACATTGAGGCAGGGAGACCGCTCTGTAGCGGAGTATAAGCAGGAATTCTCCTACATTATAGACTGTGTTCCGGAGGTTGTTCGAGATGACTGGGACAGAGCGGACTGGTTCTTGCGAGGACTCAGGCCGACTATCTATCGAGCCGTGCAGATATTGAAGCTCACGACTTATGCGTAGATATTCGATCATGCACTATGGGCAGAACATGGTGATGCACATGTGCGCGAGGAGCGTGAGCTTATAGTGGCGTCCAAGGACAAGGGAAAGAAGCGAGCGGGCGGTCCTTCGGGGGCACAATCAAGTTCCAAGAAGCCCCCGAAGAACCCGCGGACGCAGTCGTGGGGTCGTGGGCCGCAGCAGTGCACTATATGCGGTGGTGGGAATCATCAAGCATTGCAGTGTAGACAGCGTCAAGGCAAGTGCTTCAACTATGGACAAGAAGGGCACATGAGCCGCGATTGTCCAGCGAGGACCCCGCCTACCCCGTCAGTGGCATCGACTCCAGCGATTCTAGTTTATTATGGAGGACCTCCACCTGCTCCTATGTCAGCTGGACGCGCGATGACTCCGCGTCAGCCTGAGATGACTCGATCAGCACCGAGCGGGCGGGTATTCGACGCTCAGGTCCAAGCTGAGGAACCTACCGAGGCCGAGCAGCATGAGATTGTGGCAGGTATGGTTTTAATTAACGGAGTTCGCTCCAGAGCTATGTTTGATACATGCGCCACTCATTCATTCATAAGTAGGTCATTTGCGCGAACTAATGATATAGACATTCGAGCGAGTGATAGTATGTGGCGAGTGGAGGGACCTGGTCCGACATTTCATATTTATACGGAGAGCCCAGTATGTCCAGTGCAAATAGGTGACTAGGTCATTCTAATTCGCACATTGGTGCTCAAGAAGTTGAAAGAGTTCGACGTTATATTGGGCATGGACTGGCTCTCGAAGTATTACGCGTCGATCGACTGTAAGGAGAAAGTGATCACGTTTCGTGAGCCGAGACAAGAGGAATTCACATACAAGGCGTGCAATAGTTCATGCTTCGCTGCGACAATGTCAGCGACGAGGGCAAGGAAATTAGTCAACAGCGGTTGCGCAGCTTACTTGGCGACCGTTATGGAAGTTGAACGAGTGGCTCCGCCACTTGAGGAGCTATCGGTGGTTCGGGAATTTCCGGACGTATTTCCCGCGGAGTTATCGGGGATACCGCCAGAACGGAAAATCGAGTTCATAATTGACTTGGCTCCCGGGACCGCGCCGATTTTGAAGGCTCCATACCGGATGGCGCCGGCGGAATTGAAGTAGTTGAGGGCTCAGTTACTAGATCTCCTTGACAAAAAATTTATCCGGCCGAGTGTGTTACCGTGGGGAGCCCCGGTGTTGTTTGTGCGGGAGAAAGACAGATCGTTGCGACTTTGCATTGATTATCGCGAGTTGAACAAAGTCACGATAAAAAACAAGTATCCGTTACCCCGAATTGACGACTTGTTCGATCAGTTGTAGGGATCGAGTGTATACTCAAAAATAGAACTCCAGTCAGGCTACCATCAGTTAAGGATTAAGCCGGAGGATGTTCAGAAAATCGCATTCCGCATGCGGTACGGACACTATGAATTCACGGTGATGCTGTTTGGGCTCACAAATGCCCCGGCAGCGTTCATTGACTTAATGAACCGTGTTTTTAGGAAGTATTTAGACCAGTTTGTGGTGGTCTTTATAGATGACATTTTGGTCTATTCCCGCAGTGACAAGGAGCATGCAGAGCATTTGCGCATAGTACTTCAAATCTTTCGGGAGGAGAAGTTATACGCTAAGTTGAAGAAATACGACTTTTGGCTTAGGGAAGTTGCATTTCTTGGGCATATCATTTTCGAGGGCGGGATTTTTGTTGACCCAAGAAAAGTGGAGGCAATCAAGGATTGGCCGCGCCCGACTAATGTCACGGAAGTCCGAAGCTTTGTGGGCTTAGCGGGCTACTATAGACGGTTCGTGGAAGGTTTCTCGAAGATTGTATCTCCACTTACCCGTCTAACTCAGAAGGGCAACAAGTTTGTATAGAGGAACGAGTGTGACCGGAGTTTTTAAGAGTTGAAGAAAAGATTTCGACTCCGGTACTCGCATTGCCGGTGCAAGGAGAAGACTTCGTGGTTTATAGCGACGCGTCTTATTCAGGATTGGGGTGTGTTCTAATGCAAGGCGGGAAGGCGATTGCATATGCGTCCCGTTAGTTGAAAAGCTACGAGAAGAACTACCCTATCCACGACTTAGAGTTAGCCGCGGTGGTATTTGCTCTTAAGTTGTGGAGGCACTATTTGTATGGTGCGCGTTGCGAAGTATACAGGGACCACAAAAGTCTGAAGTATTTGTTTACTCAGAAGGAGCTGAACATGCGCCAACGGCGGTGGTTGGAACTATTAAAGGATTACGATGTCAAGATCCTTTACCACCCCGGAAAGGCGAATGTACTCGCCGATGCTCTCAGCAGGAAGTCGGTGGAAAACCTCGCATTGAAGGTTACGGCCCAAGATCCTCTATGCTTGGAGATGAAACGGCTAGATCTTGAGGTAGTAGCTTCGGGAGTTCCGGATATATTATCGGCTCTTATTGTAGCATATCGAACTTCTAAAGTCTTGAAGTTACGAGGTATGTTGGCTTAGAAGGCCATAAAAATGGTTCCGGCGAAGTCTGGAAGCTTTCGGGTGTTTTCGGTGCACTAGGTGCGAGAACGAAGCCCGAAAGGCTATCTTGGGCCACGAGCTAAATCCGACGCTTGCGCGGATGAGATAAGGATGTGGACATGACCTAAATCATGTGTGGGGAGTCTCGGTGCGATTTCAAGTGAATCGGAGACCCACAAGTCCAAAAGTGAGTTGGAACGGAGAGGAAACGGAACCCGAAAGGCTACTTTGGGCCGTGAGCCAAATCCGTCACTTGCGCGGGTGAAATGGTGATGTGGACATGATCTAAATCATGTTTGGAGAGTCTCGGTTCGATTTGAAGCGAATCGGAGGTCAAGCGGGCCAAAAGTGAGTTGGGACGGAGAAGAAACGGAAAAAGCTGGAAATTTGGCTAAGTCCTGAAAATCCTGCTCTCGGGATCCGGACTTACAGTCTAAGTCCGGACTTGAAGCCTAAGTCCAGACTTGGTCTGCGAAAAGCTGAAATTTGGCTAAGTCCTGAAAATCCTGCTCTCGGGATCCGGACTTACAGTCTAAGTCGGGACTTGCAGCCTAAGTCCGGACTTGAAGCCTAAGTCCGGACTTGGTCTACGAAATCTTCAGAAAATGGCTAAGTCCCAGAACACCTGCTCTCGGGATCCGGACTTGAGGCCAAGGTCCGGACCTTGCAGCCCGAAAATGCCCAGTCTGGGCAGTGTATGGGGAATAAAGTTGAGGGACCTTATAGCATTTTGTGGAGGGGTTTATGTGTAAGGAGGGTAACAAAACCCTTTCTCTCCCTCTCTCCCTCACAGAACTCTCTCCCTCTCTCCCTCTCTTCCCTGTTGACCGAAGCAAGAAGAAGAGAGGAAGGAAAGAAAAAGAAAAGAGGAGAAGAAGAAGAAGAAGATGGAGATGATGAAGAAGATGAAGAGGGAGATCCTCTTAGCCCTCTTCTTCCTCTCCCACGAGCTCGGGGCAAGCTTGTAGAGGTAAGCTTTAGCCTTCTTTCATGGTAGATCTTCTAGGAATGGGTTTTAAACCCTAGATCTATAGTTTTTTATCTCCTCACAAGAGTAGAAACCGTGTAGTAGCCGAAGAACACATGAAAACCATGTTTTCTTCGTAGAGCACTAATGGTGGATTTCTAGGGTTTGCTCTAAGCACCCTATGGATGGTTCTAGTACTCTTAGATGAGTTTCTAGATGTTGAACAAGCTCTCTCTTGCTTGTTCTAGAGATCAAAACGGTAGGATTTGCAAAAGTGCAAAACCTAGGGTAAAAATGGGGTTTTTAGAAATAGATGAGTTTGATCTCATTTGACCCCATAGAAACCTAATTGGGGGTGCAACGAACGCGTTGGCGCGCTCGGCTCGGTGATCCGACGAGCGAGTACAAAGATATTAATTATTTAATATATTCATACCGGATGTCCGCGACACGCAAGATAGGAGCCCAAAATTCATGAAAACGGAACTGGGGCAACTTGAAGGCGTGGGGGCAACGGCACAAGGTCTCTGATCGGGATTCGGAGATCGTTCGGTTGGTCGCGCAAGAGCCGGGCCGAACCGGGTCGAGGGTGCCGCGGGCGGCCGATTGCGAGTGTCGACGAGCAATCGGAGAGCGAAACCAAGGTGGGTTGTGTTTACCGAAGCGACTAGGTCGCCTATATATGTCTAAGAGTAAAGATTTCAACTTGATGCATGTGATCCATGTGTAGAAATACATGTTAAAGAACCTAGTGTAATGTGCTAAGTAGATGCATGAGATAGCATGATGAATAATGCTAGGTGTCTAGAGAGAGTTGCATGCTTAGCAGGGTAACCACAAGATGAGCATGATAATAACATGATATAGAAATGCTAGAGAACAAGTAAGCATGAGCTAGATAATGATGTAAAGAATGCTAAGTAAATGAATGCTAAGTAAAGAATGTGAATCATGGACTAATACACAAATAGATCGAGTGGCATCCAACTTAGTGTAAAGAACATAAGTTGTAGTAAACCCAGAGTCAAATGGATCTAGGTAAAGAACAGTGAACCTAGTGTCAAGGACATAGGTTGGTTAAAGAGAATCGTGGACCTAGTGTTAGTAAACATAGGTCGAGTTGGAATGACATTGAACCTAGAGTTAAGTCAACCTAGGTTATGTGACAAAGAATGAACCCTAGTGTCAATGGACCTAGGAGGTAAAGACAATGGACCTAGAGGGTCGTCTCTTGAGGGCCTAGCTAACCCTCAAGCTAGGTGGAACAGATTCATGGAATCCTGTGATATGTGCACCACTGAGGGTGCCGGGCGTGTGCGACGATTTCGCCGTCCGGGGGCTATACCAACGACGTGGCGATGTGCGACGATTTCGCCGGGTGGGTGAGCCAAAATGTGTTCGATACTGGTTAAGCCTGGTGTGGATCAGATCGCCATGAGTTGACACCCTGTGTTTGGGGCACCATTGCTGGGTAAGTACGATACGGCCGCACCAGGAGGCGGAGGAGTGACTCAAACCATTGTTGGGTGAGGTGCGATTAGTTCGCCGCCAGATGGTTAAGTCATGACTTGGGTCCTCGCTGGGTAAGTCCGCCGTGATCGCCACCAGAATGGTTATGTCAAGTGACAGCTGGGTTCCGCGTGTGCGACGATTTCGCCGCGATGAGGCTGAGTCACGGAGAGGCGGCTGATGACAGTGGGGTGAGACGTCCAACACCTCGGGCTAGACGGCGGGCGGATTATCCGCATTGGATTGCCTCAAGACCGAGTCGGGTGGCTTAGTGAGCTGAGGTAGAGTGACCTTAGAATTGAATTGCTAAGTAGCATAAGTGCCAAAAGGTAAAGAATGTAAAGACTAGCTAAACTTGTAAATAGCTAATGAATAGTGCTAGAAATAGCTAAGCTTGTAAATAGCTAAGTATGAATGGAAAGGCTAAAGTAAAGAATAGCAACAAAGTGAAGAAAAGCTAAGAGCTAGAGGGTAATGATTTGTATAGTGCATATTGTGAGGCAGGTTTTTATGTTAGTTGCAAATTATATATCTGTGGATGTTTTTGGACTAACATATTTGCAGTGCCTCCTTGGACCTATTGGTCGAGCTGTTCTCTTGGGTGACCGTACCCACGAGAACTATGGACAATAGTTCTCACCCCTGTGTTGTGGTTTTGGGGGTACAGGTACTCACGTGAGCGGCGCAGTAGCAGCGCGAGGCAAGGGCGTAGCTCCATAGATAGCGCCCTACCAGGAGACCAGAGATAGAAGTACCCCAGTTGACAGAGCTTAGGGGTATAGCAAGGGAGAACAAGTTGTAATATTTGGATTGTAATAGGAAGTTTAAAGTCTTTAAGTTAAATGTAAGAGTTAAATTTGAGACGAATGGTTGTAACAGCAAGTAGCTGCTTTTGTGTTTTCGATACTTCCTTATGCAATCTGTTGTGATATCTGTTCCTGTTTGGAACCTTCTGGTAATTGTATTGATTGCGACGCCTTGAACGTACAGGGGAAACTCTGTCCGTTTGGCGGTCTGTTCGACGCGCCCGAATCCGACCGAATTGGCGGGCACGGGGCGTGACACTTATTGTTCGACCGACCTTGTTGGAGAGGATTAAAAGTCTTCAACCTGCGGACCCTAATCTCCAAAGGGTGCGGCGTGACATTGAGAGCAGATGTGGTGGCGACTTCACCATCGATGCCGACGGTGCACTCTGGTTTCGAAACTGGTGGTGTGTACCAGAAAATGAGGAAGTCTGAAGATTAATTTTGGAAGAAGCGCATCGGGTTCCTTATAGTATTCACCCGGGCAGCACCAAAATGTACAAGGATTTAAAGATGCAGTACTGGTGGCCGAGGATGAAGGCAGGCATTGGATGCTGTGTGGCGCAATGTTTGGTGTGTCAGCAGGTAAAGGCAGAGCGCCGATTTCCAGCATGAAAGTTTCAGATCCTGCCTATCCCAGTTTGGAAATGGGAGGATATCGCGATGGATTTCGTGGTCGGATTGCCTCGTTCGACGGGCGGCCACGATGCGATCTTGGTGATTATGGACTGTACGTCAAAGTCAGCGCACTTTTTACCGATCCATACTACCTGGTTGGGCGAAAAGTTGGCTCAGGTATATCTAGACGAGGTGGTAAGATTACACGAAGTACCGAAGTCGATTGTATCAGATCGAGATCCCCGATTCACCTCATATTTCTGGAAGAGCCTACAGGAGGCACTTGGCACGCGACTCGAGTTCAGTACCGCGTTTCACCCTCAGACAGATGGGCAGTTAGAAAGGACTATCCAGATTCTAGAGGATATGTTGCGGGCGTGTGTCATTGACTATAAGAGAAGTTGGGCGAACTATTTATCGATGGCCGAGTTCGCCTACAATAATAGTTACCAGGCTAGCGTGGAGATGGCACCGTTCGAAGTTCTCTACGGACGGAAATGCAGATCTCCCCTACATTGGGGTGATGTAGGTGAGCGTGCGGTGATAGGCCCCGATGTGTTGTGAGAGGCGGAAGAGAAGTTTCGCCTCGCTCGCCAAAGAATGCTTACGGCACAATCTAGACAGCGGAGTTATGCAAACAAGCGTCGTAGAGATTTGGAATTCGCGATAGGAGATCGCGTATTTCTAAAGGTGTCACCTATGAGAGGTGTGAGGCGGTTTGGGGTTGAAGGGAAGTTGAGTCCTTGATATATAGGACCCTACGAAGTGTTGGAACGCATTGGAGCGGTAGCTTACCGAATTGCATTGCCGCCACAGCTAGCCGACGTTCATAACGTATTCCACGTCTAGCTCCAACCTTCGTAAATATATTCACAACCCCGATCACGCCATGATGTATGAACCGCCGGAACTTCGGGAGGATTTAAGCTATGAAGAGTTTCCGGTGGCGATTCTCGCTCGGGAGGTGCGGAAATTGCGGGATCGTGAGATTCCCTATGTTAAAGTCCGGTGGAGTAATCACGATGACCGTGAAGCCACTTGGGAGCTCGAGAGCGAGATGAAAGAGTATCACCCTCATCTATTTGAGTAATGAGGTATGAGTTTAAGTTTAATTAAGTATAAAGGGTTCGTTTCGAGGAAGAAACTCTTTTAAGGTGGGGAGGATGTAAGGAAGTGAATTCTCGAAATCCGAAGTTACAAATGTAAACTTGATGTAAATGACTGTTGAATGATGTAATAGATAGACTTATCTCTCTTTATTTACTTGTATGCTTACTTGTATCTTGCTCTTACTTGTCGGCACCTTGAGGTGCATTGTATCTTGTCATGTATGTATTAGAATTATTCCGGGGCAATTCTTGTGCATGACTTGGTTGGCGAGCCTTGGGCGGACAGGGAAATGCTGTCCGTTCGGCGCCTGTTCGTCATCCCCGAACCAGACCAAATTGGTAGCGGTCTCGGGGCGTGACAAGATAACTTTGCAAAACCCTCAACAAATCTCCGATAGTAGCCATCCAAACCAAGAAAACTCCGGATCTCAGTGACACTCGTCGGTCTTGACCATTCCTTGATAGCTTCAATCTTCCTAGAATCCACGGCTATACCCAATCCTAAAATCAAATGTCCGAGGAATGCTACTTCTCGAAGCCAAAATTCACAATTTTTCAACTTGGCAAACAACTTCCTCTCTTGAAGTACTTGAAGTATAAGCCTCAAATGCTCATCGTGATCCGCATCACTTCGGGAGCAGACCAAAATATCGTCGATGAACACTACGACGAACCTGTCTAGATAAGGCTTGAAAACACGGTTCATTAGATCCATAAAAGCTGCTAGGGCATTAGTAAGCCCAAACGGCATAACTGTGAACTCATAATGTCCATACCGTGTTCTAAAAGCCGTCTTCGATACATACTCGGGCTTGATCTTTAACTGGTGGTACCCCGACTGCAAGTCGGTCTTGGAATACACACTCGATCCCTGAAACTGATCAAACAGATCGTCAATCCTTGGGAACGGATAATTATTCTTGATCGTAACTTTATTAAGTTCACGATAATCCACACAAAGGCGAAGTGATCCGTCCTTCTTCTTGACGAATAAAACTGGCGCTCCCCAAGGAGAGACGTTCGGCCGAATGAAGCCTTTATCCAAAAGATCCTGTAGCTGTGCCCTCAGCTCTTTCAACTCCGCCGGTGTCATTCTATAGCATGCCTTTGAGATTGGGGTAGTCCTGGCGACGAGATCTACCACAAACTCAATCTCCCTATTCGGGGGCATACCCGATAGCTCAGCTGGAAACACGTCCAGAAACTCCCGCACCACCGGGATATCCTCAATCCTAGGGGTGTCATCCTCGCCCCTCAACATGACACTAGCCAAATAGGCTATACAACCCCTGCTGATCAGCTGCCTAGCTCGAGACGAGCTGATCATCATCGCAAACAGCGGACTCTGGCATTCTCTAAACACCACCTCAATCTGCCTCGGTTCTCTAAAAGTAACCGTTCGATTCTTACAATCGATAGTGGCGTAATACTTGGTTAACCAATCCATGCCTAAGACCATATCGAATTCTCCCAGCTTGCGCAAGACTAGCAAATTCACGAGCATAATCCAATCTTCTACTCGAACAGGACAACTGGGCCAACTCTCGAATGTCCAAAATATGGTCGGGTACAACAACATATCCCGGATGCAACAAAAGAACTAAATGGATGCCATGCAACTTGGCAAACAGCCGATCTATGAATGAATGTGATGCAACGGTATCAAATAATGCACGAACTCTAGTGCCATCAAGTAAAATGATACCTGCCACCACATCCTCGGCTGTCGCCGCCTCCTCGGTCTGCGCAGCGTACATGCTCCCTCTCGAGGCCTGTTGTGACTCATCACCCTGGCGCTAGACGGGTGGCCGCCGGTCTTGTCTTAGATGGAGTCCCCTAGGCGGTGGTTGGTAGAGCGGTGTCGATGCGGATGACGGTGCGGTGAAGAACCTCTCGGGCACTTAGTCAGAAAATGGCCCTCCTGGCAGTAGCACATGCTTGCCGCTATGGAATCTTGTCACGCCCAGAGCCCGCCAATTCGGTCGGATTCGGGCGCGCAAACAGAGACGCCGAACACGGACGAGTTTCCCCTGTACGTTCAAGGCGTCGCAATTCATACAATTACAAGAAGGTTCCAAACAGGAACAGATATTACAATCATATTGCATAAGGAAGTATCATAAACATAAAACAGCTACTTGCTATTACAACCATTCGTCTCAATTTAACTTTTACATTCATTTACAAGCTTCCTAATTCAATCTAGTTATTACACACTTAATTACATTTTCTTTACATGTTGTCTTTCTTTCCCTGCTATACCCCTAGCTATGCCGACTGGGGTACTTCTATCTCAGTCTCCTGGTAGGGCGCTATCTACTGAGCTACGCCCTTGCCTCTGCTGGCTACGCCACTCACGTGTGTACCTGTACCCCCAAAACCACAACACGGGGGTGAGAACTATTGTCCATAGTTCTCGTGGGTACGATCACCCAAGAGAAAAGCTCGACCAATAGGTCCAAGGAGGCACTGCAGATATGTTAGTCCAAAAACACATATAGATATATAATTGCAACTAACATAAAAACCTGCCTCACAATATGCGATATGCAAACATTCTTTAGCTCATAGCTTTTCTTTACTTTATTGCTATTCTTTACTTTAGCCGTTTCATTCTTAAACTTAGCTATTCATTAGGTTAGCTATTCTCATTCTTGCTCTTTACTTTTGGCACTTATGCTATTTAGCAAATACTTCTAAGGTCACTTGGGCTAAGGTCGCTATGCCAGTCGACTCGGTCTTGAGTCAATTGCTTGCGGATATTCCGCACTCTGTCAGGCTCGAGGCGAAGGACGTCTCGCATGCACCTCAGCCTTAGATTCTCTCGACTATAGGTCCACGCACAGGGTGAGAACTATCATCAACCCCCGGACCACAAGTCGCTCAATGGACCTACGGGCGAGGAGAACCACACGTACCCGCGTCCACGAACTCATACTCATACCGGGCGAGGAGAACCACACGTACCCGAAGAGTCACTGCCAGGCGAGGAGAACCACACGTACCTGCAGTTGCCATTCACTTGCTCTGCTGCACTAGCAGCCGCTGCACTAGCAGCATTCATTCCTAGGGATTCCGGAATCCACTTTCACAACTCTAGGGTTGGTCTTACCCTATGGTATTCGACCTATCTAGGTCCAAGCCTTTACTCAACCTAAGTTTAATACATTAGGTTTGTTGCCACTATGCACATAGCCTAGGTTCTTTAACACTAGGTTTCAATGTTCTTTACTACCTAGGTTCACTTGACTCTAGGTTCAATGTCATTATATTCATAACCTAGGTTTGCTCGACTCTAGGTTTGTTACAACTCATGTTCTTTACACTAAGTTCGATGCCACTCGATCTATATGTGTATTTAGTCCACGACTCACATTCTTTACTTAGCATTCTTACACTTAGCATTCTTATGTTAACCATTCCATTTACATGTACATAATTATGTCTAGCATGTACTCACTAGGCTAAGCATACATTCCTCTACTTAGCATTCTCATACTTACATTTCCATAGCATGTTCATTATATGTTTACTAGGCTAAGCATGTATTCTTTTACTCTTTAGCATTATACCTTATGCTATTATCATGCATCTCATTCACCTTTGTACATATACTTAGCATTCTACTTTATGCCACTAACATGCATTTCTACTTATGCATTATTGAACATGCATCAATATGAACTCATGTCACTCTTAGACATACAGGCGACCTAGTCGCTTCGGTAAACACAACCCACCTCAATTTGCACTCCGATTGCTCGTCGACACTTGCAATCGGCCGCCCGCGGCACTCTTGACCCGGTTCGGCTCGAACTCTTGCACGACCAACCAAACGGTCTCCGAATTGCAATCCGAGACTTTGTGTCGTTGCCCCACGCCTTTAAGTTGCCCCAGTTCCGTTTTCATGAATTTAGGGCTCCTATCTTGCGTGCTGCGGACATCTGGTATGAATATATTAAATAATTAATATCTTTGTACTCGCTCGTCGAATCACCGAACCGAGCGCGCCAACGCGTTCGTTGCACCCCCAATTAGGTTTCCATAGGGTCAAATGAGATCAATCTCATCTATTTCTAAAAACCCCATTTTGGAGCCCTAGGTTTGCATCTATGCAATCCCACCGATTTGATCCCTAGAACAAGCAATAGAGAGCTTGTCTAACCTCTAGGAACTCATCTAAGAGCACTAGAACCATCCATAGGGTGCTTAGAGCAAACCCTAGAAATCCACCATTAGAGCACCTTGAAGAACACATGATTTTCATGAGTTCCCAAGTCTCTACAAGGTTCTAAAGCTTGCAAGAAGATCAAAACTCTAGATCTAGGGTTTAGAAACCCTCTACTAGAAGATTTACCATGAGAGGAGCAAAGGCTTACCTCTACAAGAAGCCCTCTTGCACAAAGGAGAGGAAGAAGATGGCCCAAGGGACCTCCATCTTCATCTTCTTCATCATCTCCATCTTCTTCTTCTTCTTCTTCTTCTCTTTTCTTCTTCTTTTTTTCTTTCTCCTCTTCTTCCCCTCTTGCTGTCGAACAGAGAGAGAGAGAGAGAGGGAGCTGAGTGAGTGAGAGAGAGAAAGAGAGCGTTTAATCCACTCTATACACTCATCTCATGCCAACTTTGCATATAAACCCCTCAACTTTTCATCTGTTACCTTGACCCAATGCCCAGGCATTTCGGGTCTCAGAGACCGGTCTCCATGTATGGGGTCCGGACTCCAAGTACCTTCGCCAGAGTCCAATCGCGCGTGGGGTTCTGTAACGACCCAGCCCACTAGCAACAATAACTCGTTGGGCCCAACCACCGGCCCAAAATGCTTAAGCCCAGTTATTATTACTAGTGTCTAAATCTCTTATAAACCCAATGACAACCCCATTTCCATCCGATGTGGGACTATTGGGGTGTCACAAACTCCCCCCGTTAAGGCCCTGACGTCCTCGTCAGTCCAATCACACACACAGCCCACGATCACCAGGCGATGTGAGACTCGTCTCGCTAGCCCGTCATCCAGACACCGGCTCAGCCGAGACTCGCCACACATGTCCGGCTGGTGAACCGGCTCTGATACCAAATGTAACGACCCAGCCCACTAGCAACAATAACTCGTTGGGCCCAACCACCGGCCCAAAATGCTTAAGCCCAGTTATTATTACTAGTGTCTAAATATCTTATAAA
Organism: Aechmea fasciata; assembly: GCA_025177825.1. Lineage (NCBI taxonomy): Eukaryota > Viridiplantae > Streptophyta > Magnoliopsida > Poales > Bromeliaceae > Aechmea > Aechmea fasciata. Next base: position 2,238,629 of record CM045934.1, read on the forward strand.
CCCAATGACAACCCCATTCCCATCCGATGTGGGACTATTGGGGTGTCACAGGTTCGGACCTCACAAAGGTGATCCGGATCCCGAAGGCAGATTTTTCAGGACTTAGCCAAATTTTCAGCTGACTTCGCAGGGTGGACCGGTCCTGGCCTCCTGATCCGGATCCCGAGAGCAGGATTTTCAGGACTTAGCCATTTTTTCAGCTTTTTCACCGTTTCTTCTCCGTTTCAACTCACTTTTGACCCGTTCGACCTCCGATTCGTTTCAAATCGAACCGAGACTCTCCAAACATGATTTAGATCATGTCCACATCATCATTTCACCCGCGCAAGTGACGGATTTGGCTCACGGCCCAAAGTAGCCTTTCGGGTTTCGTTTCCTCTTCGTTCCAACTCACTTTTGGACTTGTGGGTCTCCGATTCACTTGAAATCGCACCGAGACTCCCCACACATGATTTGGATCATGTCCACATCATTATCACATCCACGCAAGCGTCGGATTTAGCTCGTGGCCCAAGATAGCCTTTCGGGCTTCGTTTGTAAGTTACGGGGAAGCCCCAAGGATCTATCTAGATTGTATCAAACAACACCTAGAGGGGGGTGAATAGGTGTATCGGCCAAAAACCACAATTCTCGATGCTTTAAAAAGGTAAATGCGGAAATTAAAAAGCACACCGAGATTTACGTGGGAAAACTCCAACTCGGAGTAAAAAACCCACGGGACCAACACGCGAATAAACAATCAATAAGAGAAAAGATTACAAGGTGATACCGAACTCCACGGACTCGACCTCTCTAACTCTCCTATGGATCTCCGCGCAATCCTCCTTCGGGTTGTCCACGCCCTCACGTCCGAGTCCACGAACGCACGCACTTCGAATCCACGAAGCCTCGAACACGCCGAATCCACGACGCCCACTCGAATCCACGAGCACACTCCGTCCGGAGCAAGAACAATACGATCGATGGTGATTTATTGCTTAGATTCTCATTAAAGATCTATGGGAATAATCTCTAAGCAATTCTCAAATTGATTCTAGAAAAACATTAAGAATTAGGGCACCGAGAATCAATTTGGGAGAAGCTTGATGTAGAAGATGAGAAAAACGGCTACCTACAAGCTTCTAGGGTTTTCAATAAAGTTTATAATGTAAGCATATTGAATTATGAACCCCCCATGGTCTTTATATAGTATTAGAAGACTTAGAGATAGATTAGGATTGTAACAACCAAATCTGGAAATATTTCCCACAGCCAAGGTCCGGACTCAGCCCCCCTCAACCGGTCCTGCCTTTCGTCATTGAAAAATATTTTTCACAGGGTCCGGTCCTAAGCCATGAGATCCGGTCCTGGCTTGCGCAACATCAAATATAGAGCTTCGGGATCCGGATCCCACCTCTTAGATCCGGTCCACCTTAATTCATCCTGAAACTGCAAGGAACGGGATCCGGATCACAATCCAGATCCGGCTCACACTTAAAGTTGCGCGGAGGACGAAGCTTACGGGATCCATCTCACCTCTCGGATCCCGATCTCACCTTATAGACCCGGATGTCTCCTTTGAGAACCGGATCTTGACCAACTTTTACCAGCTTTGAATTTAGTCAAATAGAATTCAATCCAAGTCCTCTAACTACTATATCTTAGTCTAAAATCACCATAAATGTTCTTAGAATCATACGAGGTGCCGAGCTTCACCGAGTCTTGTAATGTCTGTTTGCATCTTCTTTGTTCAAATGTGCTGCCTTCAAGACTCGACTCAATTCACGAAACTTGCCAACACAAAATCCTTAACAATCTCCCCTTTGGCAATTTCGTGACAAAACACAAAAGCTCACTAAAATTACATCATAAAAGAAAAACGAAGTTCAATGTCATCACCAAAACACTAAACTTCTCGCGTGTAATCCAAATACAATTTTGAAACTCAAAATTACATCAAAACTCCTAAAACAAACTCTATGACTTAGACACAAGGAGTCTTGAAGTCTTCAATGATCTGCAATTAGATTACTTTCTCTACGAACAAAGTTCACAAACAAAGTCAGTAGAAAAAAAAATATATGATAAAAAAAAAATATATGAAAATCACAATCTCTCCCCCTTTGTTCATTTCTCCCCCTTTTTCATGATCACATCTCATTCTCCCTCCTTAATCTCATCATACCTCCCCCTTCGTGTATGCATCAAATACCAAATATCTTCTCCCTCTATATCTTGTTCTTCATTCTCCCCCTTTTTGTCAAAAATTGCCAAAAAGAAATACAAATAGAGAGAAAAACAAACGAGCAAAAAGAAAGTAGTTATGACATAGTTACAAATCTAGATACCAAAATTAAGCAAACTAGACAAAGTTAATTTCATAATAAAGCTCAAAAAGGTAAAATCACTCCGTGTCCTCCTCATCAAAAAAATTTTGCCTTGTTTTCTCAAAAATCCTTCCAAATTAAGTTAATTTCATAAAAGTTAAAGATTGTACCCCAAAAATCATTATGATGAAGATAAAATATTAAGTAATTTCAAAAGACATCAAAACATCAAAATTTGATATTAAAAATAATCTAATGTTTTAAAGTCATCAAGATGCAAATTGATGAAAAATAATTTTTAGAAATTTAGCAAAATTGACACCAATTTGTCGCAACCCGTTCAAAATAGAGATTTAACCAATAAACACCGGGGATGGCTCTTTGAGCATCTTTTTCATACTACCACCGTATATCGCCGACAATACTAAAATATTCATATATATTTTTCAACATTTTTCGGTTAATCACATAATTTCTCATGTGGTAGCTTCACACATCTTGGACGACCGGGGTGGTAGCTCTTTCCTACATGTGGTGGTAGTTTTCACACTCCTTTTTAGGATGTAACTCTTTCCACATCTTTTTAATCATAGGAGTTTCTCCTTTTTTTTTTAATATTCAAACTCCCCTAAATTAGACAATCTCACATTTGAAAATAATTTTGACGAACTTTAGTCGATTAGCAAATATCCATCAATTATATTCAACATTCACTATCAAGATGAATCAATTACCAAGAGATTAAAATTAATTTCAAAATTTTGATGAATGTATGTAAGAAGAAATCACATATTAAATTATCGTCAAAATAATAAAAAGTGGAGTAAAATCGATAATTAATATGAATTTAATTCAATTTGAATTGACTTTAAATACCGTTTAAGGCTCTTTAAAAAACCTTTAATCTCTCTAACTTTATGATTTTCAATCATCTCCTTTCTTAAGTAAATTTTTAATCAAATTAAAAATTCCCAAATACCTCTCCTAAAAAAAAATTTCAAAACAAAATTTTAAACAATGAACCTCGTCAAAAAGATGTAATGCAATGAAAATATAGTATGCAATATGAATCAATCAAAGCATTATATAAATAAAAATAAACTAAGACGAGGAGCAAGGAAAGATATCACCTTTCCGGATCCAAACTTGTCGGATCTTTGGTTGTCTTGGCTTGTCGACGTTATGTTTTGACTTTTGATCCACCGTTGGTCTTTTCATTGCTTGAAGCTTCGGTTGATGTTGTCGTTGAGGCTTTGAAACCCAAACCGCTTGTGACTTTCGCTTAGAAATCCGGTTTGGTTGAGATACTCGACCCAAATTATTATTCTTTTGATTAGAGGAGAGGCGAGTAGTAGGGAATCTGGATTTATTCTTCTTTGGACAACTCTTCTTGATGTGTCCTTTGATGCCGCACTTGTGACACACCTTATCCTTCAAGGTCGTTGAGACTTTAGATATCGACTTTAACTCCTTCTCAACGTATGTCCGTTCATATCCGAGGCCCAACTTGTTCGTTTGACCTAACCCAAGCATACTATCCAACTTCTTCGACCCCGAAGAAAATTGTTGAAGATCGGATTTGAGTTGATAAACTTGCTTGGTTAACACTTGATTGGATGTAAAAGTTTCCTTAAATTGTTGCTCCAAAAATCCAATCTTATCCTTATAAGATTTCATCGTTAATTCCGCTTCTTCTAGCTTCGTTTGGAGGACCGAATTGTTATTCAAAATCGATTCTCGTTCCTCCTCAAGAGCTTCATTCATGATCCTCATATTGTTGTTATCCTCTTCAATCTCCAACAATCGACTTTCCAACTTCTTATTGAATTTAGCCATCTTCCGTGATTCAACAAGAAGTTGATTGTATCTTCCGCTATATCCTCGTCGTGTGCTTCCTCCTCGCTTTCGCCATTCTCGCTCGAAGACCCATGCAAAGAAAGAGAAGGATTTGAATTAGATATAATTGAAGATAAACAAGCAACATTAGTCAAAGAAGAATTAGAAAATAGAGCCATATGATCCTTTTCTTCATCACTTGGCGATGAATCACCCGAAGTTGAATCATCCCAAGTCTTTGCTTGCAATGCTTTTTGTTTATACGTCTTCTTTGAAGGACAATCCGTTGCAATATGGCCGTAGCCTCTACACTTGAAGCATTGGATTTCCCCTTCAAATTCATCTTTTTCATTCGAAGACTTTGCAAGTTTTTTATCTTCCAATTTAGAATTAGAAGAAGGTTTAGAGAAAGATTTTCGCTTCGAAGTTGAAGCATTGTTCTTTCGGAAGTTCCGTCGGAATTTCTTCGTGAGTAGCGCCAATTGATGTTCAAAATCCGCAAGCGTGATATTTCCGTGGGAATTCGTGTCGTCGTCTTCTTCCTTTGTTGATTTGAGTGCAATCCCTGTGCTTTTAGAAAAAGACTTGGAAGAAGATTGGTTAGTAGGAAAAGTCATCTCGTACGTTTGTAATGCGCCTACTAACTCTTCGACTTTCATCTCGTCCGGATGCTTAACCGTTTCGATCGCGGCAACCTTTGCCCGAAAGCGTTCCGGAAGAGTTCGAAGAATTTTTCTAACAACTTTTGACTCCGGGATTTTCTCTCCCAAGTTAGCGCATGTATTTACAATGTCTTGTAGACGCGTATAATACTCGGTAAAGGTCTCGTTTTCGTCCATAGAGATCGAATCGAATTTGCTAGTAAGCATTTGTAATTTTTGGACCTTTACTAAGCTTGTTCCTTCATGCGTAACTTGTAGAGTATCCCAAATCTCTTTCGCGGTTTCACAAGCCGAAACGCGAGTAAACTCCGTTTGAGACAAGGCATTAAATAAAGCGTTTATGCCCTTGCCGTTAAACGAAGATGCCTCGTTTTCATCTTTTGTCCACTTGTCTCGTGGTTTAGGCTTCTCAACATTATCGACCTTTTCGGTTGGAGGTTTCCATCCGAACTCAATTGATTTCCACACCCGCTCTTCGATTGCAATTAGAAAAGCTCTCATGCGAACTTTCCAATAGGCATAATTCGTGCCGTCGAAAAGCGGGGGTCGATTAATGTTACCGCCTTCGGCCATTTGATATCAATATATCTAGATCCCGCTCTGATACCAATTGTGAGTTACGGGGGAGCCCCAAGGATCTATCTAGATTGTATCAAACAACACCTAGAGGGGGGTGAATAGGTGTATCGGCCAAAAACCACAATTCTCGATGCTTTAAAAAGGTAAATGCGGAAATTAAAAAGCACACCGAGATTTACGTGGGAAAACTCCAACTCGAAGTAAAAAACCCACGGGACCAACACGCGAATAAACAATCAATAAGAGAAAAGATTACAAGGTGATACCGAACTCCACGGACTCGACCTCTCTAACTCTCCTATGGATCTCCGCGCAATCCTCCTTCGGGTTGTCCACGCCCTCACGTCTGAGTCCACGAACGCACGCACTTCGAATCCACGAAGCCTCGAACACGCCGAATCCACGACGCCTACTCGAATCCACGAGCACACTCCGTCCGAGCAAGAACAATACGATCGATGGTGATTTATTGCTTAGATTCTCATTAAAGATCTATGGGAATAATCTCTAAGCAATTCTCAAATTGATTCTAGAAAAACATTAAGAATTAGGGCACCGAGAATCAATTTGGGAGAAGCTTGATGTAGAAGATGAGAAAAACGGCTACCTACAAGCTTCTAGGGTTTTCAATAAAGTTTATAATGTAAGCATATTGAATTATGAACCCCCATGGTCTTTATATAGTATTAGAAGACTTAGAGATAGATTAGGATTGTAACAACCAAATCTGGAAATATTTCCCATGACCAAGGTGACTCGGCCACCCTCAACCAGGTCTGCCTTTCGTCATTGAAAAATATTTTTCACAGGGTCCGGTCCTAAGCCATGAGATCCGGTCCTGGCTTGCGCAACATCAAATATAGAGCTTCGGGATCCGGATCCCACCTCTTAGATCCGGTCCACCTTAATTCATCCTGAAACTGCAAGGTACGGGATCCGGATCTCAATCCAGATCCGGATCACACTTAAAGTTGCGCAGAGGACAGGCTTACGGGATCCCGATCTCACCTCTCAGATCCCGATCTCACCTTTTAGATCCGGATGTCACCTTTGAGATCCGGATCTTGACCAAATTTTTCCAGCTTTGATTTTTGTCAAATAGAATTCAATCCAAGTCCTCTAACTACTATATCTTAGTCTAAAATCACCATAAATGTTCTTAGAATCATACCTGAGGTGCCGAGCTTCACCGCTGAGTCTTGTAATGTCTGTTTGCATCTTCTTTGTTCAAATGTGCTCCTGACGCCTTCAAGACTCCGACTCAATTCACGAAACTTGCCAACACAAAATCCTTAACATCGTTCACGCACCTAGTGCACCGAAAACACCCGAAAGCTTCCAAACTTCACGGGAACCATTCTTATGGCCTTCTAAGCCAACATACCTCGTGACTTCATGACTTTAGAAGTTCGGGGTGTTACAGATACTGCGGTGGGTAGTGAGGACCACCGCAGATCACATATTGGGGAAGCCGGCGACGATCAGTACCTCCTCGCGGTGCCGCTGTGCCACGACCACGCTGCTGGCTCCTAGGGTGCTTCGGCGGCTTTCTAAAGTGCGCCTGACTCGCACCCTCAGCCGCGGGCCTTTTGTCCTTACCCTTATCCAAGCCTTCCCTCCGCTCTTAAACGTCTGCCGCACCGCTCTCCAAAATAAGCGCGCGGTTCACCACCTCCCGGTAGGTTTGGAGGTTAGAGGATTGTACAAACCGGAAGACCGACGGTCGTAATCCACGTTCTAAGACGCGGGCCTTGTCCTCGTCGTCACGCACGACGAAAGGCATGCAGTGTAGAAGCCGAAAAAACTCCCTCTCATACTCGGCCACAGATCTGTCTCCCTGGCGCAAGTGGCGCAGATCTGTGCCTCCCATGCGCCCGAATTTCGTCATGGATGCACTCCCTCGTAGTCTGGCTGCTAGGTTTGGCGGGGCCATTCGGGATTATAAGGTCGCCACTTTTCATACTTCCGATATGGCGATCTTTTCCCAAACTAGATTGTTCGTGAGTCGGCCATCAGTCTCAGCCCTCTCAGGTTTGAAAACTCAGTTTTTCGGATCTCCAACTGGGTGGAGGTCGGTGAGCTAGAGCGGGGACTTCTTCGACACAAGGTTTTGATCCGCCTCTATCACTGGCCGATTCTCATTTGGAACTCGGAGGACGTCACTGCAGCCATCTCTAGTTTCGGTGAACTTTGGGACATTGATCCGCTTAGCGAGAGGAGGGACGACGTCTCCTTCCTTCGGGCCCGCATTCGTTGCCTGAATGTTCAACAAATATCCGAGTTTCTTAAGCTCATGGTGGAAGATAGACGCTTTCGAATTTCATTAGAGATTGAATCTTGGGAGGAAGCCAGACCCATCTTGCTTGGTGAAGATCTCGACAGGCGTTTGGGGCTCGACACTACCGAGGATCAGGAAAATTTTCTCAGACAAACTGGTTTTAGATCAATTCCCTACTCCCTGCCAAGAAGAGCTGCCGGTGCTCTGCCGCGCGAGGAGGAGGCCCATCGTCCCCCCTCCCTGTCGAGAAGAGCTGCTGGTGCTCTGCTGCGCGTGGGGCTGTTGTTTTGGGGTCTGCGACCCTTCTATTTTTTACTTTCGTTGAGTTTTCTCTTGTTTCCTCCACCTACGGGCTTCTGGACCCGATGACTCTCCTGTTGTCTCTTGTTATCCTAAAATAGGGTATAACCATGTTTAATCAAATATTATTGGCTTAAATGGGCCAGCATCCTGCCCTGTAGCAGAAGGCCATGTGTGGGCCTAGTCATGTTCGAAGTGGCGTGAGGCTCGGTGGGCCGAGTTATGTTCAAAGTGGCGTGAGGCTGGTTGGGCCGAGTCACAATTGAGACCCATGGGCACTGTATCGATACGCTTTAAGTGAATTTATTGCGTATTTTTAACAGCTCGAGCATTTGGGATTCATGGTTAACGCCAACGATCCGACAAGTTGTATCAAAGCTAGAGGTCACGAGTTCGATTTCTGCATGCTGTAAATGTGTGCAGGTGCTGGAGGGGAGATTGTTGGCTTAAACGGGCCAGCATCCTGTCCTGTGGCGGGAGCCTATGTATGGGTAGAGTCATATTCGAAGTGGCGTAAGGCTGGGTGGGCCGAGCCATATTTGAAGTGGCATGAGGCTGGTTGGGCCGAGTCACAATCGAGACAGTGGTATTTGTATTGGTATGCTTTAAGTGAATTGGTTGCGTATTTCTAACAACTCAAGCTTTTGGGATTAATGGTTAGCACCAACAATCCGACACATATGTCATGTGGTTGGAGGCACCGGAATTAAAAAATCAAGTAGGGTAAATACCCAATGAAGTGAAAAAGGCTGCTAAAGTTGAATTTTTACCAATACCAAGGGTTTGTTTAATCATTGCATGTACATCATCTATAGTGAGTGTAGTAGGTGATGTACAGTACAATTAAAAACAGAGATTAGCGACACTTTTAAATATCGATACGGGTCAGAAAAAATGTTGCTGGCTAAAGTACTGACATTTTAAAAGTGTCGCTATATGTGGGTTCGCTATATGTGGGGCCACCTCAATGTTCGGTACCCACTCCTCCAGCGACCTGTGGCAGAGGGACACGTGGCGATCGTAGCCCTTTACGGTTCCTAGGAGAATATCATGGCCAAACTCTAGCTGCTGGAACCCTACCTCGTCGGTTGCGGTGGCGGACAAGGAGAATGGGAGTTGGTGATCATTTTTTTTTTCCCCTTTTCTATTTGTAATTGGGCTGAGTGGGTTGGGTAGGATTGGTTGAGTACAGGAACTTTTTGTTTTTGATTAGATTTGGCTTTTTATTTAGGTATTAGTAGATTTTTTAAAATGTTTTGGCATAAATCAGATACTTATACAAAAGTATTCCAAAAATGTGTCCATATAACCTAATTCTATTATAGTGGTAGCGTTGCAAGATTGTGGCCGACATTGAACATTGCAGCAACCTTTTTCTCATATATGCATCTGTTTTTATTCTACACATTGTCAGAAGTCTGAGCTGTACAAAATTTAGCAGTATGTTCAAACTATTTGCAGTAGTTGCATCGCATGCACTTGTCACAAGTCATGCGGTGCATGTGAGGTTGTTGTAGCAGGTTTTGATCGCATGTCATGATGCACATCAGAAAAAGGCTTTGTATAACGAGGGTGGAGGCAAAAGTGGCAAGAACAGAGGAACAGTCTAAGAATAAAAATTGATAGTATCTTTGCGTGTTTCTTGGTGGTTGGTACCCGAGGCCCTAGTTTGAATCCTAGTTGATTCACATTTCTAACCAAGTTTATTTCTAAATGAAATAAATGAAGCGGGTAGCGTGCCACCAATCTCTCTCTCCGTAAAAAAAAAAAAAAAAATCTTGTAAAGCATATGAGAAATTGAATAAGTCAAGTTTCTTCACAATATTGATAGTAAAGATCAGCATCGGCTGTCCACTTGGGCTTAAGTTAAAGCTAATTGGTTCCAAATAAAAGACATCTGAGAGTGAAAATCTAATACGTCTCTGTCACGCCCTGGGACAGGCGGAGGCCCTCCCGGTAACGCAACCAAACGCGCCATATGTCTACACATATAAAACGTCAACAACAACAGCGGAAGTAAAACAAGAGATATTCTACAGCTAGAGATATCAGAGCATAAACAACTGAATTCTATCAACAAGTATAGGTGAAAGAAAACTAAACAATAAGGATGAAACATAAAGTTATACAACAACTGTCTCAATAATCCAAAATGGGGTGGTCACTATACACAGGTACAACTCTCAGCCTCTCCAAAATAAAAATATCGAGAGGTAGACCGCCTATCAAAAAGTCTCTCGCCAAAGATCGCTGGCCCGAGGCAATACCCTTTCCTCGGTCCCTGGCCTCCCCCGGCGCGGAAGGCTCTGAAAAGAAACATAAAACAGAGGGCGTGAGAAGTATAATTTATAGTTCCCAGTGGGCAATTACTGACCTTAGCCACATGCGCCACTAGGCCCAAAATAAAGAGAACATGTTAGGGTACAATAATGAACTGCTGAAACGAAAGCATGTATAAAAGGTCATAATAACTAACTGTAAAGAAAGCATATATAAAATGCGAATTACTATGCCACAAAGTACATGATGTATATAAATGCTATCATGATCAAATATGTCAAAACATGATGAGTATGCTCTATCATGGCAACCAAGTATACTATAATGCAACATGTAAACTATCAAGTATACTACATGTCCCAAAGCTATGCTATAAGCATGTTAAAGTGTTCCAACTACTATAACCTATTTAGTAGTGATTGTCAATTATGAATTAATGACATTATTCAATCTTGTTATAGGATCTACACGAGTATAGTCCGGCTTGTGCCACCTAAGTGCCGTGGTAGCCCCAACATCCCCCGTAAGGAATGAGTTTATTCCTCTCGGCCCCGTAGGTTTCTCGATACCGCATGAGCGAACATAGGTCGCAAAGGCTAACTCCGGAGTGCCGGCTTGTAGGGAGCGACCCTCACAAGTATGTGCGAATGAGCACAAATGGCAAGCAAGCATGGTCAATATTTCAAGTATCCAATCGTCATGTCTCTAACATGGTAATGGTCTCTAGTAATCCCAAAGGTCTAGTGCAATACCCCTTTATGACATTATATCTCAATATGTCCCAATCCGGTTCCAACACTAATGCCACTTTATGACATTAGGTTTACTAAGTCCACACATAATCTAAGCCTAATGCCGTTTTATGATATTAACTTACGATATCTCACATAAATGCCAAGCCCAATGCCTCTTTCTGACATTAGCTTTCTCTATACATACATCACTTTATACTAATGCCACTTTATGACATTATGTTTACTCCTATGCCAAGCATGAGTTCTAAGCCCTAGAGTGCATAATACATGTTGATCATTTCACTATATGAAACATGGTCCGAAGACAAATATAGGCATGCTATTCAAATGCACAAGTTCAACATAAACAACCCTCTACTACATAGAGGTCTAAATATGCATCATACATGCAACATGCCTTTTAAGCATTCTAAAATTCACAAATAAACTATCTAGCATGGATTTGCATGCACATTTATTTTACGATAAATAAAAACCGTTATAGAAAAATATATCTCATTTTTTACGAGGCCAAACCCACCAAGAGTTCCTCTCAGCCTTCCGAAATACTAACGAAGCTTTGATCTACACTCTTAGCACCCTAAGAGTCATACTAAAGGAGTTACGACATCGAAACGAAGAACCATAAGGTCAAACATTAAGCATGTCATGAAAAGGGGTAAAAACTCACCTATAGTGTAGAAATCTCCTTTAAAATTTCAAATGTAAGCTAAATCCTTCCAATGCAACCTAAACCAAGATTCTAAACCAATCAATAGAGCTCTAAAAGTTTCTAATCAAAAAGCCCCAATAAAATCCTAGATTTTTATTTTTTAGGGTTTCATCTCATAGAAGCCAACAAAACTTAAATCTAGAGTAAAGAATAAGTTACTAACCTCTTTGAGGCATCAATCAAGGCCCAAACACTAACTAGGTTGAAGATCTCCCTTCTATCAAGCTCCAAAACCAAGCTGCAGGCTTCTTCCAAATACACCAAGAAGCAAAAAGAAGGTGTTTAAACGCCAAAAATTCAAGAAAAATGGAGATAAAACCAAAGAGGGAAAAGAGAGCAGGGAGGGAAAAGAGAGGAGGTCCCTACCTTCTTCTTCTGTGTCCTCAACATAGGGAAAGCCCTAGGGGATGTAGGTGCTAATATAGAAATATTACAATGCAAATACACTCCTGCAGTTCCAATATTTCAGAAACTGTCAAAATGTACCGGTACACGGGTAAGTGTACCGGTACAAATCCCACGAAAATGGCAAACCCGGGCCTCAGATTTGAGAGAAAACTGCCATTTGTATCGGTACAAATTCCAAAGTGTACCGGTACAACCATCAGTCCTGTACGGGTACATCCATCAGCCCTGTACCGATACACAGCCTTACATAAGCAATCCGAGAGCTGTCCAAAATCTAACTTTTCGGGTTTTGATGTTAAGTTTTAAACCTTCATTCTCGGGACTCGAGTCATAGGTCAGAACACTGTCAACGACCCTCTAGAAAATGTGAAAAAGTTCGGAACTCACATCAAACACTCGAACATCGCAATTTGCAAAGGTCCAGTGTGTTACAACTTCAGTTGCTTCATCATACAAATATGCTTTTCAAGCTTGTATTTGTGTAGAAAATTAGTTTGATTATAACGAGGCGATAAAAAATACCAAACCTTTTATGCACTATTATATGAAACTTTCTGAACTGCATACTAACTAATAGTAGACTAATGGTATTAGCAATCCAAATTAATATTTTATTGTTATTAATCTTTTACTTTTCAATAGCATCATAGGAGCATTCATCACATTAATTTGGATTCTCTCATAATATATTTTCGAAGACCTTTTCCTTTCAAAAAACTTCTCATGAGAAGAAGATGAAGTAATTGGAGTACACATTGCATTAATACCACAATAATGAGTAAGAAAAAGTGGGATTGGGCTTAATTGATATCTTGTTCATGGGAGGCCGTTTTCACTATTTATGTAATACTAGTGTAGAGACCCGCGCGATGCAGCGGGTAGATAATAAAAACAAAAATTTAAAATTTTAATAAAATTTATATTTACAACTTATTGATATATAAGCTATACCCATGTTAAATATAGTCAATTTCTATAACTAAATTCAACTACTAAAAAAAAAAATTATAGTTAGAAGCTTATATAATTTTTTTTAAAAGTATCGAAATATAGTAAGAGACATATAATTTTATCGTATTATATGCCTCTTAAACATTCCGTTGTGAAAGAAACAAAAAGCTAACTTCAGCAGTGCTAAATCAACCTAGTGGGCACTTATATGAACCGCGGCTCGATTTTGCGAGACGATACTTCTCGAAGAAGTCAACTTTCTTCGCATGCTCTTCTTTTTCTTCTTTACCATCCTCATCATCTTCATTAACACAATAAGAGAGAGAGAGAGAGAGAGAGAGAGAGAGAGCGAGAGAGAGAGAGAGAGAGAGAGAGAGAGAGAGAGCTAGTTGAGTGTTGGGTGAAAAATTAGATATGATATTTTTTTTTTGCATGAGAAATAAGAGGTAGTACAAAAGAAAGTGGATAGAGAATTAATAGAGGTGGGGGTGGATTGGAGTTACAAAATTCATTTATTAGTAGAATATGGTGCCTATAATTAAATGTTGTATTTTCGTTTAATTAATTTCGTGATTTCAAAGGATTGGGATGTGAAGGGCTTGACGTTGAAAAGAGAGTTGAGGGAGAAGAAATGACTAATAAAGAGGCGAAAATCGAAGTAGCAACATTACAGAGAAGAAATTAATGTGACAGAAAGCCAAAGAGACATACGTTAGGAGAAAGAATTACTAGATGATGAAAAGTCGAAAAAACAGACGTTACAGAAAAAGAATTAATGAGACGGAAAGCCGAAGAGGCAAACATTACGAAGAAGGCGAGCAGTCGTAATGATTGAAGAGTAGAATTTTGAGAAGAGATTATATATGGTGTCGCCACGTGGCAAAAGTTGGTGGCAAAAGTTGATATGGTACCGCCACGTGGCAAAAGTTGATATGGTGCTGCCATGTGGCAAAAGTTAATGGGAAATAATGTATTTGTATAGATAGATAAGTGTAAAGTCTACGCGTACGTATAAGTATTTGAATATCCAATCAATCAACCCAAAAAGAACAAGAATAAATGATAAATATCAATACCTATAAATTATTCCTCCTCAATCTGTCACATGACAATATTTTCTTCATTATTATTAAGTGTGTGAACTTCATCCCGAACTGGCTCAAGTTCACCACAGATTTCTCTCTTTTTTTGCTTAAACCGAATCTGAAATTTTCTTTTATTTTTCTTTGAACCGAATCGATCATTGTTAAGTGCGAGTTCTTTCAAATCTATTCAAGTCTTCCATATATTTTCTCTTTTTTACTTAAACCGAATCTTGTTTTTCTCTTTCTTTGCTTGTCTTGAACTATTGAGAATGCGGTACTCGTCACGATCTGGGATCCCGAGAATCCGTAACCCGCTCCGACACCAACTGCTGTTGATCCGATACCGGATGTTGGGATTCTGCAACGGAAGCGTCGAATGGTACACAATCGAAAAAGGCTCTCTCTCATCTGTACACCACCTAGGCACATTCACCAATTTGCATACATAGGCTATATATAAGGCTCACCAATTTGCGTACATAGAGCTATATTTAAGGCTTCACCCAAGATGTACTCAAATCCTAAAAAAATTAGAATTCCAACTCCAAATAATATTTAAATATATATTTAATTTATCTTCATTAAATTTAAATATTTATCATAATTTAGTTAGATTTATACTCTAATTAATATTTAAATTTTAATTTATCTATAATATATTTAAATATTAATTCTTATCCAACTAAAAATTAAATCAACTATAAATCTAACCAAAATCCTAATATGAACTGGATCAACCTATTACATTGTGCCAAACCGGCCTAACAGCTCCACATGATTCCATCTTTGAATTTTTTTTTTTTTTTTTTTTTTTGCTTGAATTGACCTAAATCATACCTCTACATTAGGCCGAATTATTTTTCCTCCTCTTCTTCGGCTATTTACCTCATTTATCGGCAAGATAAATTCCACCTCTTATCATTGCTTCTTCCATTACTTTTTCGTTTTCTTTGTTGTCGTTTTCTTTTTTTTCTTCAATTAACTTTCGTAGCATCGCACGGGTTACTACATTAATCACTATACCAGAATTATGTTATAGAGACACATTTTTTAGACACTTTTATATAAGTGATCAATTTATGCCAAAATTTTTTTAAAAAATCTATTAAAGTCTAAATATAAAGCCTAATCCAATAAAAAATAAAAATTTTCTCGACTCAACCAACCGCACCAATCCCACTCGGTCCAATTACAAATAAAAAAAAAAATAAAAAATAATCCGCAACTCCCCTTCTTTTTCTCCGCCACCACAGTGACAAGTTGGAGTTCGACGACCGGAATTTGGCCGCGAGAATCTTGCGAGGACCGTACAGGTTACAATCGCCACGTATCCCTCTGCCACATGTCGTTAGAGAAGTGGGTGCTAAATATTAAGGCGACACTACCTATAGCAACCCCACATATGGCAACTTTTTAAAAAAGTGTTGGTAATTTAGCTAGTAGCACTACAAAAAATCTTGTATTTAAGGACACTTTAAATCATAATTAGCGACGCTTTAAAGCGTCGGCAAAAATAATCCCGACTCTTGTAAAAGCGTCGGGTAAAGAAATCGTTAAATAAATATGTCGGGATAAATATACCGACGTTTTAATATAGCGTCGGAAAATGTATATAAATATTTGATAAAAATATGTTTATTGACGACACTTAATCATAGTGTCGGCAAATCCTAAATATTAAAGACGTTAGAAGAAAGCGTCGTCTGAAACATATTTTGTTGTAGTGTAGCATTTTTTTTTTATCTCTACCAAGATTTAAAAGTATCGCTATATATCGTTTTTGTTGTAATTAATGGTGCATAATTAAGGGGAATATGGAAAGTGGGGTGATTGCATATATGGTAGTAATCACAACTGTGATAGCTAGCACTTATGATAAAGAGATTATTTGCCGTACTAGATATAAATACTGTGATTTTCTACCGGTTTTTTTTTTCCCGAGCTGATAAAACTCTTGAAATTTTGCAGCCTCACATATATATTTGCTTTTTAATTCTAATACTGTAGGTTACAATTTGATGTAGTTGTAAAAGTTATGTGATTAAAATGAAGAAGAACAAGGAGCGAGAGAGGGAGGATAAAAAATTTTGTATTGTGAGGAAATAAAAATTAAGAAACCTCAATAACTCTCCATCTACAAAACCCTATCGGTCCTATTTATAATAAAGTTAAGTTTATTTATAATAAAGTTAAGTTTATTCCATCTACAAAAACCGACCATCCCTAGAGCAAGTGGAAGGGCTTGGTGGTTGGTACCCGTGACCCAAGTTCGAATCCTAGTTGATTCACATTTCTAGCTAAATTTATTTCATCTAAATGAAATAAACGAAGCGGGTAGCGTGCTACCTATCTCTTAAAAAAAAAATAAAGTTAAAAAATCTAAATCCTCAAAGTCAAATATCAAAGAAAAATTTTCATAGATACCCTTATAGGAGACTGAAATTTTATCAATACCCCTGTAAAATTGAAAATATCTTAAATGCCTTTCTAAATTAAAAAAGAAAAAAAAACTCATAAATACCCCTATACATAATGTGCCGTGAGAATCTAACGGAATAAGTTGTAAATTCTATTTCTACCCTTGTACTACTTGCAACGGATATATTTACACTTTTCATAAATACCCTTATTTAATTTCATCAATATTCCTATGGAAGATTGTAATTAATTTCATGAATAATTCTCGAAACTAGAAAATATCATCAATACCCCATTTAAAACCGAAAGTATTCATATAAACCTTTTAGGTTAACTTTTCGTCAAGAAGTCATCCAATATTTTATAAATATCATTTTACCCCTAGCATGAATTTAACCCATATTTAAGATTAATTATATGATCAATTTCTAACTTTTGAGTCACATAATGATTTAACATTTTTTAAATTTTTTTTATAATTAAAGATCTTTAGTCTATTAAGTGTGATAGTTAAATTTCATTATGATTTTTCACTTTTAAATTATACATGGTTGTAAAACAATTTGTCCATAGTAGTATTCAACATTAATTATTTAAAGATTTATTTTTTAAAATTTTATTTAAACAACTCACATATTTCACCCTAAAAATGTTTTTATATCAAAAGTCTTAATATTAGAGTATTATTTATATGATCTGCTCAAACAAAAAAAAATTTATTGAAAATTTATTATTAATAATAAAGTAAAATTTTATGAAAACCCTCTCACCTATAGTCCACTTCAACATGATCCTAACTCGAAAAAACATGAAATTTGATATTGAGATAGTTTAAATAGTTTAGATTATTTTTAACTGTGCCGATTTTTAATTTAGAAGTTCTGTCATTGAAAACAAGTTGTAGTACACTAGCTGTACTACCGATATATAGTATTTTCGAAAATCAATCTCTCTCTCTCTCTCTCTCTCTCTCTCTCTCTCTCTCTATATATATATATATATATATATATATATATATATATATATATATATATATATATATTCTCAACCTATGTTTTTTTAAAAAATGTTAGCAATTCAAAATAGTTCAGTTAAAAATTTTATCAAATTCATGTGAGGAATCTCAATTGAAAAACTTTTAGCTAAGTAAATTCCAAATAAAGAAAAACCGATAGTTCAAGAGATTTTAATATTAAAAAATAAAATTTAAAGGGGCCTAGTTCAAAATGATCTATAGGTGCGGGGTTTCTCTCTTTTTTACTCACTAATAATTTGTGCTAGAGATGTTATATTTAAAATTTACAAGGCTACTTATGAAATTGTCCCTTAATTATTTACTGTCAAAATAATACTTAATCTTTTTAGCGCTAAATTAGTCATTTTGTAACTCAACCCTTATTTAACTAAATTTTAACCATGGTTACAGTAACATCCGTTGGAAGGAAGGGCACTTGTGAAATTTTTTGCATTTAAAAGGGTATATATATATATATATGATATATTCAACTTTAAAGGAGTATTTACGCTATTTCTATGTTTGAGAGGGGAAGTGATGAAATTAATTGCCCCATTAATATCAAAAGTTTAGAAAATTTTCTTGTACAAATATATACTAATTCTTATTTGAAACTTTTGAAAGGGTGTCCCTAATTTTTAGATTTTTCTTTCATATATATTAGATATCAATAAAAGTTTTAAAAATTAACAATATAAATTAAAACTTTAATCCTAATTAATTTTGTATGGATGGATTTATATCATTGAGACGTATATATATGTAAACAAATATGTGCTTCTAAGTGAAGTTAATTAATTCACTTCTGTCTAAAATTTTATATTTGTTAACAATAAAATGAAAGTGGTGAGAAACTAATAGTTCAGTTAAAATTTGTACTTTTGACGCATTCATGAATGTACACAAGCAAACAAAATAAACAACTTAAGGGGTTAAAAAACCTATTCACATATAATATTTATAGAGAATACATTTAGGCACATCAAATGAATGAAGTATGATTTTAATCCAAGATCAATATTAAAGGGGATTTAAACCCTTGACTTATAACAAACTAATCTATTCTTTAATTTTATGGTTGCGACTATATTGTGCTATATGTCAGATCGTTGGCACTAACCATTAATTCCAAAATTTTGAACTGTTAGAAATATGCAACCAATTAACTTAAAGCGTACAGATACAGCGGTCACGGGTTTCGATTGTGATTCAACCCAACAAGCCTCACGTCATTTCGAACATGACTCGGCCCAACATCATACACTACAACAAAATATGTTTTAGACGACACTTTTTAAATGACACTTACTTCTAGCGTCTTTAATATTTAGCATTTGCCGACACTATGATTAAGCGTCGTCAATAAACATATTTTTATCAAATATTTATATAAATTTTTCGACGCTATATTAAAACGTCGGTATATTTATCCCGACATGTTTATTTAACGACTCTTTACACGACGCTTTTACAAGCGTCGGGATTATTTTTGCCAACGCTTTAAAGCGTCGCTAAATATCATTTAAAGTGTCATTAAATGCAAGATTTTTTGTAGTGATATGGCCTCCTACGTACCACATGACAGAATGCTGGCCCATTTAAGCCAACAATCCCACCTCCAGTCAGATCGTTGACGCTAACTATTAATCCCAAAAGCTCAAACTGTTAGAAATACGTAAATAATTCATTTAAAGCGTACAAATACAGCACTCATGGGTTTCGATTGTGACTCGACCCAACCAGTCTCACGCCACTTCAAACATGACTCGTTCCACCCAGCCTCACACAATTTCGAATATGACTCAGTCCAAAATGGCCTCTCGCCACAAGATAGAATCATATAAGCCAACACTATTTATATAGTAAAGCCGAATCTTTTTGAAAAAAAATATATATATTGATCTCATTTACCAAATTACCCTCAAAGTCCCTACTCTCTCACTCTCAGTGCCCCAGCAGCACCCTACCAAAACTGGCCATCAGGCCAAGCTAACATGTAATTCATGAAAGAAAAAAAAAAAGAAGAAAGCAATCCAAACACACACTGCATGTTCATGACAAATGTATATATATCTTGAGTTGCATCCTTACACATGCTTAGCAAACAAACTATAACATGCCCCATTTCACAACACCACACCAAATATGTACATCTTTTTCTAATAGCAACCATGCACCCACAAATGGTGTATTCAATACTGTTCTCTCAAGAAAAAAGAAAAAAAGAAAAAAAAATTTGGTGTATTCAATACTGTCCTTCCCCCTCTCCAACCTGTATTTAATGCCCACACCATGCATGTGTTATTGTGTTACCCCCACTGCACTGCAGAAGCCCTCCTTCCCTCTCCTTTGAAAAATTAATTACTTTAGTGGACATGCTCCACCACCTCAGCCATGCATCATTTTGTGATGTTAGATATATATGTTTGATTCTGTGGTTGAGTTTAGATCTGTTTGATTGAGTACTTGCTATCAATGAAGAAAGTCATTACATTGTGGTATTTTCAATAACTTGATCAACAGAAAACTTAGAAGCTCTAAATCAAAACATTTGTTTCGTAGATTTAGCAGATTTTATTTTATTTTTTTTTTCAATTTACCATTAGGATCTTTAGGTTCACATAGAAAACGTTTATATGTTGAAATAGAGCTCTCAGATTTAAACAGATAATAAATCATATGGTTTAAGGAGTTCTCATTGAGGCGCTTCTTAATTTACAAAGCCGCGCTCTACACTACAAAAAATTTTGAATTTAAAGACACTTTAAATAATAATTAGCAACGCTGTAAAGTGTCGGCAAAAATAATCCTGACGCTTGTAAAAGCGTCGAGTAAAGAGTCGTTAAATGAACATGTCGGGATAAATATACCGACGTTTTAATATAGTGTCGGAAAATTTATATAAATATTTGATAAAAATATGTTTATTGGCGACGCTTAATCATAGTGTCGCCAAATGCTAAATATTAAAGATGCTATAAGAAAGCGTTGTCTAAAAAGCGTCGTCTAAAATATATTTTGTTGTAGTGCTATAAGATATTAGAATATTTAATTATCAAACATTCATCTTAGAGTTACTGATAGATGATGAAAGCAGAATTTAAACTAAAGCCAATTAGATGTTTGCTTGTTCACTAGTTTCTTTCAAGTCTACTTTAATTTCAACTTTTACATTTCCGGAGTAGTACGTTCTGAAATAAAATGACTTACTTCTGTCAAAATAAATTTGAAAATCGGATTGAAATAAGAAATTGCAGCCGGTCCAGTAGATTCACTAAGTGGTCCAAAACTGATGTTGTGAACCAAGTCCAAGCAATAATTTCTCCTCTCTTTCCCTCGTATCAATGTCTCTCTCTCTCTCTCTCTCTTTCTCTCTTTAAAACCAAGCGCCCAAAGGCAACTAAATCCCAGCTCCTTAAAAGCCTCACCAACACCCTTTCTCATACACCCTTTAACCTAGCCCCATATATGATAGATAGTTTTTCGCTCTCCATATATAGTGCTCACTCCGCTCTCTTCTCCGTAGTGACACAAATTAACCATGAACCAAATGGCTGGGGAACTTAGCTCAACCACAGTACTCTTACACAAGAACAGCAACAGTAGTAGTGTTCCCCCTCCACTTCCATGGCCCTCTTGTAAACACCCAGAGACCCGATCCTCTAGAGCCAACCGGCTCAACTCGGCCCGGTTCGACTCGGCCGAGTCGTGCTTCAGCAGCTCCTCGTCGGGCGAGTCGGAGAAGAGCCTCTCGACGATCTCCGAAGCTTCCGTGGGACAAAACGGCGCGGCCGACGACGCCGTCGAGGCCGTAATCCGCGGGCTCCGGCCCGACCCGAACCGGCTCTTCTTCGAACCGGGCTCCGGCTCGAGCTCGATAGCCAAGAAGCCGGCGGGCCCGGTCGAGCCCGAACCGGACCGGTTCGAGGGGGGAGTGGCGGTCGCGGTGGACTCGGAGGACCCGTACGCGGACTTCCGCGCGTCGATGGAGGCGATGGTCGCGGCGCACGGCGTGAAGGGCTGGGATTGGCTGGAAGAGATGCTGACGTGGTACCTCAGTGCCAATGGGAAGGCGACACATGGCGTGATCGTGGGCGCCTTCCTGGATCTGCTCGTGGTGATCAGTGCGAGCTCCACCGACGCTTCTTCGTCGTCGTCGCCGTCGCCGTCCTCCTCTTCTTCGGCCTTCTCGTTTGAGATGGAGGACGAAAATGAAAATTCTGGTTCTTTGAGGGGTGATGCTGCAAAAAATAAGGAGAGAGAGATGAGTAGGCCTAGAAAAAGTAATTGAAGTGATGTACAATAATATGGTACCTCTTAAGTTTCTCAAGTAAGCATTAATTCTTATAATATAGGTACATATATGTTTTCTCGCTCTAATCTCTCTCATCTTTTACTCGTATATATATATATATATAATGATGTCTCATGTTCACTTTTTTGTGTTTAAGTGACTGATCAAACTGGTGGTAAACTTACTACAACTTTTAAAATTTGTCTTACATTTAAAGTCCCTGCTGTGCGCCTTACTACGTGTACTGTTTTTCACCAGAAAAGTCTGTAAGCTTCAGATTCAGATACAGCAGAAAACAAATTAAAAAATATGATTTTTAATATCCAAACTAGAAATTTCAGTTTGGACAGCATTAATTTATTGTGCTACATGAAGACCCTAGTACTTTTTCTTCGAAAATAAAAAGAAGCTATTTCTTGGAAAAATTATGCATAATTAATTAATCTCGCTGAACTTTGATCCAATCACACTTAGCCATCGGAATTTCAAAAAAGTCAAAATTGCTAAATAAACTTTCAATCATTTTACCTAATTTATATTTAAGTCATACAAAAAATCAAGAGATAATTGTGTATATACTTCTCAAAACTTCAGAAATATTTCATTAATTTATCTCTACTGTTTTTTTTCTTTCCAATATACTTTTCATATAGTCTTCCGTTATTCTAAAATATTCCTACAGTTACCACGCGTTATGTAAATATTAACTAATTAAGACAAATAAGAAATGTTGGTGATGATAGAAAAATATATTGGAAATACCAAAAATTAAAATAATTTTTGTATCCCTAACTTAAGGGCAAATAAGAAAAATTGGTTATGATATAAGGGTACATTTGAAAGGGCAAAATAATAATTTCATACAAATAGCAATAGGTAATAAATATTATTAACAATTCATTAACAGAATTTAACTCTCGGATATATTTGAAATAAGTTAATTGGAATGTAAAAAGAGTATTTTTAATATTAGCCTTCTGAGAGGGGTAAATCAGAAAATCAGAAATTTTTCACAGGTATATAATAAACAATTGCCCAAAAAATCAAATAACTCAACATTTCTATATTGATCTTAGGATTCGAGGAAAACAACTAATTCAACATTTTTTTTTTAAGTCCAGTTGGATTAAAGTTCACATGGATTTATTATAATTTTTTTTAAAATAAATATTATTTCTGTGTTCTTATAACTTTTTATTTACTATTTGTTTCCAAGGGCCGAGCTACGTACATATAAACTAAGGGAGGCCATGACCTTTCAAACTTTTCATAATGTCACGCCCCGAACATTATAACTTTTTACCACGTTTCTCCGGGCACGCTGTTATGAAAAAAAAATTTGATCACTTCCCTAAATCCACTCCTCCACCATCTCCCACCACTTTCTTCACTTTCTCCACCATTCCCTCCACTTTCTTTCCATCTCCTCCACCATCTCCCACCACTCCTACTTCACCACTCCCTCCACTCTCTCCATCATTTACTCCACTTCTCCACCATTCCCTCCACTTGCTCCACAATTTACTCCACTTCTCCATTACTCCCTCCACATTCTCCACCACTCCCTCCACTTCTCCACCATAAACCTCCACCACCCTCTATCTATATAAAGAGAGTGAACAAAGCAAAAAAAGGGAGAGAATTCTACTCATAAAAAACAAAAAGAGAGAAAAGAAACTTGAAAAAAAAAAGAGCCAAAGAGAAAGGTGGGTTTAGATTTTTTTATTCTTACTCTCTCTCTTCTCTCCTAGTCAAGGCACTCCATATATCGAGCTTTCTATGCACACCGAGCTACAAATGCTGTCGTCAACCTCTACTACACCGAGTCATCGTCAACCAATAAAAGACGACCGTTCGTCGGCATTCCTACATCGTTGCTGAATGTCGTTGCCCTGTCGCCATTGGCTACTGCCGCGCTAACGACCCCGACAACGACGACGATCCGCTTGACGCCTGGCCGTCGGCGGTGGAGAAAGGCGGTGACGACAACGACGACGACCCGCTCGATGCTTCGTCGTCGGCGGTAAAGGTGGTGATGGCAACGATCCACTTGTCGCTTAGCCGTCGACGGTAGACGACACCAACAACGGCGATAATCCGCTTGACGCTTAGCCGTCGGTGGTAGACGACGCCAATGACGACGGCGATCATCCGCTAGACGGCGACGACGACGACAACCCGCTTGATGCTTCGTCGTCGGCGGTAAAGATGGTGACGGCCATCGTCCGCTTGACGCCTAGCCGTCGGCGGTAGACGACGACGATCGCTAGACGACAACGACGACGGCGATCATTCGCTTGACGCTTAGCCGTCAGCGGTAAACGACACCAACGACGACGGCGATCATCCGCTTGACGCTTAGCCGTTGGCAGTAGACAATGACAACGACGACGATGATCATCCGCTTGACGCTTAGCCGTCAGCGGTAGACAACGACAACGACGACGACTATCCGTTTGACGCTTAGCCGTCGACGGAAAGCTCTAATCAAATTATTGATTGCCGCTATTTTTGTATTGGCTTTTGTGCACATGCCAAGTGTTAGACAAAATACCAAAATTTTTTTTTGCATAGCACATTGTTCATGTACGCGTGCTAAGCGTTCGATGAATGCCAAAATGGTGTGCATATAACAGAATGCCAAAGGAAACTTGAGCATGCGGCATTGTTCATGTACACGCGCCAAGTATTCGATAAAATGTCAAAGATAATTTGCACATTACTTGTGTGCGTGCCAAATGCTCGATGAGATACCAAAGAAATTAAGCTAATGCATGACTCACATTGTTTGGAGAAATGCTTTGACGAGGAGATGATAATTGTCGCGTTTCTTCTTTTTCAGTTGTATTAAATTTTGTGCACCGATGTACAAAAGTAATAAAAGAAATGCATTCTGTTTTGCTAATTATCATAATTGACCAGCTTAATCGGAGGTTGTCTAAATGTGAATAGACGTAATTAATTAGAAATCTTTATGATTTCTAAGAAGTATAGAACCTTTAATCTCTGTTAATGTCCCCTAGTTTAACGCAAATGCTTTTAAATTTTTAACTCTCACACACGCCAACAGACTCGTCGTATACATAGAAATTTCTGATGTATACGAAGCGATAGCTGTATCTATAGTTAAATCATAGCTAAAACTAGAAGTATAGAGCTGCTAAACTAAAACATGCATATATATAAAACCAAGGGTTCACTGTTCATACAACATTCATAACTACACATCATTCCAACAAGTAAACAAAACATAAGGTATGTACAAGAGTATAACAACCCAAAACTACCTCTGAATGGTACTCCTCTAGTACGGCGACAAAGTGGTAGGGTCTGGCTCGCGACTCCTTACCCGATGCGAGTTAGCAATGACAACTGCAGACGAAGGCTCTGCAACGAGAGGTCTACAATAGGCTGTGAGAACTACTGCACATAGAGTAGTTATCAGTGGGTACCATCACCGGCCTCAACGACCCACCCACTAAGTCTACATAAATAGGTGCAAAGGGTACTAAGAAAAGATAGAAAAACTCTACTGCTACATCCCACTATACTATTATTACCCAGCCGAGACTATCTGTAGACAAAACATGCCTCACACTCACCCAGTCTCACTAGGGCTGCCTAAACAAACCCACCCTGTCTGCACCAAAGCTACACCGTACACCACTCACGGGGATGGCTGGTCTAAGTAAAAAGGTCCAACAGGTAGGATTGCTACGACTCAACACACGTCACAGTCTCACTGAGGGTAGAGAAAGGCATCACTAACTACCATTGACCCAATCTTACACGGGCTACCCAAACGGACCCACCGTGCCTGTATCCAAGCTACACCGTACACCACCCATGGGGATGGCTGGCTCAAGAACTGTCCAAACAGAAACGACGACCTTATCGCACTGAAACCTCACTCTAAAATGGCATTCGTGGGCGTGACCCAACCGAACTTACAAATGTGTCCCTGTCGAATTCAATCATACTCCCACAGGCTGTACTCACTGCAAATGAATTAAACTGATCTAACCACCAAAACTCACGTGCCCTCGACGTAATCTGACGCAAGAAGCAGAAATCTGGGTCCACCGTCAACTCTGACGGCACACGACAGTCCAACACAGTCTAACTTTACTATAACAACGCACTCGGCTCCTTAACGCGAGCATAAACTCAACCTACATTCATCTGAGTATCCACCTCGCACTAATAGCGGTGATACAAAAATCTGGGTCCATCGTCAACCCCGACGGCACCCGACAGTCCAAACGCTACTATACAACAAGCTCGGCCCCTTGGCACGAGCGTAATATTAGAGTATCCACTACGCACTAACAGCAGTGATACAAAAGTACAACAGCTCCTGAGGCTAAATCTAGTAACTATTCAGAAAATAACAGTGTAGGTTTAACGAGTTTTCTCCTAAGTCAAATCTCAGTTCAACATGTATAATTTCATCTAGAATCAATAAGTAAATAAATGCTCAAAAAATTGTATGATCACAAGGCATACAAATTCGCAAATGTGACCCCTAATATGATGAATAGAACCAATAATACATACTAACGATTCAAGGACTAAGAAGAAAATTCGACGATTTCAGTAAGCATTAACCCACCTCGAACGCTCGTCCAACGTCGGTAAGAAGTCGATTGGAGGAACCCACACACTCGCTTGAACTCCAACGGCCTCCATCGGACGCAACCACGGTGCGCGTGCACAATCCTCCAAAGACAAGCGAACGAAAACTGAGAACGTTTCTCCAAACTCCCAAAGAAACGAAAAAAATAAGCTAAAGAGAGAAAGAGGGAAACCAACTTGTTTTCACCAACCTCAGGCATAAAGAGATGAGGCTGAGGTTTGGTTTGGTTTTAATGCCAACAAAAGACCAAAAAGCCCCTTATCTACTCACTTTTCCAGTTAGAGTACCAGTACCCAACTTTTTTACCGGTACTCGACCTCTCTTTTTCCTCAATCTCGCACGCTGGGTACCGATACCTGCCCGATGTAGTACCGATACCCGAGCTCGATACCAGTACTCGACAACTTGGTACCGGTACTCAGCATCAAACACGCGCAAACCCGAGAGCATCCAGTTCTGCAATCCAACTGGGTACCGGTACTCCTCTCAGTCTGGGTACTCAACACCGAAATCTTGCACTTTGCGGTTTCGGTGTCGAACTTCACTCTCGCATTGCTTCAAGTCCATTTTACGTCTAATTCATGCCAAAACGACTCTAACTTGTCCCGACACTCTTTAGATGTGTCGATAAGCCGCAGAATCTTTGAAATCGCACAAACCGCTAAAAATCAGGAACACTACATCCTCCCCTACTACAAAAAGTTTCGTTCTCAAAACATAGAATCATACCTCATCCAGGTATCTCAAACAAGTAGGGGTAGGACTCCAGCATCACCGCCTACGGCTCCCAAATTGCCTTACACTCCTCGTTATTACTTCACTGCACTTTTACGTACGATATATCTTAGTTGCGCAATTCTTTCGTCTCACGAGCAAGAATCTGCACCGGTCGCTCCTCGTACCTTAGGTCCTCACCTATCTCAAGTGGAGTGAAGTCAATCACGTGTGAAGGGTCAAACACATATCTCCTCAACGCCAATACATAGAATACGTCGTGGATGCTTACAAGTCGCGGTGGAAGTGCAATCCGATAAGCCACTGGCTCGACTCGCTCCAAACCTCGAAAGGCCAACAAATCATAGACTGAACTTTCCACGAATTCCAAATCCACGAAGTCCACAGGATCGCGAGACTTTCAGGAACACATGGTCACCAACCTGAAACTCCAAGTTTCGTCACTAGGTATCCACGTAGCTTCTCTGTCTACTCAGGGCGGTCTCAAGGTGTTGTCGCACAACTCTGACCTTTTCTTCTGACTCCAACAGAATCTCAGGCCGTAGACTCTTCCCCCACAACACTCAAATGCGTGGGCGATCGATACTTACGTCCATACATTGCTTCAAATAGAGCCATCTGAATGCTTGCTTGATAAATGTTGTTATACGCAAACTCAACCAGTCTCAAGTGTCGATGCCACCCTACTCCAAAATCCAGGACACCAACTCTCAACATTACCTCTAGAGGCTGAATAGTCCGCTCTGACAGACCATCTGCCTCCAAATGAAGGCTATATAATGGCTTCTCTAGAAATGCGAGACGAACCTCGGTTCTTTATTTGATACAATCGAGGTAGGTACTTCATATAACCTCACTAACTCATCCAAATACACTGATCTAGTCACTCCCTAGACCAAGTGGTCTACACTAGTAAGAATTGAGAAGATTTGATCAGTCTGTCCACTACTCCCCAAATAGCATCGAATCCACCATGTGCTCTCGGTAAACCCACAGTAAAATCCATAGCGATCTGATCCCATTTCCACTTAAGCACTGGAAGATTTTGAAGCTTGCAAGTAGGTACACAATGCTCTGCCTTCACCTCTTGATAAGTTAGACGCTGAGCCACACACCTTCCAATGTCCCTCTTCATTCAATTTCACCAAAAGTTTGCCTTCATATCCTTGTATATTTTAGTTCCACCAGGATGAACTGTATAAGGCGAGTAATGTGCCTCTCATAAAATCTTCTCTCGGATCTCTAAATCCATAGACAACCACAATTAGTCCCTGTACCGCAGTACTCCTGAACTATCCACAATAAAGTCCCCTATATGTCCTCTCTCTAACTGCTCTTGAATACTTAACAAGTGATAGTCTCTACTCTATTCCTCTCGGATCCTATCTAACAGAGTGGGCTACAAGACCATAGACATCAGTCTCGTAGTAGTCCCAGGGGACACCACCTCGAGTCCAAGTCACTGCAACTCCTCAAGTAACGGCCTCTGCTGAGTGATCATCACGCTAAGGCTCTACACCGACTTCCCTCTCAATGCACCTGCCACTATATTCGCCTTGTCGGGGTGATACTGGATACTGATATCATAATCCTTCAATAATCCAATCACCAGCGTTGCCTCAGGTTCTACTCCTTTTGGGTGAATAGATAGATCTCACAGTGCTTCCTATAGAGATAATGCTGCCATAACTTCAAAGCAAACACCACAACGGTAAGCTCTAAGTCATGCGTAGGGTAATTCATCCCGTAATTCTTTAGTTGTCGGAAAGTATAAGCAATTACCCTACCATGCTGCATCAGAACACAACCCAACCCGCTGTGCGATGCATCACTAAAGATCACAAATCTTTCTCCCTATCACATGTAGGACCAGGATAGGAGGAGCCGACATCAACCTTTGTCTTAATTCATCGAAACTCCTCGTGATCAGCATCACTCCAGGAGTACATCAGAACATCATCACTGAACACTACTCACTTATTACATCCATAAATACGACAAGACATTAGTTAATCCAAAAGGCATCACTGTGACCTTATAATGCCCGTACCAAATCCGGAAAGCCGTCTTGAAAACATCCCCAGCCCTCACCCTCAACTAGTGGCACTACAAAAAATCTTGCACTTAAGGACACTTTAAACAATAATTAGCGACACTTTAAAACATCGGCAAAAATAATCCCGACGCTTGTAAAAGCGTCGAGAAAAGAGTCGTTAAATAAACATGTCGGGATAAATATACCGACGTTTTAATATAGCATCGAAAAATATTTATAAATATTTGATAAAAATATGTTTATTGGCGACACTTAAACATAGTGTCGGCAAATGCTAAATATTAAAGACGCTAGAAGAAAGCGTTGTCTAAAAAGCATCGTCTAAAACATATTTTGTTGTAATGTGGTAACCTGACTGGAGATCAATCTTCGAAAAGATACAAGATCCTTGCAGCTGATCAAACAGATCATCGATGCGCGGCAAAGGATACTTATTTTTTATGGTCACTTTATTCAACTCCCGATAATTCATACACCGTCTAAGTGGACCACCCATCTTCTTCACAATTAACATTGACACTCCCCAAGCCAATACACTAGGTCTCACATACTCCTTATCCATCAAATCCTGAAGCTGTGCCTTTAGCTCCCTCAGCTCTGCCGGTGCTGTTCAATAAGATGCCTTCAAGATTGGCGCAGTACCAAGAGCCACGTAAATCAGAAATTCAATCTCTCCATCTTGCGGCATAGTCATCGTCTCTGGGGGAAAGACATCCGAGAACTCGCAAACTACAGAAATATCCTCGAGTCCCGGTACCGCCGTAGGCACCTCTACCACCGTCGCCAGAAAAGCGATGCATCTTGGACTCATTATCTGCCTAGCCCTCGCTGAAAATCCAAGTGGCGAACAACTTACTCTTGCATCCCCTAAAGTGAACTCTTCCTAGCCTCTGTCCTAGCTCCATAGTTGATCGTCGCATAGTACCGAGCCAGCCATTCCATGCCAAGCACTACATCAAAGTCCTTCAATTGCCTCAAGAACAATAGGTCTACAGGCATAATCCACGAGCCCAACTGCACTCGACACGACCAACAACACTCTGCCACCTGCAAAACATGGTCGAAAATCTGCACCTCTCGTGCATGCAACAACGGCCCTATCTCTAGTCCATGCAATGATACAAATGCCCGACTAACAAAAGAATATGACGCACGTGTATCAAATAATGTACAAGTTCTAATACCAGAAATCAAAATGATACTTGCCACCACACGATATGCTGTTGTGAAATCCTCAACCTGAGCTTTATACACGTTGCCACTAGATGCCTGCTGTTGCCGCTCACTCTGCTGCGGCACTGCAACTCCATCCGTCCGACTGTAGCTCTGCGGTGCGCTCCAAAGGTCTGCTGAGGTACCGGCGGGGCCGACGCCATCAAAGGTGCTGGCGATGACGCTCGGGAAAAGGTTGCCCACAGATGCCCTGGCTGGTCACACCTAAAATATCGGCCCTCTCGCTACTCACACTGTCGAAGCCGGATGCGGTCCACCACAAATAATGCCTTTGCATAGTCCTCTCGCATCGCTGAGACAAGACCCACCGGACACCGAATCTACGACCCTGAGAGCGTGATCGTGGAGGCCTCGGCGGACGTCTGCTACTAGTCTGTCCTCCATCATCTAGAACCCAGCGCTTTCTATCCTGAATCTGCCCCGGCACCATCGCCCGCTTACAGCCCGATACAGCTCCTTGTTGAACCCAGAGTGTCTGCTGCAAGGATGCTTTGGGCTCAATACCCGACCGCTGAGTGATTGTCTCACACATTCTCTACAGTAACGCACCGTGCTGCCTGATCATCTCTATCAAAGCAGCCAACTGCTCTCTCAAATCCGCAGGTTCACTCGGTCCCGCCTGCTCTAGCATCTCCGGCAGCGTGGATGGATCTCTCATCAACGGTCGACCTCGGCGTCGGTAAAGCCTCATGGCCACCTGAAACCAAAACAAGGGTCAGATACAAATACAACAGCTCTCGACCCAATCAACGAAAGTCTAGAAGGCCGCCAATGTTCCTCCTCAAAATTATGTCGTTTGCAGCCGACATATTTTTTTTGGTAGAAATAGATACTCTTTCAGTTACACCCTCCACTCTAGGAGGAGTTAAACAAATCAATCGCCGACTTTCGTGATAAGTCACGTCTCTCGCGTCTTGCCTTCCTGAGGCCTGCCAAGCCAAGGGTTTCTAGGTCCCAACGTCCTAATTCTAAGCTTTAATACCAACTTAATCTGTCACGCCCCAGATTACCACGTTTTCCCGGGCACGCCAACAAACCCACCGTATACAAAGAAATTTTTCGTGTATACGAAGCGATAGCTGTACCTATAATTAAATCATAGCTACAACCAGAAGTATAGGACTGCTAAACTAAAACATGTATATATATAAAACCAAGTATTCACTTTACATACAACATTCATAACTACACCTCGCTCCAGCGAGTAAACAAAACATAAAGTATGTACAAGAGTATAACACCCTAAACCTACCTCTAAAGGGTACTCCTCTAGTACGGCGACAAGACTGGTAGGGATCTAGCTCCCGACTCCCTTACTAGGGTCCGAGTCAGCAGCAACAGGGTGTGAGAACTACTACACACAGAGTAGTTTTCAGTGGGTACCATCATCGACCTCAACAGCCCACCCGCTAAATCTACAAAAATAGGTGCAAAGGGTAGTAAGAAAAGCTGGAAAAACATTACTGCTACATGCAATTATACTATCGCTACCCAGCCAAGGCTATCTGTAGACAAAACATGCCTTACACTCACCTAGTCTCACTAGGGCTGCCCAAACGGACCCACCCTGCCTGTACCCAAGCTACACCGTACACCACCCACGAGGATGGTCGATCTAAGTAAAACGGTCCAACAGGACTGCCACGATTCAACACACGTCACAGCCTCACTGAGGGTAGAGAAAGGCATCACTAGCTACCACTGACCCAATCTCACACGGGCCGCCAAAACGGACTCACCCTTCTTGTATCTAAGCTATACCGTACACGACCCACGGGGATGGCCGGCTCAAGAACTCATCCAAACGAAACAACGACCTCATCGCACTGAAACCTCATTCCGGAATGGCATTCGTGGGCGCAACCCAATAGAGCTTACAAATGTGTCTCTGTCGAGTTCAATTAGACTCCCACAGGCTGTAGTCACTGCAAATTGGTCAAACTGATCTAACCACCAAAACTAACGATCTAATGCAAGATGTAGAAATCTGGGTC
This sequence comes from Aechmea fasciata, assembly GCA_025177825.1. Lineage (NCBI taxonomy): Eukaryota > Viridiplantae > Streptophyta > Magnoliopsida > Poales > Bromeliaceae > Aechmea > Aechmea fasciata. Next base: position 2,271,162 of record CM045934.1, read on the forward strand.
CACCGTCAACCCCGACGGCACCCGACGGTCCAACACCACCTAACTCTACTATAACAACACACTCAGCTCCTCAACGCGAGCGTAAACTCAACATACACTCATCTGAGTATCCACTTCACACTAATAGTAGTGATATGGAAAACTTGGTCCACCGTCAGCCCCGACGCCACCCGACAGTCCAAACGCTACTATGCAACAAGCTCGGCCCCTCAGAACGAGCATAATGTCAGCCTACACTAAGCTGAGTATCCACTATGCACTAACAGCAATGATACAAAAGTACAACAGCTCATGAGGCTAAATCTTATAACTTTTTAGAAATTGACAGTGTAGGTTTAACGAGTTTTCTCCTAAGTCAAATCCATGTTCAACCTGTATAATTTTATCTAGAATTACTAAATAAATGCTGAAAAATTCGGATGATCACAAGGCATACAAATTCACGAATTTGAGCCCTAATATGATGAATAGAACCAATAATACATGCTAACAATTCGAGGACTTAGAAGGAAATCCGATGATTTCGGTAAACATTAACCCACCTCGAACGCTCGTCCAATGTCGGCATGAAGTCGACCGGAGGAACCCGCACACTCGCTCGACCTCTAATGGCCTCCACCGGACGCAACCATGGGGGGCGCACACAATCCTCCAAAGACAAGGGAACGAAAACTAAGATCGTTTTTCCAAACTCCCAAAGAAATGAAGAAAAGAAACAAGAGAGAGAGAGAGAGGGAAACCAACCTGTTTTCACCAACCTCATGCATAATGAGATGAAGTTCGGATTTGGTTTAGTTTTAACGTCAACAAAAGACCAAAAAGCACATTACTTACTCACTTTTCCAGCTGGAGTGCCGGTACCCAACTTGGTTACTAGTACTCGGCCTCTCTCTCTCTCCTCAATCTTGCACGCTGGGTATTGGTAGCAACCCGAAGTACCGGTACCCGAGCTCGATACCTGTACTTAGCATCAAACACGCGCAAACCCGATAGCATCCAGTTCTACAATCACACCGGTACCTCGGATATCGGTACTCAACACTAAAATCTTGCACTTTGTAGAGTTCAGTGTCAGAACTTGTCCCGACACTCTCCAGATGTGTCGACAAGCCGTAGATGCTGAAATCGCACGTACCACTAAAAATCAGGGACACTACATATAATTTGCATAATAATCTCTTAAATATAAAAATTTTAAAAGATATACTTTTATATAATCTCAAAATTATATCAACGGGCCTCTCTTTAAAAAAATTTTTTTTTTTTTTTTTTAGGGAGATAGGTAGCATGCTACCCGCTTCATTTATTTCATTTAGAAATAAACTTAGCTAGAAATGTGAATCAACCTCGGGTACCAACCATCAAGCCCTTTGCCACTTGCGCTAGGAAAAAGTTCTTAGCGCTAATATAGTGCTCTCTCAACTCTGAATTTTTTTTTATCTTTTTTATTTAGTACCTTCATAACTTCTAATTACTTTAGATAATATTTTTATTTAATTAAATTAAAGATTATATTAAATTTAATAGCTCTATTAACTAATAGTCATTAATTGTCATAATTATATTTACTAAAAATTAAGAAATTGGATCATTAAATGAATTATTACTAGATTTAGTAAATTTCAAAATTATATGAGTTAAATAATGTAAATGAAATAATTAGAAGTTAAGTAAGTATAAATTAAAAAAGGGTAATATATTTTTTTACACTAATTATTTAATCAACATATTTTCTCAAAAAAAAATTTGATTATTTAAATCTTATTTGTTTGCTAAAGTTTTGATTTATATGTAGTTTGGCCTCCCTTATAATTGAATCCTAGTTTTGTCTTTTCAAATATATCTCTAAAAAATTCTCCTTTTTTGTGTATATCCATCCTTATTTTAAAGCCAGATGTTTTTTAGGGTAGATATAAAGTCACAAACCTTATATAAGAATATATATAGACAAGTGCTTGTGTAGTATCCTTGGTGTTTGGTTGCCCGTGGGATTTCAGCATTTGAGACTTGTCGACACATTTGGAGAGTGTCGGGACAAGTCGGAGTCGTTTTGGCGCGAAATAGACGCAAAACGGACTCAATGCGACACGAGAGCACAGTTTTGACATTAAAATCTGCAAAGTGCAGGTTTTCATTGTTGAGTACTGGTACAATACAAGGGAGTACCGGTACCTTAGTATATTTTCAGAACTGATACTCTCGGGTTGTGCCAATTTGATGCTGAGTACCGGTACGGCATCGGATTGGTACCGGTACACTGTGTGGGAGCTTGCGGGCTGAGAGGCCGAGTACCGATAACCAAATTGGGTATCGATACTCCAGCTAGCTTGTTGAGTTGGTGGGGGCTAGTATTGTCTTTTTGTTGGTGGTTATCCACACCACCTAGTCCCCCACATATCTATCCACCTGAGAGAGGATAATTTTCTCACAATCCTCTCTATCTCTAGATTTGATCGTTGCTTGGTGGAGGTCGTGGTTCGAGCTCGAGAGATTTTCGACGTCGATTTGGAGGGTCGTACGTTCGAGCGTGCGTGTGTGCCGGTTGCGTCGTTGGAGACGGGCGAGCACGTGTTTTTCCCTTCTTTCGACTTCTCGCCGTTGTTGGACGACCTTTTCGAGGTAGGTTGAAGTTTACCGAAATCGTCGAAATACCTCCTAAACTTTTAGTATACTCAACATATAGTATTGGTTTATTTTCTTGCTAGTACTCAAATTCACGAATTAGAATATAAAATTTGAATTTCGAGTTAAGCTCGTATTTAATTTTACATATTGGACTTGGTATTGACTTAGGAGAAAACATATAGATCCTATATTGTCACTTTCTGAAATTTACCAGATTTAGTGTCACGCTACATCCCGAGACCGCTACTAATTTGGTCTGATTCGGGGGCGTCGAACGGACGCCGGACGGACAACACCTCGCATGTCCGTCCAAGGCTCAACAACAGATTGTGTACAAGAATTTACCCAGAAAAACTAAATTATAAACATACACAATCAACGAAGGGCACAACCAGTGCCAACAACTAAGAGCAAGTAATCCACAAGCATAACAAGTGATATAAAGAGAGATTTACTAACTATTACATCACATTTGCGTTTACATTACATCTTTCTTTTCCAAAATGAATACACGATCATTCTTTAATACATACATTGTTCTTCCCAAAAATATAAAGCATCTAGATACAAAATGGTACTCTAATTAATGTAAAATAGGAAAGCTACTATGTATGTAACTACTGCTCGGGCGCGATGCCCTTGCCGCGGTCCTCGCCCGGCGCGCCCACACTCGACCCCGTAATGAAGTGGGATGAGAACTATCTTCCATAGTTCCCAATGGGCTCGACCGCCGACTCCGCCGATCTCCCCACTAGATCCAAGTGGGCAAAGTAATAACTATAGATATATAGATAGATATCGAAAGTGGTAAATGACGTAATAGGAAAACTATGCTGCTATACCCATGATTATGGATATGAATGCATGCATCATATAGTAATGGTTTACTATCATGTTATCAAGTTCATTCTATATTCAACAAGTAATTGTTCAATGACAAGTTAACTTTTCATTTACCCAATCCGTGGCGAAACCTTTGGGATTGCCTACGCCTCACATCAACATCCCTTAGGGTAAGAAACTCCATGTGATCTCAAACCCAAGATTGTGCGGACATCCACGTTGTCCCGATCGTACAATACTCCGGAGGACTCGACGATATGGATGGCTATACCATTCATATTATAGACCGTGAGCTTGATCTATCCTCTCCACGTGAGAATACCCTACGAAATAGGGCCAACAATTCTCTCGAAACTCACCTATTCCGACCATCATATACATGTGCTTAGCTATACTAAGTTCTTTGTTCACGAGTCATTTACTAGGGAATCCACCTATCCCTAAGTTCACAACCTCTAGTGTCAAATACACTACATTAATGCCACTCGATTTGTTCATTTATCGGTTATATGCCACTCGTTATGACACCATCAACCATCAAGTTCATCTCTTTTTCTTTAACACTATAGGATCAAATGTTCTGACCCAATCCTTACCTATCCAATTCACCAAGTATTCCATGTACAATAGGTTAGTATTTAGAAAGCATAAGGAAAAAGGCTAAACATGCAATCCCTACAATGCATATGCAAGAGATGAGATTTTATGTACATCTAAGATATAATAAGAAGTTCGGTTGCTTCGGGATGACACCCCCTACCTTTCGAAGGTTGCCGACGTAGTAGAGGTCCTAAGAAGATTCCTCATCACTTGCTTCCTCGATGTCTCGACCTCCTAGGTCGAAACGAAGTCCAGACAACCTTATTTTGCATATAGCTTTTCACCCGTTCGACGAATCGCGATTTCCACTTCGCCAACACGTTTAGACACCTATCAATTAGGTTTAGATACCATCAACTGAGATCAAACCCCTCTAGTAAGCAAATCCCCAATTTGGGTGTCCTAGGTTTGCACATATAGCAAACTTGTCACGCCCCGGGTTGCACAGTTACCCGGGGCACGCCGACAAATCCCCGTATACAAGAAATTTTCCCTGTATACGAAGCGTAGCTATACCTGTATAACTTACCATGCCACAAACAGTAGCATAGAGCTGAAGTAAACTATAAACACACATGTAGGAAAACAACAACTTTATATACATACAATAACCACGGATACAAAATACACTACTCGCTTCAGCGAGTTCAACTGTATGTACAAAAGCATCCAAACAAAAACTACCACTACCTGCAGCAGGAGTCCTCTAGCACTGTACTCGAAGGGTAGGCTCTAACTCACCATGCCCTTCACGCGGTCCGTCTCGGAAGGAGTAGCGGCGCGACGAAGGCCCCCGCAACAACGGTGGAAGAAAGAGGGCGTGAGAACTACTATGAAAACAAGTAGCCCTCGGTGGGTGCCCTAAACAACATCGGTCCACCCACTAAGTCTACGCGGTAAGCACGATAGAAGAAAATAAAGCTGGAAACTCTCTACAGCTACAAGTCGCTATGCTATCGTGCCCAGAACTAACACCTATAGACACAAGTCAACAAGACCCAATCAAAAAGGGGACTGTGAACGCACCCGTCCTTGGGACTGTGAACGCACCCGTCCCGTGCCCGGTTGTGACTGTACAGCTACCCCCACTCTAAACCTCAGTGGAGAGCAAGTCCAACCTACACTACTCGACACCGACGCGAAAGCACAATGCCTAACTCCGGAGAGGCACTCGGGGGAGCTACCCAGCCGAGTATGCAGCGTAGCTCTGTTGAGCTCAATCAGGCCCTCACTAGCCAAACCCAAGTAACCAAAACAGACTTTGGGCCCACCGCCTGCCCCGACGGCGCCCGACACCCCGTAACAGTCTAAACCCAGCTAGTATAAGCTCGGCGTCCCAGCACGAGCACAAACACAAGTTACACTGCCCTGGGTATCCATCGCACAAAGCCCGCGACGATACAAAGACAACACGGCTCCTAGAGCTAAATCCGGTAGTGTAAGTAAATGACGATCAATTCGGGGTTTCTCCTAAGTCGATTCCAAGTCCAACATGTATCAATTTTAATTACTCACTAAGCATGCTCCCAATTCAGGTTTTACACTACTTGATCCATGCAATTGAGCTACAAATAATAATCGATCAACAAGTAAAGCATGCATGTCGACTACAATGGACTGAGAAGCAAAACCGATGAAATCCCACCTTACAAAGCTCCTTCCCTGGCAGCAAAGGAAGTGGCAAAGTCCACGAAACATCCCACGTCCAACTCACATCCTCAATCCTCCTGCTGCGGAGAAAAGCATCCAATGTAAACACTCAATTCGCGAAATTTGGCCGAAAACAGCAGCAGATGAAAGCTTAAATCCGACCAAGCTAACCTTATCCGAATTCAGTAAACAAGGGCTCAGAAGCTTCGTCTCGAAGTCGCAGATCCAATGGCTCAAGTTTCGTCGAATTCCGCCGCTCCTACGCGGAGAACGGGCCGAAACACGAAACGTCGACGCTGGAAACCTGCAGTTCGGCACCTCAGAAACTGCTCGGCAAACAACGGCTCAGAAAAAATAGGGTTCGACAGGGCAAACCTTCTCCAAATCCAGCAAATAAGGTCTCTCTGGATTCTTCTTGAAGTCCCGAGTCCAGCGCTCCAGATTTCGACGAATTCCGCCGCTCCTACGCTGAGTACGAGTCGAAACGCCAACGGTCGACACTAGAAACACTGCAGTGACAGCAGCAGCTCGAAAATCGTAGAAGTTTGATGCAACGAAGGAGTCTCGATGGGCCACTCACCTCTGGAAACCCTCTAGGTCTACAGGGGAAGCGAAGATGGCGGATTCCCGCGCCCGCTTGGCTCCCACGCAGCGTTGCGACGTCGTAAACACCCTCGATCGGCTCCGCGGCGCGTCGTCGACGTTGCTCGGCTCCTCTTGAGCTTAGGGGAAGTAGTAGAGGAAGAAGAAAAAGAAGAAGAAGAGTAGCCTCGGCGAGCGGAGAAGAAGCTCTCCCTCTCTCTCCTGCTCCTAAAAGGTAAGGGGGGGTATGGGGTGATGTGACAAGGTGCACAACAGTCAAGCGCACCCTCCTGCTACCTTTGTCTTGGGACAAGCCCCTTTGTCTGGGTACAACGAGCAACAGGAGCTCATGCGTAGGGCTATCTAGTATACCCACGATGGCTATCACAGGTATAGCAACGTCGTTATGCTCGTCTGACCGTCAACTTGTACCGGTACAACTCACAGAAAATCTGCTATTTTGCAGATTTTCATGGCACACGCTGCTCTCGCGTTCCCATGGGGCCCGTTTGGCGTCTATTTCGCGCCAACGCGACCCGGGCTTGTCCCGACACTCTCCAGAGCTGTCGACAAGCCTCAGCTAAAAAAATCAGGTCTCTACAAAACTACTCCTTCAAAACCCTAGATTCTTGGATTGATCTATTTAGAAACATGCTAAGGGTCCATTTGACCCATTTCTAGAGCTATTAACCCAAAACCCTCGATTCTACCATGCAAGGGTTGAGAAGCTTACCTCAAAGCTAGCTCCAATGGTGAGGAGAAGAGGAGGAGATGATGGAGAGGCTCTCCTCAAAGTTCTACTCCTTCTTCTTCTTCCCCTTCTTCTTCTCCTTATTCTTCTTCTTTTTCTTCTCCTTCTCTTTTCTTTCTAGAGAGAGAGAGAGATGAGAAGTGAGAGAGTGTGTGAGGGGAAAATGAAAGAAAGGGAGAGAGGGATACCACTTAACCCCTCTCCCATGATACAATAGCATTGGGGGCCCCTCCACTATGCTCCGTGTCAACAACCCAGTCTAGGCAGATTTCGCGCAGAGGGACCGGTCCCTCTACGGAGGACCGATCCCCGAGAGCACCCCTTGTGGGTTGAGCTCTCGTCGGCCCTTTTCGCGTACGGGGACCGGTTTTTCCCAAGAGGACCGGTCCCCGAGGGACTGGTCTGTCCATCTGAGATCGGTTCCTAAGAGCTTGCTCTCATGGGACACTTACGGGAACCGGTCTCTCACTAGGAGACCTGTCCCCACAGGGACCTTCATTGCTTACGGGATCGATCTCTCCCGCGTGGACCGGTCCCCGAGAGCAGACTTGGGCGCAGAGGGCTTTCCCCCGCGTAGCAAGCTTACGGGAACCGGTCCCTCATACCAGGGATCGGTCCCCGAGAGCAGAATCTATCAAGTGCAGATTTTTGCACTTTTACTCTCGTGGACTCCGTTGCAATGCAATTTTTGAGTTTTAGACCTCTTCGGCTTTTCCGAAGCATACCCACTCGACAATTAGTCGATTTTGGTCGAAATACAACTCTCGGATTTCGAGAATTCACTTTCTTACATCTAGTTTTAGGAGTTGTGGTTCGTTTGTATCGCTACTGTTTGTATGTGGTGGATACTCAGATAAGTGTCGATTGAGTTTACGTTCGTGATGGGATGCCGAGTTTATTTTTTTACGGTAGTGTGTAGACTCTTTTAGACTGTCGGGTGCCATCGTGGTTGACGGTGAGCCCAGATTTTTGTATTGGCATCAGATTATGTCGAGGGCACGTGAAGTTTGGTTGTTACACAAGTTAGAACCAGTTGCTTTGATTATAGCCTCATGAGAACTCGATCGAGCTCGGTAGAGACACGCTTGCATACTCTTGGGTAGCGCCAACGAGTGCCACTCCTAATCCCAAGCTTTGTGCTTTTACATCGATATCGTAGTGTCCCGATTAGACTTGCTCTCCACCAACAACCCAGCGTGGTGGTGGTTTGTAGCTTCGATAGGCGGGACATGTGCGTTCACAGTTCCTAGTGAGATTGGGTTAGAGAGTGCATTTCAATATCTACAGAATAGTAATTAGCGATAGTATAGTGGCATGTAGTTGTAAAGTTTTTCAAACTTCTTTTACTATCCCTATGCATATTTTCTATACATTTAGTGGGTGAGCCGTTGAGGTCGGTAGCGGTATACACTGAGAACTACTTTTTGCAGTAGTTCTCACACCCAGTTGTTGACCCCTTTTTGCAGAGCTTTCTTCTGCTGCTGCTACTATCGCGCGCTGATTTTGATTGTGGAAAAGGAGTCGCAAGTTAGATCCCTTCCCTGATTGCCGTTCTATAGGAGTACCAGCTACAGATAGTTTTAGATTTTGGTTCATGTACATACTTATGCTAGGCACTCGCTGGAGCGAGAGATGTTTGTATCTGGGAGATTTTGTATGTATAGCGAACTATGTTTATTTATATTCAGTTCAGTTTAGCAGCTCTATACTACTGGTTGTAGCTTGAATTTTCTTACAGGTACAACTATCGCTTCGTATATAGAAAAAAATTCCTTTTTATTCTAGAGGAGTACAAGGTACAGATAGTTTTGATTTTTGGTTCATAAACATACATATACTAGGCACACGCCGGAGCGAGGGATGTTTGTATCTCGGGAGATTTTGTATGTATAGTGAACCCGATGTTTTTTACATTCGCTTTAGTTTAGCATTTCGATACTACTAGTTGTAGTTTGAATTTGCTTACAAGCATACTTATCGCTTCGTATATAGGAAAATTTTCTTTGCTTTCTAGAGGAGTACTAACTACAGGTTGTTTTGATTTTTGATTCATGTCACTACTAGAAATTTGACATATAGCGACATTATTTGTAGCACTATTTATTTAAATATTGGTAAATGTAAAATATAATGGCATTTACAAAAGATTGTTGCTAAATATATCATTTAGCGATATTTATAATTTATTACTGGTAAATAATAATATTTAGCAATATTTATTTTTAAATGCCAATAAAAGATATTTAAATATCTAGTTATTTTTAGTGCCGCTAAGAGTATTTAATTACCGGCATTTAAAATTAAATGTTGGTAAAAGTTCTTAAATTCAAAATATCAAAATAATACAGATTCCCAATATTTTCCTCCCGCCTCCTACTTCCGCCTTTTGTTTTAGTCCGATCATTTTCTCCCATCCTTTTAGGCGTTTGGTTGGAGGGATATTCCAACAAAACGGGATATCCCTCTTTATCCCCCCAAACGAAATGCTATTGGGAACAATCGGGTTGTTCAGCTTAATTGTTCCCGGGAATAGCCGTTAAGCTTGTTCTCCTTTTAGGGAGAACAAGCTGGGAGAACAAGCAGCTTTTGGTTTTTGTTTTTTTTTATTTTTTTGTTTTTTTTTCTCTATTATGCCTTTTAATTTTTTATACTTTATTTTAATTAATTTTAAATAAATTACATGAATGCACAAATTTAATAAATAAATATATTAATATAAATATTATATTTATGATAATATATTTATACTTAAATTTTATTATATAATATAAATTAATTAAATTTGATATATATTTTATTTTATTAAGTTTTATCATTTATATATTAATATTTAATTATTTTATTTTTATATTAAATATTATATACATAAAATTATTTTTTCATATATATATATATATATATATATATATATATATATATATATATATATATATTAATTTGTATTGAAATTTATACTAATTATTAATTAAAATTATAAGTATATTGTCTTTTTGAGAAATAAAAAAAAATTATAAGGATATTGTTAGTATTATACTTTATTCATTAATATATTATGAATAAATTATATAAAATAAATTATTATATATAATAAAATAAAATATAATATTTTAAATTAGATTGTTATATAAAATATTATATTATAATTTACTATATGAAATAATTTTATATAAAATATACTAATAGAAATTAATTATTTTATTTTTAAAAATATATTTATATATTGTTCTAGACTTTTTATCCAAACGCTATTAATGATATACTCTAGAATCTCCTCGAATGCATCCAAACACAATTCAAAAGTTGTTCTCCAAAATTTAGTTCTCCAACCAAACGCATCCTTTTAGGGTTTAATCCCAAATATTTTCCTCTTTATCTTTTTAGGCTTTAGTCCTGATCATCTTCCTCCTCAACCTTTCACAAGGTTTAGTCACCATCACATTTATCCCTAATCGTGATGTAATCCGGTATGCTATTTTTAATTTTTTTTTACAGATTTCTCTAATCCAAGAAATACCGAATAGTATTATTTTTCTATTTTTTTATTTGTTTTAAAAAAAAAATTAGATTTTAATGAAGTTTTATAGTATATAGCATTAAAATATTGCTATATCTAAAAAGAAAAGTTTCTTGTTTATTTTTTGTTTAGCCGTTACGATATATGTTTATTTTTCTATACCATATAGAGGGATTTCGACATTTTTTTAGAGGGATTTCGACATTTTTTTTTTCTTTGTTATGTTGAAAAACATTATTTTATTTACTATAAAATTTTTATAATCCATCAAGATCTATAAATACTAAATATTTTCATGTGTATTAGGATCGGCTCACCCCAAAACCAAAATAAATATATTTGTCGCTTTCCGCATACAACACTTTGCATGTCCTTCAATACATTCTGATTCGGATCGACGCACCTTAAAAAAAAAGATCCGTACGACCCTCTCACATTGTTGATTAATTAATTAGATTTATTTATTTTATATTTTAATTTTATTTTATCATCTTAAAATTAACTCTTAACATGTTTCTTTTCCATAGGTTCAGTAAAACAAGGATGCATTTGGAATTCAAGAAAATATAAATCATGTTTTTCTATTTTGTTATGTTTGTAAACTACTTTATGTCATATGACCATTTTATTTTTGAATGCATTATTTGTGTTCGCAAACTATTTTATTTTGTTATGTTCGCAAACTATTTTATGTCATGTGACCATTTTATTTTGGATGCGTTATTTGTGTTCGCAAACTAATTTATTTTGTTATGTTCGCAAATTACTTTATGCATTACTTGTAAAGATGTGAGTTCTCGAAATCCGAGAGTTTCACGTCGTTTGGAATCGACTAATTGTCGAGTAGATGAGCTTCGGAAAGTTTGAAGTTGATCCGAATGCGAGAAGTGCATCGGAGTTGGTCCCAAGGGCTAGTTTGTGCAATCTGCACAAACTTGCAGATTTTGCCTGTGGGGACCGGTCCCCACAAAATGGAGATCGGTTCCCGTACGCTGCGAATGGCTGGTCGTTAATGGGGACCGGTCTCCCTGAATGGAGACCGGTCTTCATGTGTGCAGATCCGAAGAAAAGACCCTTGGAGACCGGTCTCTAGATGTGGGGACCGGTCTCCATGCACGAAAATGCCCAGGCGGGGCTGATTCGAAGTGTCGAGAGTTGAGGAACTAAATTACGATTGTAGCCTGAAATAGGCTATTTGGGTTCGGTTGAACCCATTTGCTCCCACTCTCTTTTATTCCCAAGCCCAACACACTCCTCTCTCTCTCTCTCTCTCTCCCTCTCGGTTGGAGAAGCGAAAGAGGAGAAGGAGAGTCAGCAGGGAAGAAAAAGAAGAAGAAAAAGAAGAAGAAAAGCAAGGAGAAAGGGAAGGAGCTTCATCTTCTCCATCTCTTCCTCCTCTTGTGAAGCAAGGTTGAAGGTAAACCTACAAAAATCCTCTAATGGTGATTTCTAGGGTTTTAGGTTTTATGCTTTTGAGAGTATTTTGGTGGAACCTAAGGGTGCTAATAGGCCCTTAGGGCATGCTTCTAGGGTTTCCAATAGATGATTTCCATATGTGAAACCCTAGGGCATCAAAATGGGGGCTTTTCTAAATGATGGGTTTTGATCTCTTTTGATCATTCGTAAACCAAATTAATAGGTGTTTAAACGCGTTGGTGGCGACGGTTCGACGGTTCGTTGAGTCGGAGCAAAGATATCGCCAAGTGAGGTGCGCCGCTACTTCGTTTCCGCTTCAGAGCTTAAGCGGCGACAAGCATCGTGAGAATCAAGTTTCCTAATGTGTCGCGACGTCAAAAAGGTGGGTGGTGACCATTCCGAAGCCGTCAGGCTACTCTCTATGTCCAAGTATAGTATAGTTAAGAAACCTTGCATATTGTGCATGATATATGTGTAGAGGGCCAAGTGTAGTGTTCAAGTTGTATGCATGGTTAACCTAGCTCTCTAATATGCCAATGTTCAGATTGTATGCATGGTTAACCTAGCTCTCTAATATGCCAATGAACTTAGTATGCATGAGAATTTGTGAGATGTGAAACCTAGAACTACTAGCATGTGGTATAGTAGAAATGTCTAAACCAAAGAACGAGTGGCATCTAGTAAACAAGAACAAGTGGCATTATTTAGTGTGAACACTAAAGAGTCGAGAACAAAGTATGATGACATCCCTATTAGGTAGGGTATCCTCCGTGGGTGAGGATTGGACCATGCTCGCGTAGTCTGTTTATACTTGTGGTGGTCGTTCCACACGCGTCGTGCACTCCGGAGTACTAGGCACACGCTATGGTAGTAGTTACTTGACCAGTAGCTAGCTATCCACGCACGGCCTCGGGAGGGTTGAGCGGTGTAGACTCGCCGTCGAGGCAAGGTACGTGAGAACGAGGCAAGCCCTCGGGCGAGCCAAGAGATTGGGTACACAAGGGATCGGTGAACTTGTTGAGCATAGTAGCATTATAGCCATCCTGATATTATGATATGCATGCATATGTTTACTGATTCGAGGCATAGTAGAATATTGCATTATTTTACAGTACCTTTATCGCTTCCAGTTATTTATCTCTCTACCTATCATTCTACTCTTTGCCTCCTTGGACCTAGTGGGGAGATCGGCAGAGTCGGCGGCCGAACCCACTGGGAACTATGGAAGAAAGTTCTCACCCACTCTATTTCAGGTCCTAGGTCGTCTACGCCAGGTGAGGATCACGGCAAGGGCTTGGCGCTCTAGTGGTAGTACTAGTTTACCTTCCTATTGCATTAGAGTTACCTTGTTATTACCTTTTGAGAGTAGATCTTGTATAGGGTGAGGTTTTGTGTTGATGTACACCGCTTGTGTATTATACGGAGATCAAATGTAATGAAAGACTTAAATACTGAATGAATGTAATAGATAAGTTAACTCTCTTTTATTCACTTGTTGTTTACTTGTGACGCTTGCTCTCTTTGCTTAGCTGTCACGCCCCGGGTTGCATATTCACCGGGCACGCCGACAAATCCGCCGTATACAAAAGAATTTCTTCTGTATACGAAGCGTAGCTGTACCAGTATAAAAATACAATGCTACAAACAGTAGCATAGAGCTGAATAAACTATAAACAAGCAGGTAGGAAAAACAACCACTTTATATACATACAATCACAGATACAAAAATAACACTACTCGCTCCAGCGAGTTCAACTGTATGTACAAAAGTGTCCCAAACCAAAAACTGTCACTACCTGCAGTGGAAGTCCTCTAGTACCGAACTCGGCGGTAGGCTCTAGCCCGCCACGCCTTCCCGCGGTCCGACTCGACGGAGCAAAGAACTCGAATGTAAGGCCCCGTAACAACAAGGAAGAAAGAGGGCGTGAGAACTACTATAAAACAAGTAGTCCTCGCTGGTACCGCCTAAACACATCTGGTCACCCACTAAGTCTACAGTGTAAGCAAGAAGGTAAAAGAAGTTCTCGGAAACACTCGATGCCTAACAATCCCTATACTATCCCGCTCTAAACCACTCCGTAGAACTAGTAAAAGCCGACCCAATCTTACGAGGGACCGTGAAAGCACCCGTCCCGCCCGTCGAAGCAACACTACAACTACCCTGGGGTAGCTAGCGGAGAGCAACCCACAACGAGGCGCCGACACCAACGCAAAAGCACTAAGCCGACTCCGAGAGCGGCACTCGTGGGCGCGAACCAACCGAGTATGCAAACGTATCTCCGTCGAGCTCAATCTGCTCTCACAGTGCATAGTCAAGTACACAGTGGTCCAAGAACTAACACACCACGTGCCCCTTGGCACAACCGAAACCACACAAGACATCGGGTCCCCCGTCAAACCCCGATGCCCGACAACCAAAGACGACTAGACTCGCGAAAAGTAAGCTCGCATCCCCCGCGAGCGTAAAAACAACTACACTACCCGAGTATCCATCGCACCCCGCGGCGATGATACGGCATTTAACGGCTCCTAGAGCTAACCGGTAGTGTAGGCTAATGACGATCCAAAACGTGGTTTTCTCCTAAGTCAAGTCCAAGTCCACATGTATAATTAAAAGTATACTAAACATGGTTCCAAAATCCATATTTAACGTGCTAGTAATCATGAATTCGAGCAATTCACAATTTAGTCAAAAAGCGGTACTTATACATGTTGACTACTTGAATTAGGCGTGATCCGATGAAAACCCACCTCTCAAGCGATCTCCTGGCAGCGAAGGGAGTGATCCAGGTCAAGGTGATCCTTCGCTGATCCGCCGAGGTCCGAAGTCTCCCGCTGCGAAGAGGCAAAAGCACGATTTCACGAAATCTGCCGGAAAACAGCGGCAGAGAAAAGCTTAATGTTAACTAAGCTAACCTTATCCAAATTCAGCGAGTAAGGTCTCGAAATCTTCGTCTCGCAGTCAAGAATCCAACGGTCCAAGATTCGCCGGATTTCGCCACTCCGCGCGGAGTACGAGCTGAAATACGAAGGCCGACGCTGAAATCCCGCAGCTCAAAGATTTCGCATTCTCGCGCGCAAACACGGCTCAGTAATTAAGGGTTCCGACAGGGCAAACCTTGTCCAAATCCGGCAAGTAAGGTGTCGTTGGAATCGTCCCCGCCGCGGATCCAATGCCCTGCATTTCGTCGCGTTCCGGCTCTCCTACACAGAGATATGGTCAAAACTCCGCCGTGAGTCGACGGTGCTGCCACAGCAGTTCGAAATTCCAGAAATAGATGCAACCGAGGGAAACTTGATGGGCTACTCACCTCGAAACAAGCCCTAGGTCGCTTGTCGAGTCGGGGCGGCGGTCCCGCGCGCACGATAAGCTCCTCGCAGCCGTCTCGTCGTCGAAAACTCGCTCGATCCTCGCGGCGCGTCGTCGGCAAGCTCGGTTCCACCTCGAGCTAGGGGAGCAAGAGAGCAAGAAGAAGAAGAGCATAGCCCAAGAAAGGAGAAGAAGAAGGAGAGGAGGAAGATGATCTCCTCTCTCTTCTCTCGCCGCGCAGATAAAGGGATGGTGAGGGGTGATGTGACAAGTGGCGCAAAAGTCAAACCGCACCATACCTCCTCTTTGTACCTAAGATAAAATCCCGTTTGTACTGAGACAAACAGCAACCCGAGAGCCTAATCGCGCAGGCTATACCGAGATAGCCCTCGGTGGTTATACCGGTATAGCAACCAATCTTGTACCGGTACAAAATCAGATTTGTACCGGTACAGCTCACAGAAAACCTGCTATTTGTAGATTTTCGTGACACACGCTGCTCTCAAGTTCCCACAGGGTCCGTGTGGCGTCCAATTGGCGCCAACGCGACTCGGACTTGTCCCGACACTCGTCAGAGCTGTCGACAAGCCTCAGGTGCAATTTTCAGGTCTCTACATCCTCCCCCACTACAAAAAGTTTCGTCCGCGAAACTCAAGCGTACCTCGCCTCGCTCGTCGAACGTAGGGATAGGCCTCCCTCATCGCCGCCTGGGGCTCCCAAGTCGCCTCCCGCTCCTCGTGATTACTCCACTGCACTTTGACATACGGTATGACCCGATTGCGCAATTCTTTCGCCTCGCGAGCAAGGATCCGCAACGGTCGCTCCTCGTATCGAAGGTCCTCGCCAAGCTCAAGCGGAGTGAAGTCAATCACGTGAGAGGGATCGAATACATATTTCCTCAATGCCGAGACGTGGAATACATCGTGAGTGCCGACTAGCCGCGGGTAGAGCAATCCTCGTAAGCAAATCGGCCCAACTCGCTCCAAGATCTCAAAGGGCCAATGTAGCGTGGATCGAGCTTTCCACGCACTCCAAATCACAGATCCCTTGGACGGCGAGACTTTAAGGAATACATGATCTCCAATCTGAAACTCCAAGTCTCGCCTCCTGGTATCAGCATAGCTCCTCTAGCGACTCTGGGCTGTCAAAAGGTGTCGTCGAACTACCTTCACCTTTTCCTCAGCCTCTAGCAAGAATCGTGCCCCGCCGTCTTCCTTTCACCCACGTCGCTCCAAAACAAAGTGGGATCGCATTCGCGTCCATACAACGCCTCAAACGGAGCCATCCGGATGCTCGCTTGATAGCTGATGTTGTACGCAAACTCCACTTGTCTCAAGTGCTGATGCAATCCTCCTCCAAAATCCATGACGCATGCTCTCAGCTTGTCCTCTAGCGTCTGAGTGGTCCACTATGACTGACCATCCGTCTGTGGGTGAAACGCTGTGCTGAAGTGTAGCTGTGTACCCAAGGTCGTCTCGTAAGCTCCTCCGTAAGTGTGACACAAACCTCGGGTCCCCGTCTCGATACTATCGACACCGGCACGCCATGCACCGACAATCTCATCCGGTAAAGCCGCGCGAGTCTCTCTCTCGGGACCAGGTGGTTCGAACCGAGGAAGTGCGACTTGGTCAATCCGTCCACTATCACCCAAATGGCATCGAAACCACCCCGTGCTCTTGGTAATCCCACGACAAAGTCCATCGTGATCCGCTCCCATTTCCACTCGGCACCGGGCAGCACTCGAAGCTTGCCAACAGGCACCGATGCTCCCGCCTTCACCTGTTGGCAAGTCAAACACTGAGCCACATATCTGCCAATGTCTCTTTTCATTCCATTCCACCAGAACTGTGCTTTCAAGTCCTTATACATTTTAGTTCCACCAGGATGTACTGTATAAGGAGAATGCTGAGCCACTCTCAAGATGTCTCGTCGATCTCCGAATCCACGGTACACACGCCCCTCGTACTCTCGCATTCCCGAATCCGTCCACCGTGAAACCTCACTGTCCCTCTCTCCACCGCTTCTCTAATCCTCAACAAGTGTGGGTCTCCACTGCTTTCTCTCGATCCTATCCAACAAAGTAGGCCGCAAAACCATAGACATTAGTATTGCAGTAGACCCAGGGGACACAACCTCTAAACTCAACCGCTACAGCTCCTCAAGTAACGGCTCGCGCGTGATCATCAAACACGAGCCCCGCATCGCTTCCCGCTCAACGCATCCGCCACAACATTCGCCTTGCCGGATGATACTCGGATACTAATATCATAGTCCTTCAGTAGCTCTAACCACCGGCGCTGTCTGAGGTTCAACTCCTTTTGGGTGAACAGATACTTGAGACTTTTATGATCGCAAAAATCTCACAAAGGTTTCGCCATACAAGTAGTGCCGCCACAACTTCAAAGCAAAAACCACCGCGGCAAGCTCCAAGTCATGCGTAGGGTAATTCTTCTCGTAATCCTTTAATTGTCGCGAAGCATAAGCAATTACCCTACCATGCCGCATCAACACACACCCTAGTCCACCGTGTGATGCGTCATCGTAGATCACATATCCTTCCCCGATAACCGGAAGGGCAAGGATAGTGAGCCGACATCAACCGTCGCAACTCATCGAAGCTCCTCTCGACTCCTCACCTGTGTGAACTTAATTCCTTTACGAGTCAATCGAGTGAGGTGTGGAAAGCTTCGCAAAGCCTTCCACAAACCGACGGTAATATCCACTAATCCAATGAAGCTCCGCACCCTGGCCGTCGTCGTCGGCCCGGGCCAATCCCGAATAGCCTCAATCTTCTTCGGTCGACCGCCACTCCATCCGCGTAAATCACGTGGCCCAAGAAAGTAACCTCCCGCAACCGTAACTCGCACTTCTTTAACTTGGCATACAACTCCTTCTCTCGCAGAGCCGTAGCACTATCCTCAAGTGCTCCTCGTGCTCGGCGTCGCTACGGGAGTATATCGTAATGTCGTCGATGAAGAGTACTACATATCTGTCCGAGTACGGCTTAATCACCCTGTTCAGCAGATCCATGAACGCGGCATGGGCATTCGTCTATCCAAATGGCATCACTGTAAGCTCGTAATGCCCGTACCGAGTCCTAAAAGCCGTCTTGAAACATCCTCCCTCACCCTCACCGGTGGTAACTCGATCGGAGATCAATCTACGAGAAGACACAAGATCCTTGCAGCTGACCGAACAGATCATCAATGCGCGGCAACGGATACTTGTTCTTGATGGTCACTTTATTCAGCTCCCCGTAATCCACACATAACCTAAGGGAACCATCCTTCTTCTTAACAAATAACACCGGCGCTCCCCAAGGCGATACACTCGGGTCTCACGTACCCTTTATCCATCAAACTCGAAGTCGCGCCTTTAACTCTCTCACTGCAGTGCCATCCTCGTAGTACCTTTGAGATTGGTGCAGTTCCCGGGACTACATCAATCACAAACTCGATCTCCCTCTCCGGCGGCATAGTCGTCGTCTCAGGGGGAAATACATCCGGAAACTCGCGAACTACAGAATATCCTCGAGTCTCTGCCGCCGTAGGTACCTCTGCAACTGTCGCTAGAAATGCAACACATCCTCTACTCATCAGCTGTCGAGCTCTCGCTGAAGAAATCCACGCGGCAAACATCGTGCTCCTACAGCCTCTGAAAGTGAACACCTCCTGGCCTGGCTCGCGGAGCGTCACCGTCCTCTCTCCGTTAGCCGATCGTCGCGTAGTACCGCGTCGCCCAATCCATGCCAAGCACAATGTCGAAGTCGTGCAACCGCCCCTAACACTAACAAGTCTACGCGTAATCCACAAGTCTAGCCGCACCGGACACGACCTACAACACTCTACCACCCGTACTACATGGTCGGGAACCTGGATCTCCCGGGTCTGAGGCAACAACCCTAACTCTAGACCATGTAATAATGCAAATGCTCGACTGATAAAAGAATGCGATGAGCCAGTATCAAATAAAGTGCGTGCTCTAGTACCAGGAAGTAAAGTGATACCTGCCACCACACGGTCGGCCGCCAAGAGTCCTCCACCCGAGCCGCATATACTCGCCGGGAGCTCGCCGCGCCGCCGTCTGTCGCGCACGTACGCCCTATCCTCACGATGGCTCGACGGTGTCCCGTACGATCGTCGGGATCCGGTCTGTCGATGGTTGCTGATGGTGCCGACGATGTCGATTCCTGCAAGCCGCCTAAATGTCCCGTCGTCCGCATCCGAAACACCGCTCTCGTCGCTCACACAGCCGCGCCGCGTGCGGTCCTCCGCAGATCACGCACCGTCGTGTCCTTCGTGGTCGCCCGCCGACGGGTATCTCGCACGCCGACGCTTCGAGGACCCACGACTCGAAACGTGATCGTGGAGGCCTCGGCGGACGCCTACTGCTCGACTGTCCACCGTCATCGGGAGCGGGGCGCTTCCTGTCCTGACTCGGTCCCGGCCCCTGAATCCTCTCTCGAAGTGTCGTCTCACTCCTCTCCTCAAACAGTGCCTGCTCGATAGACGCATCCAGGGTCCTCGACCTCCGCGCCCTAACGAACCCGTGCAGGTCTGGCCTCAAGCCCTGCTCAAATAGATACACCCGTGTGCCTCATCTCTCGTCACAGACGCACACGCTCAGAGCCGCGAAACTCCCGAACGTACTCGAACCGTGCGATCCCCCCGCCGGATCTTCTTCAAATCTTCCTCAATCCCCTCGCTTCACACCGTCTCGGAAAATATGTGCGCACAAAGATCCCGCAAAACTCGTCCCAACTCGTCTCGCGAAGCCACAACTCCCCGGTCGCGCTCATCCTCGTCCACCGCCTCCCGTGCGTCTCCAACTAAACAAATGGACCCCAAATGAACTCGGTCCCGATCCTCCAGACGAACATGTCCTCAAATATCCTTTCCATCGCGCGGATCCAACTCTCCAATACCTGCTCGGCGCACACCCCGTCAAACATCGGTCGAGGCGGAAACGAAACAATAGCTCGCCACCCGCTCCCGTTTCCGCGTTAGCGGCCGATCTGGGCCTTCTAGCCGCACAATCGGTGCCGGAGGTATCTCTCGCCGGTGGGGGTACGGCAGAATCGGTGCGAGGTGGAGCAGGGGATGGCGAGTAGGCCGGGCCGGTGCCCCCGACGATGTACTCGATGATGCCACTAGCCTCTCGCACATCCGCCGTAAGAACAGTCCCCGCCGCTCGTCGCTCTCGCTGCGGCTATCTCGGGCGCTCAACTTCGACCGGGCACTCGTCTCGTGTCGAGTGCTCGCTCCACCACAGAGGTACACCCGTCTCGTGTCGGGTGCCCCGATCCATCCGCTCCGGTATCCGGGGTGGTAGTGTGGTAGCGGTGGCGGGCGCGGCCCGAAGCGGCGGCCGTCTGCGAGGCGCATAGCCGCACACATAAAAACAAGGTCGATACAAAAACACTCGACCCAATCATCGAAAGTCTCGGCGAGGTCCTCGCTTTCCTCGAAATTATGTCGTCTCAGCCCAACATAATTTCTCTCGGACCGAAACAGACACTCCTTCGCCACCACTCCACTCTAGGACGAGTTAGAACAATCAATCAATGACTTTCGCGTTAAATCACGCCTCTCACGTCAAGCCTTCCTAAGGTTAACCAGCTTAGGTTTTCTAAGTCCCAACGACCTAATACTAAGCTCTGATACCAACTTAATCACGCCCGGTTGTATATTCACCGGCACGCCGACAAATCCGCCGTATACAAAAGAATTTCTTCCGTATACGAAGCGTAGCCGTACTCAAAGATAAACATACAATGCTACAAACAAGAGCATAGAGCCGAATAAACTATAAACAAGGTGTAGGAAAAACAACCACTTTATATACATACAATCACGTATACAAAAATAACACTACTCGCTCCAAATGAGTTCAATCGTATGTACAAAAGTGTCCCAAACCAAAACCGTCACTACCCGCAGTGGAAGTCCTCTAGTACCGAACTCGGGTAGGCTCTAGCCCGCCACGCCCGTCCCGCGGTCAGACTCAGACAAAGCAGCAGCCGCAACAGAAGGCCCTGCAACAACAGCGGAAGAAAGAGGGCGTGAGAACTACTATAAAAACAAGTAGTCCTCATGGGTACCGCCTAAACACATCGGTCCACCCACTAAGTCTACAGGTAAGCAAGAAGGTAAAAGAAGTCGGAAACACTCGACGCCTAACAATCCCTATACTATCCCGCTCTAAACCACTCTGTAGAACTAGTAAAAGCCGACCCAATCTTACGAGGGATCGTGGAAAGCACCCGTCCCGCCCGTCGAAGCAACACTACAACTACCCTGTGGTAGCTATGAGAGCAACCCACAACGAGAGCGCAGCGACACCAACGCAAAAGCACTAAGCCAGACTCCGGAGCAGCACTCGTGGGCGCGAACCAACCGAGTATGCAAGCATATCTCTGTCGAGCTCAATCTGGCTCTCACAGGCATAGTCAAGTACACAGGGTCCAAGAACTAACACACCACGTGCCCCTTGGCACAACCGAAACCACACAAGACATCGGGTCCCCCGTCAAACCCCGACAAGCCCGACAACCAAAGACGACTAGACTCGTCGAAAAGTAAGCTCTGCATCCCCAGCGAGCGTAAAAACAACTACACTGCCCGAGTATCCATCGCCCTCCCGCGGCAATGATACAGCACAGAACGGCTCCTAGAGCTAAAGCTGGTAGTGTAGGCTAATGACGATCCAAAACGTGGTTTTCTCCTAAGTCAAGTCCAAGTCCACATGTATAATTAAAAGTATACTAAACATGCTTCCAAAATTCGTATTTAACGTACTACTAATCATGAATTCGAGCAATTCACAATTTAGTCAAAAACCGAACTTATACATGTTGACTACTTGAATTAGGCGTGATCCGATGAAAACCCACCTCTCAAGCGATCTCCGGGCAGCGAAGGGAGTGATCCAGGTCAAGGTGATCGTTCGCTGATCCGCCGAGGTCCGAGGTCGCCCGCTGCGAAGAGGCAAGAGCACGATTTCACGAAATCACGGAAAACAATGCACAGAGAAAAGCTTAAAGTTAACTAAGCTAACCTTATCCAAATTCAGCGAGTAAGGTCTCGAAATCTTCGTCTCGCAGTCAAGAATCCAACGGTCCAAGAATCGCCGGATTTCGCCACTCCCGCGCGGAGTACGAGCTGAAATACGAAGGCCGACGCTAAAATCCCGCAGCTCAAAGATTTCGCATTCTCGCGCGCAAACAATGCTCAGCAATTAAGGGTTCCGACAGGGCAAACCTTGTCCAAATCCGGCAAGTAAGGTGTCGTTGGAATCGTCCCGCAGCCGCGGATCCAATGCCCCGCATTTCGTCGCATTCCGGCTCTCCTACACAGAGATATGGTCAAAACTCCGCGAGTCGACTGCTGCCACAGCAGTTCGAAATTCCAGTGAAAATAGATGCAACGGAGGGAAACTTGATGGGCTACTCACCTCGAAACAAGCCCTAGGTCGCCGAGTCGGGGCGGCGGTCCCGCGCGCACGATAAGCTCCCTCGCAGCGTCTCGTCGTCGAAAACTCGCTCGATCCTCTCCGCGGCGCGTCGTCGGCAAGCTCGGTTCCACCCTCGAGCTAGGGGAGCAGCAGGAGCAGCAGCAGCAGCCAAGAAAAGAGAAGAAGAAGGAGAGGGGGAAGATGATCTCCTCTCTCTTTTCTCTGCTGCAGATAAAGGGAGGGTGAGGGGTGATGTGACAAGTGGCGCAAAAGTCAAACTGCACCATACCTCCTCTTTGTACCGGTACAAAATCCTGTTTGTACCGGTACAAACAGTAACCCGAGAGCCTAATCGCAGGGCTATACCGTATAGCCCCGGTGGTTATACCGGTATAGCAACCAATCTTGTACCGGTACAAAATCGATTTGTACTGCATGCCTCGCGTAAAACCTCGCTATTTGTAGATTTTCGTGACACACGCCGCTCTCAAGTTCCCACAGTGGTCCGTGTGGCGTCCAATTGGCGCCAACGCGACTCGACTTGTCCCGACACTCGTCAGAGCTGTCGACAAGCCTCAGGTGCAATTTTCAGGTCTCTACATTAGCACTGGTTGTGCTTTTGTTGTAGATTGTGTATGTTATCAAGTTATTTCTTGGGCGCTTGTTGTACACGATCTTGTTGCTTAGCCTTAGGCGGACAGGGGAGGTGTTGTCCGTCTGGCGTCTGTTGACGCGCCCGGTCCGAACCAAATTGGTAGCGGGCTCGGGGCGTGACATTACTACTTCTGTGTTTAGAAAAATTTGGTGTTCTTGTATTATTTTTGAATGTTGAATGTATTATAAAATTTTAACTCATTTGTTTGTTTTATTAGGAATGAGCTTATTAAATAATTTGTGTTAATTTATTATATATGATATATATTTCGTATTATATGAAAATACTAAAATCACATGTTATTTAATAAAATATATTATTTTTAAATATTATGGCAAAACTATGATAATACAAAGTATTATTTATATTGTTTTTATCTGTTTAAAAGATATAATTTAAATAATATTTATATTTGCAAAATAATATAGAATTATCGGTATTTATTAATACTGGAATCAAAAATAGAATACTAATATTTATATAATATTGCATATTAAATAATAATTACCGACATTTTATTAGTGCTGGAGATGACTAAGAAATACAAGCATTTAAATAATGTCGGTAATAGTCATCTCTATAACGCATCTACTTAATGTTACTAATTACTTAACATTAACGGCAATCTATTTAAATACCGGTAGAAGATTTATCAACACGAGTATAAGCGGCATTAAAAGCTTAATGCCTCTAATAGTTTTTGCAGTAATTTTTTGACTTTAGGCGGCAATAACTGAATGCCGCTAAATCACAATTTTTTTGTAGTGATTACATACTTATGTTAGGCACTCGCTAGAGTGATGGATATTTGTATATGGGAGATTTTGTATTTATAGTGAATCTGATGTTTATTTACATTCAGTTCAGTTTAGCAGCTCTATAATACTGGTTGTAGCTTGAATTTGCTTACAGGTACAACTATTGCTTCGTATGTAGAAAAAATTTCTTTGTATTCTAGAGGAGTACCAACTACAGGTTGTTTTGATTTTTGATTCATGTACATACTTATGCTAAACACTCGCTGGAGTGAGGGATGTTTGTATCTGGGAGATTTTGTATTTATAGTGAACCTGATGTTTATTTACATTTAGTTTAGTTTAGCAGCTCTATACTACTGGTTGTAGCTTGAATTTGCTTACAGGTATAGCTATCGCTTCGTATATAGAAAAAATATCTTTGTATTTTAGTGGAGTACCAACTACAGGTTGTTTTGATTTTTTATTTATGTAAATACTTATGCTAGGCACTCGCTAGAGTAAGGGATGTTTGTATCTGGGAGATTTTGTATTTATAGTGAACCTAATATTTATTTACATTCAGTTCAGTTTAGCAACTCTATACTATTGGTTGTAGCTTAAATTTGCTTACAGGTACAACTATTGCTTCGTATGCAGAAAATATTTCTTTGTATTCTAGAGGAGCACCAGTTACAGGTGGTTTTGATTTTTTATTCATGTACATACTTATGGTAGACATTCGCTGTAGTGAGGGATGTTTGTATCTTGGAGATTTTGTATTTATAATGAATCTGATGTTTATTACATTCAGTTTAGTTTAGTAGCTCTATACTACTGATTGTAACTTGAATTTGTTTACAGGTACAGTTATCGTTTCGTATACAGAATTTTTTTTTTGGGGCAATTGCTTATTTACTCCTGAAAAGTTTCTCGATTTTTCGATTTACCCCTCTTAGAAGTCTAATATTGAAAATACCCCTTCTACGTTCCAACCTATTTCTAATATACCCTTAGAGTTAAAATCTGTTAAGTAACTCTGTTATCTCTGTAAAATTACTATTTTGCCCTTTTCAAATATACCCTTCTACCATCAGTTCTTTCTTATTTGCCCTTAAAGTCAGGGGCACAAAAAGTATTTTGACTTTTGGTCTTTTCAAATATACCCCTCTACCGTCACCAACCTTTCTTATTTGTCCTTAAGTTAAGGGCAAAATTGGTATTTTAATTTTTTTTAACTGTGGTAGATATTTAACTCACGTTTAACCCGCATTAACTTAACAGGAGATAAATCATGTATTTTGCAATAACGTGTGAACGTATGAGGGCATTTTAGAAAGAAAAAAAGAGGTAGATCGGATATTTTCAAACGCATTTATGATATATAATTATTCCTTTTTTTTTATATGACGGGTCTCTTGGTGTGCCCCGAAAAGCGTTTAATCCGGGGCGTGAGGTACACCTTATTTTTTCTAATAACAATTTTCAAATGTCTAGGGATAATTTTTACCAAAAAGAAAATTAATCGGAAAAGTAAAATGAAATCTATTGTAAAAAACAATGAAACTACAATACCTTCCTTTTGAGCCCTTTAACAACCATCTTGTCAGTTTCTGGTGCACAAATTGGCTAGCATTATTAGTACTGGAGGATTCACAGGGTACATATATGCCAGCGAAGTATATGGTTTAAAAATATAGTGCAATGATGGTAATACACAAGTGGTCCTGATTTTGTAAGAATCTCAACTTCGATCTTTAAATTAAATATCCATCGCTTAGCTCTTGTGTGTGGGTTTAGATACCCAATATATTAAAATATTACGAGACCATTTGGCTCGAGATTCGTAATATTTCAAAAATATTATGTATGAATTAAGATATTGTTGAAAACTATTAAACTCTTCTTAATAGACTATTAATGATTTTCGTAAGAATGGAGATGAAAATGCATCTTAGTTATGATAATAATCTTATACTTCTAATTTTATTTTTCCACTATACTTAGAAATCTAGAATGAGTTCACTATTTTATACTAATACTTTTTACACCCACCCAACTCGAGTTAATTAAGTGATAATGATTTAAATATGTTAATTAAAATTATGAAGAATTATTAGAATATTATGAATCCTAAATCAAACGGCCTCAAAGGTTAATTGTACTGTTAGTCCTCAATCTTTGCAAATTTTTAACTTTGGTCTGCAGTTTTTTTTTTATTTGCAATCAAGTCCTAACATTTCATTTTACGACAATTATATATATCACGACCGTTGAAAAGGGTAAAATTGATGGAATGCGCAATGTTAGGAACCAAAGTGAAATTATGTGCAAATGGTTGGGGACAACTCGTTCAAGTATATATAATTAAAATTTTAATTTTAAACTTAAAATCTAAAATTAAAATTTTATTACTAAAAAAAGCGACAATTTTGACTAAAACTTAAATTTGAAATTTGAATTAGAACACAAAATTTGCATTTTAAATTTAAATTGAATTTAATTTTGATTTCAAGTGTGACGCCCAACTTCCTGTGGGGTCGCCCATCCTAGGACTACTCCCGTCTTAGTACGCTTAACTCCCTTAACCTCTTGGGTCTTGCCATCACCCAAAATACTTAAACCGAGTTAAAAGTTTAGCCCTATTATATCTCATATATAGAACAATCTAGGGTCTCACAATCTCCCTCCTTTAAGCCCTCGACGTCCTCGTAAGGCTCGTACTCACAAGTACTGTGCAATGCGAGACTCGTCTCGCTAGCCCGTCATCCGCACTCGGCTCACCGAGACTCATCTCACACTTCCTACCGGTAATTGGCTCTGATACCATTTGTGACGTCCCAACTTCTCAGGGGGTCACCCATCCTAGGACTACTCCCGTCCTAGCACGCTTAACTCCCTTAACCTCTTTGGTCTTGCAATCACCCAAAATGCTTAAGCCGGGTTAAGAGTTTAGCCCTATTATATCTCATATATAGGACTATCTAGGGTCTCACATCAAGTTACGAAATTTAGTTTTGATATTCGAAATCAATATTGGGTGCCCCAATTTTAAATTTCAATTTCTACTTTTAATTCACAACTTAAATTCATTTTAAAAATTAATTTAAAATTTAAATTTGAATTTAAATATAAATTTTGAATTCAAAATTTGAATGTGAATGTGCATTGATCTTTCAATTTAAAATGTGAATTTGAATTTAAAATTGAACTCAAGAGTTGAATTCAAAATTCCATTATTTTTAAAGTTCAAGCGAAATTTTCTTATTTTAGTTAAAATTTAATTCCAGATTCATATCTTAAAATTCAAATTCATATATTAATTGTGTATTTGAATTTTAAATTTAAATTTAATTTTGGCACTAAAAAAACGGTCTATAGCGACACTCTTAAATATAGTTACAGTCGTAAAAAGTGTCGCTATATGTGGGGGTCGCTTGGTATATAAGAATAGCTTAAAGAGTGTCGCTATAATTTAAAAGAGTCGCTAATTTACCAACACTTATTTAAGCATTTAGCAATCGCCTTAATCTTTATCTCGTTGGTGAGGACGACGATACTAAGGACTCTTCGACTAGAATTTCAATGGATTGAGCAAGAGAGAAGGAAAGATAAGAATTCCATTTTTCTTTTTCTTTTTCTTTTTTTCTTTTATGTTTGTAATTGGGCCAAATGGGCTGGGTGTAGTGGGTTGAGTAAAGTAATTTTTTATTTTTGGTTGGATTATATTGGGCTTTATATTTAGGAAATAGTAGATGTTTTTCTATGTTTTAGATAAATGGACACTTACTTAAAAGTGTTTCAAACATGCATGTATCCCTATAATCTAATTCTACTGTAGTGTGGGTCTAAAGTTAATTTTAAATTTAATATTTGGATTCAAATTTTTAATTCAAATTCAATTTCAAATTTAGTTTCAAAATTCTACTTAATTTTCAAATCAAATTCACATTTTGAATTTACTTTTTTAATTTAATTTCAAACCTAGATTTTAATTTTTAAATTCAGAATATGTATTTGAATTCAAATTTAGCTTAGAAATCAATTTTCAAAACAGAATTCAAATTTAATTTCAATGTCAAAATAAAAATATGAATTCCAATTCAAATGTTTTATTTACGTTTGAATCAAAATTATAGATATAAATTTGATTTTTAATTTTAAATTTTACTTAAATTTAAAATTAAAATTAAAATTTTATTTACACACTAGGTCCCTCTCTCTTTCCTTTTTCTTACTTTGCCCCATAATTTTATTTATAAATACTTATATATATATATATATATATATATATATATATATATATATATATATATATATATATATATATATATATATATATATATATATATATATATATAATTATATATAATATTTTATTTATAAATTTATAATTATTTATTAATATTTCTAAATAGATAACTCTTATATATTGTAGTGACTGGACTACATAAAGGCTTGTCGACACTCCGAGGAATGTCGACAAGTTCGGGCGCGTTGGCGCCAACGGACGCCAAACGGCCTTGTGGGAACGCGATAGTAGCTTGAATCCCGAAAATCGCGAAATAGTGGATTTTCGTTGAGCTATACCAGTACAAATCTTGGTTTGTACCGGTATAAGAGTGATGGCTATACCGGTATAGCCACCGGGATATACCGGTATAGTGCCGCGTCGAATCGTTCTCGGTTGTTTCGTTTATACCGGTACAAGGGGCCGTTTGTACCGGTACAGAGTGGTAGGTGAGCTGGGGGCAAAATGGTCAACTCCACATTGTTTTTGTCACCCTCCCCCATGCATGCCTACACGTCAGGGAGAGAGAGTGAGAGACCTTCTCAGCTCCTTCTCTTCTTCTTCTTCTTCCCTTTAATAGAGAGATAGCTTGGTTGGATGAGCAGGTTTCTGGTGGTCGTTCTTCGCCGAATGCCGCGCCGCGAGCTTCTCGAGTGCATTTCCGACGCCAAGGTGCTGCGAGGGAGCTAGGCGAGCTCGGGATTTCGCCATCTTCGACACTACGACGATTCTAAGGGATTTCCAGAGGTGAGTGATCCATCTAGAACACCTCAATTGCTTCCACTTCAACGATTTTCGAGCTAAGTTCGGACTGCTGCAGAAATCGACGTCGACTCGCCGTATTTCGGGCCGTACGCGACGCAGAAGTGGCGGATTTCGCTGAGACTTGACTCGTTGGAACCGGGACGACGAGAGGAATCCAGAGAGCATTTACTTGGAATTTTTGAAGAAGGTTTGCTTACTCGAAATCATGAATGACTCCTTTGCTGTTTTCCTTAAATCAGATTTTCGAGCTGCTGCTGCCTACAGCGTCGACCCGCGGGGTTTTGACTAGTACTCTGTGTAGGAGTGTCGAAATGCGACGAAATCTGGGGCGTTGGATCCGTGACTTCGAGACGAAGAATCTGAGACCAAGTTTGCAATTTTTGGAGCAGGTTAGCCCAGTCGAAAGTCTGTTTTATCGAGCCGCCGTTTACGTAGCTAACTCCGCAATGTTTCAGTTTCGCGTCGACCGTCGGTGTTTTGACCCGTACTCTGCGTAGGAGAGGCGGAATTCGACGAAACTTGGGCCATTGGATTCACGACTTCGAGACGAAGCTACAGAGCCCTTACTTGCTGAAATTGAAGAAGGTTAGCTTAGTCGGAATTAAGCTCTACTGAGCCGTCGCTGTGCGATTTTGGGAATTGTGTGACGTTGGGTTTTCTTCTTCGCAGCAGGATTTCTCGGACCTTGGCGGATCACCGGGGGAGATCGAGTAGGATCTAGGACGCCCTTGCTGCCATGGGATTGCTATCGAGGTGGGCATTCATCGGTTACTCCTAAGTTAAAGTAGTCAACATGTGTAGTTTAATTTCATCGATATATCCTTAGCTCGACTTCATGAATTACAAAGATGTTAAAATCTGAATTTTGGAGCATGTCTATAAGTAGTAATTTATACATGTTTGGACTTGGACTTAACTTAAGAGAAAACTACGATTGATCGTCATATGTTACACTACCAGATTTAGCTTTAGGAGCCGTGTTGTGTCGTATCGTCGCTTGGGGAGTGCGACGGATACTCAGAGTAGTGTAGTTTGTTTGACGCTCGCGCTGTGGATGCCGAGCTTAGTTCTGTAGAGTTGTCGGGGACCGTCGGGGGCTGACGGTGGGCCCAGTTTACTGTTCGGTTACAGTGTGTGTGCCAGGGGCACGTGGTGTGTTAGTGGTTAGACACAGTTACTTGACTATGCCTGTGAGAGCCAGATTGAGCTCGACAGAGATACGCTTGCATACTCAGTTGGTTCGCGCCCACGAGTGCCGCTCCGGAGCCTGGCTTTGTGCTTTGCGTTGGTGTGGTCGCGCCTCGTGTGGGTTGCTCTCCGCTAGCTATCTAGGGATAGTTGTAGTGTTGCTTCGACAAAGCGGGACGGTGTTTCACTCCCCGGTAAAATTGGGTCGTTTTGGTTGGTACTACCGGCTGATAGTGTTCGAGCTACGTAGTTGTGACTTATACCTGTAGAGTGGTTCCAACTCCTCTTTCTACTTTTCTGGTTACCCTGTAGACTTAGTGGGTGGACCGATGTTGTTTAGGGCGGCACCCACTGAGGACTACCTGTTTTTACAATAGTTCTCATGCCCCTTCTCCTCCACCCTTGTTGCAGTGGCCTCTGCCGTGCCGCTACTCCCTCCGAGGCGGACCGTGGGTGCGGCGTCGCGAATTAGAGCCCTTCCCGACTGGTGTTGAGTTAGCCGTCCTCCTCTACTGCAGGTAGTGACTTTTTGGGTTGTTCTTTTGTACATACACTTGTGAACTCGCTGGAGCGAGTAGTTGTATTTTGGGAACTTGTATGTATATAGATCTTATTTTACTACCTGTTTGTATTTATAGCATTTCCGCTCTATGCTACTTTTGTAGTATTGTATGTTATACAGGTACAGCTACGCTTCGTGTACAGGGAAAATTTCTTGTACATGGCAGATTTGTCGGCGTGCCAGGGGAATAATGCTACCCGGGGCGTGACATATATTATTATTATATGCTTATTATAATTTTAAATATATTTAATCTATATATAAAAATTATAATAATAATATATATATATATAGTATATTAATTATTATATATTTATTATATAGCCGAATTTTTTATTCCAAATTTTTAATTGGTGAACGTATAATATCCGTACACTACAACAAAATATGTTTTAGACGACGCTTTCTTCTAGCGTCTTTAATATTTAGCATTTGCCGACACTATGTATACTTAAGTGTCGCCAATAAACATATTTTTATCAAATATTTATATACATTTTCCGACGCTATATTAAAACGTCGGTATATTTATCCCGACATGTTTATTTAACGACTCTTTACTCGACATTTTTACAAGCGTCGGGATTATTTTTGCCGACGCTTTAAAGCGTCGTCCCTAATTATGATTTAAAGTGTCCTTAAATGCAAGATTTTTTGTAGTGGTATAAATCACGCATCCGAATAATTGTCGAATTTATTTTTTAGCCGTATTTTTCAACAAATTTAAAAACTAAAAGACGAATTTTATCCAAATTATCCATATCGATTTTTTGCCGAATCCGAATTATCTAACTATGTTGAGGACAAATGGTAAAACTTATGAGATGTCGTCGGAACTTATAGTTTTTAAAATCTCACGATGAAAAATAATCAGTATCTAGTGTGAATGGTCAAATAATTTATCATCCATTAGTTACTTCAATTGGTCCAGCTGCTGTAGGTTGCAATTAGGGATGCAAATGGATCTGGGCTAGTGGAGCTTCCGCCCTACCCATGGTGGTGAGTGAATGCCAAAAATGAGAAAATTAATAATAATAATAGTTCATTTCTAATCCACTCGAATTCGCCTAAAACCTCCTTACTTTTTCTGATTTTTCTTAATTCGTCAAAAATCTACTTCCATCCCGACCCGTTCCAAATAGAACAATAGACAGGAAAAATAATTGGATAAAAATTAATACGTCTGAATATTCCCTAAGCGGCCAAGGAAATACGGCGGGATGTTCCCCAGCTCCCACCCTCGGATCAATTGCATCCCTAGTTGCAACTTAAGGGAAAAAAAATCTCTACTTATAAAAATAATTCTACTTATTTTTTCTGATTCTATCTTATTTTTCTTGGAATAGGTATAACTATAAACCTAAGTAAGGATATGATTAATGTAAGGAAGTAAATTTTCAAAATTCGAGAGTTGTATTTCGTCCAGATTCGACTACTTATCGAGTGGGTATGCTTCGGAAAGGCCGAAGGCATCTAAAACCCAAAAATGGCATTAGAATTGGAGTCCACGAGGGCAAAGTGTGAAAATCTGCACTTATGCAAATTTTGCTCTCGGGGACCGGTCCCTGGTAAGAGGGATCGGTTCCCGTAAGCTTGGTGCGCGGGAAAAACCCTCTGCACACCAATGTTGCTCTCGGGGACCGGTCCCCGGTGGGGGAGACCAGTCCCCGTAAGCAATAGGGAGGTCCCTGTGGCGACCGGTCTCCAAAGGGGAGACCGGTTTCCGTACGCGTCCCACAAGAGCAAGCTCTCGGGGACCGGTCTCAGATAGATGGACCAGTCTCCGAGGGACCGGTCCTCTTGGGAGGGACCGGTTCCCGTACGCGTAGAAGCTGGCTGGAAGTCCCAGCCTGCGGAAGAGGCTCTCGGGGACCGGTCTTCCCATGGAGGGACCGGTCCCTCTGTGCAAAAACTGCCCAGTCTGGGCAAGTTAAGGGCAGTAAAGTAGAGGGGCCCCATAGCAATTGTTGCATGAGTAAGAGATGAAAGAGGGCTGTGAACCCCTCTCCCTCTTTTATTTCCCTCACACCCTCATTTCTGCCCCTCTCTCTCTCTAGAAAGAAAAGAACAAGAGAAGGAGAAGGAGAAGGAGAAGGAGAAGAAGAAGAAAGGAAAGAGAAGGAAGGGAAGAAAGGAAAGAGAAGGAAGGGAAGGAAGGAGAAAGAGAAGGAGACAATAAGAAAAAAGAGGCTGGGGGGAAGGAAGGAAGAAGAAGCAAGAAGTTACATGAGTAAGCTGTAGGCTTGGAGCACATTCCTCTTCCTCTCCTCACCATTGGAGCTAACCTAGAGGTAAACTGTTGAACCCTAGCATAGTAAAACTCTAGGGTTTGTGTTTTATGCTTTAGAAAAGGGTCAAATCGGCCCTAAGCATGCTTCTAAATAGATCAATCCCTAGTTCTAGGGTTTTGATTGGGTAGTTTTGCTAGTGAGCAAACCTAGGGCTCCAATTTGGGCTTTTGTCAAATATTGAGGTTTGATCTCAATTGATGGTGTATAAACCTAATTGTTAGGTGCCTAAATCTGTTGGCGAAGACGGAATTGCATTTCGTCGAACGGATAAAAAGTTAGAGGCAAAATAAGTTCGTCGAGGCTTCGTTTCGACCTAAGTGGCCGAGAAAGTATCGAAGTAAGTGCCGAGGAGTCTTCTTAGGGCCTTCACATGGTAAAACTTCTTCGAAAGGTAGGGGGTGTCATACCTAAAATTTCGAACTCCTTTCTATGTCTTAGAAATACATGATTTTCATCTCTTGCATGTCGCATTGTAGAATTGCATGTTTAGATGTTTTCTTATGCTTTTTAAATGTTAACCTAGTGTACATGGAATGCCAGGTGAATAGTTAGGTGAGGATTGGATCTGGACATTGGATTCTATAGTGCTAAAAGCGAGAGATGAGCTCGATGTTATTCAGTGACCTAGATCGAGTGGCATATAATATTAAAGAATATGACGAGTGGCATTAGTATAGTGTATTTGACACTAGAGATCTATGGACTTAGGGATAGGTGAAATTCCTAGAAAAATGACTCGTGAAGATTGAACTTAGTAAAGCTAAGGACATGTATATGTTGGTCGGAATAGGTGAGTTTCGAGAGAAATGTTGGCCCTAGTTCGTAGGGTATCCTCACGTGGAGAGGATAGATCAAACTCACGGTTCTGTATTTGGGATGGTATAGCCATCCATATCGTCGAGTACTCCGGAGTGTCGCACGATCGGGACCACATGGAGGTCCACAGACGATCCCGGATTTGAGTGCACATGGAGCCTCCTACCCAAAAGGGGATTCTTATGTGAGTCGTAGGCAAACCCAAGGGTTTTGCCACAGATTGGGTGAATGGATAAATAACATTGTCATTGAACACTTGGTTATTGAACATAGAGAGAACTTGTTAGCATGATAGTAAACATTTACTATATGATGCATGCATTTATGTTACATGATTATGGGCATAGTAGTATAGTTTTCCTATTATGCATTGACAGTTTTCAAATAGCTATCTACATATCTAGTTGTTGTTGCTTGTGCCCACTTGGACCTAGTGGGGAGATCGGCGAGTCGACGCCGAGCCCACCGGGAACTATGGAAGATAGTTCTCACCCCACTCTATTTCCAAGACTAGGCATGTGTTTGCGTGAGGACCGCGGCAAGTGGTATCGTGTCTGGCCTGAGGATTTGGTAGAGTAGTTGCTTTTCTTTTTGCATTAGCACACCTATGTATTTTGAGGGAGATTCATGTATGTGAGGACTTGGAGAGCTATGTATTTTGGATGATCATGTATCCATTTTGAAAAAAAGATGTAAATGTAAACGATTACAAATGATGTAATAGCTAGTAGTTCACTCTTTATTTCACTAGTATTATACTTGTGTTACTTGCTCTTAGTTGTTGGCACTGTTTGTGCTCTGTTGGATGTGTATGTTAGAGTTTAGTTTTTCCTGGATAAATTCTTGTACACATTCCTATTGTTGAGCCTTGGGCGGACAGAGGAGGTGCTGTCCGTCCAGCGTTCGCTCGGCGCGCCCGAACTGGACCAAATCGGTAGCTGTTTTCGAGGCGGGGGCGTGACAATCAATTTCGCGCTTGGATGAGAGTAATGGTGTGACACCCCAATAGTCCCACATCGGGTAATTATGGCTAGATGTGGGAGTATATAACTTTGATTGGGCTAGACAAATAACTGAGTTTAAGCATTTTGGGCCGGTGGTTTGGGCCCAACGAGTTATTGTTGCTAGTGGGCTGGGTCGTTACATTTGGTATTAGAGCCAGTTCACCAGCTGAAAGTGCGAGATGAGTCTTGGCTGAGTCAGGGTCAGAATGACAGACTAGTTAAGGTCAGTGATTGATAGGTTAAGTCAGGGTCGGAATGACAAAGGCTAGCGAGACAAGTCTCATATCGCCTGGTGATCTTGGACCGTGTGTGTGACTAGGACGTCGGGGCCTAAACGGGAGGAGTATATAAGTTTGATTGGGCTAGACATAATAATTGGGCTTAAGCATTTTGGGCCGGTGGTTTGGGCCCAAATGCTTAAGCCCAGTTATTGTTATAGTGTCTAAGTCTGTTATATACCAAATCACATCTCTATTCATATCCGATATGGGACTATTAGGGTGTGACAGACTCCTGCCATTAAGGCTCTGACGTCTTCGTCAGTCCAATCACACACACAGCCTAAGATCACCAGAAAATGTGAGACTCGTCTCACTAGCCTTGTCATCCAAACCCTAACATAGCCACCTTGTCATTAATACTCCCAGATAGTCTATCATCTTATCTTTCGTACTAGGTCAGCTGAGAGTCGCCACACATTTTCAGCTGGTGAACTTGCTTTGATACCAAATGTAATGACCCTAATAAGTGCATGGCCACTTCATTAGCTCTGCGGCTTCATTAACTTGGCAACATATATATAGGGGCTGGCTTCAAATTAGAGTCTAATCAAAACTCTAATTTAATTGAATTTCTAAACACAAGATCTAAGCCACTGTTGGCAGAGGTGTGGGCAAGATAAGAGATCTAGTTGAGCGCGGCGTCAATGTTGGAGCGGTGGAGAAGAAGAAGAATGGAGAGAAAGCAAAAAAAAGAATGAGAGGAAGGAAGGTCGAAGATAAGGAAGACAGACCGGAAGCGGAGAAAAAGAAATGATAATAAAGAAAAGAGAAAAAAAGAGAGGATATTTTGGTTAGTTTACTAAAAATTCAAGCCGAATCTGCAAAATTTGAAAAGTGGCTCAATTTTGCAAAATCTCAAAAGTAGTAATATTTTTATGCAAATTGGCCAAAAAGCTTTTCGATAAAAATTCTTCATAGAAAAATCTCTTTTTCAATTTTCCATTCGTTTGGTATACTACGAGTCAATTCTCTAACCGCCGACCTTGGCCAAAGATCCTCCTTCAAGAAGCGTGGGAGGAGATGAAACGGCTACGAATAATGACCTCAAGTTTGTGCCACCACAGATCAAGCGATTCGATTGATGAGGATCCGATCAACCGAGTTCGATTCAAAACAAAAAATTTGATTTCGCCGGATAAGCCGAGTGTACGAACTACACAGGGATTTCTGGTTCGGTAGAAGAGCTGAATGAGGCTTATATCACTAAAATTTTAGAAAAATGTTTATAAGACAGGACAAAAAGAAAACCTATTCTACCAACTACTCCTAGAAAAGACCGTAGATGGGAGAAATTAGAAAAGTTA
The DNA here is from genome assembly GCA_025177825.1 of Aechmea fasciata. Classification (NCBI taxonomy): domain Eukaryota; kingdom Viridiplantae; phylum Streptophyta; class Magnoliopsida; order Poales; family Bromeliaceae; genus Aechmea; species Aechmea fasciata. The sequence goes on from CM045934.1 coordinate 2,307,796, forward strand.
CAAGTAAGCTAGTACTAGAAAATAAGGAAAAAATGCATAGAATTAAAATGGTCTTCTGTTCGGGGAGAAAAAGACCTTCTTATCAAGCATCTTCTGTTTATTTATAACTTCGTTTGACGTTATTCAATTAGACACATGATGGGCTACTTCCCTAATTCCGCGGGCCACTACCAACTAATCCTAACCGCATCAATGTTAACCGTTTTTCAGTTTCAATTTTATTTTACTCTGTTCTTAGCGCACCGCATGCTGCTTTTCTATTAGCCTTATGAACTAGTCGCGCGGCGTATCGTGTCTACCACGTGGCATTATTTTTGGGGGTTCAACAAGTACCAAAGAAAACTAATTTTTCTAAAACACTTCTTTCTAAACTTTATAGAAAATTAGCATTTTTGTTTTCCCAAAAGGAATTCGGAAACCTAAAATATTAATTTGCCATGAAATTTGAAAAATCAATTTTCACAAACGATAGGCTTTCGAAACAAATGGACGAAAAACTAAAAAAAAGATTCATAAAAAATCTTTTTTTAGAAAAAAGAAATTTCTACATTTTTCAGGCTAACCAAACGGCCCCTTAATTAACTGTTATAAATTAAGTAGTTCAGTTTTTTGGATTTAGTTGGTGAATCAATGTGAGATCCAAATATTAAACATTAAAATGTGCACACAAACGCAAAACCATATATTTACCTACGTACATACATACATCTATCTATTACTATATAGAAAGTAGAACCCTGTTAACCCCTCGCGTGAGAAGTCGACACGTATGCTCTATATGCGCTACGTGTCAAGCTCAAATGATGTCAAATCTAAAATAATTACAAGTTATATATGGTAATATTTATATACTCAATTTGTCAAATATAGAAAGCATATAGGAAACAATTATATAGTATCTTTTTTTAAAAGATACTATATAATTAACAAATCCACAAAAAGCTCGTATAACACTAATAAATATAATTAAATCAATTTCAAATTAAATCAAATTAGATTATTTTAGAGTATTTACTTTGGTCCAAAAAAAATTTTCTCTAGCTTTTGTACTTTAATATGTACTATAATTAAGAGTGATAGTATATTTCTTTAGTTGTTAAAAATATAATCTTAATTAGAATATTTTTCTTTTATCAACACTTAATAATTTTTATTATTCTATACTATTATATTAACGGTGTATCGCACGGGTCAAATAACTATCAACTTTTTAGGGTATCAATATTATAATTAAGATGGATATTATATTTCTTTATTTGTTAAAAATTATAATATTAATTAGAATATTTTTCTCTTATCATTACATGATAACTTTATTTATTTTATATTATTATATTAGCTACGCATCGCACGGGTTAAATAACTATCGACTTTTTAGGATATCAATATTATAATTAAGATGGATAGTATATTTCTTTATTTGTTAAAAATTATAATATTAATTAGAATATTTTTCTCTTATCATTATATAATAACTTTATTTATTTTATATATAAAAATTGATGGTAGCTAAAAAACTAGTTATAAATTAATGTATTTGTATTATATCTTAAAAATACGTATTTCAAATTTGGATCAATATGTTTTGACGAAATAATACGGATTTCAAATTTGGTGGGATTGTCTTTCTTGCACCGGGTGTACATGTACATTGCATACACCGTACCTCTACGCTATTAATACATCATCATCTAAAAAGCCAAAATATAAAAATTTATTTATTTTCAAAAAACATTTATAATCCAATCACCAAAGCAACTATAAAAATTGATGGTAGCTAGAGAAAGATCTATTATAAAATTCTAAAATCTAAAATCTTAAAAGACAAAATTCTAAAATCTAATAATTATCGGATTTCAAATTCTAAAATCGTATATACTATATATGATATATATATATATATATATATATGCAAGTATGGAAGCACTGAGGCCTCCGTGCTTTCACTTTGTTTTCGATGTTCGGACTTTCGAATCGACGATCGGCTCCATTAGACTTGATCTAGAGCATTTGAAGTATCTAGAAAATAAATTTCGCGATTTTTCGATATCATTTGCCTAGTGATCAAAGTGGCTCAAAATCAACTAGAAAATAAAAATCTTACAAAATATGATGATATGACATTAAAATTTTAGATCAAAGTTATTGATCTTGTTTTATATGGTATAAAGAATTTTCTATCAAAATTTCATGTGATTTAAATATTTCTACACCGTTAAACTTGCAACCGCTCACCACAGCCTGTTAAAATAGTAATTTTTGATTCTCGATCACTCAGGCAGATATAAAAAAATACAAAATTTATTTTTAGGTAATTTCAAATATACTTACTGATCATCAGTCGATATCGTAATCGCCGTCCGAACACGAAAATCAAAAGATTATATCCATCCATAATCCATACCTTCAAAGACAACTCTATATGAGTGCAGGTGTTATGAAGCACGGAGGCCTCCTGCTTCCACTTTGTTTTTGATGTTCGACTTCTCGAATCGACGATCGGCTCCATTAGACGTGATCTAGAGTATTTGAAGTATCTAGAAACTAAATTTTGCCATTTTTTGATATCATTGGCCTAGTAATCGAAGTGGCTCAAAATCAACTACTAAAAATAAAAATCTTACAAAATATGATGATATGACATTAAAATTTTAGATCAAAGTTATTGATCTTGTTTTATATGGTATAAAAAATTTTCTATGAAAATTTCATGTGATTTGGATATTTCTACACCGTTAAACTTGCAACCGCTCACCACGGCCGTTAAAATTAGAGATTTTGAGTCTCTTCGATCACTAGGCAAATGATATTGAAAAATCGCAAATTTTATTTTTTAGGTACTTCAAATACTCTAGATCAACTCTAACGGAGCCGATCATCGTTTCGAAAGTCCGAACATCGAAAATAAAGTGGAAGCACGGAAGCCTCCGTGCTTATAAAAGCATACCAAAGACAACTATATATGAGTGCGGGGTGCTTATGGAAGACTGAGGCCTCCGTGCTTTCACTTTGTTTTCGATGTTCGGACTTTCGAATCGACGATCGGTCCGTTAGACTTGATCTAGAGTATTTAAAGTATCTAGAAAATAAATTTCGCGATTTTTCGATATCATTTGCCTAGTGATCAAGTGGCTCAAAATCAACTACTAAAATAAAAATCTTACAAAATATGATGATATGACATTAAAATTTTAGATCAAAGTTATTGATCTTGTTTTATATGGTATAAAAAATTTTCTATCAAAATTTTATGTGATTTGAATATTTCTAATACACCTATAAGAAAGTATTATTCTACACCGTTAAAGAGTAGATTTTGCCCTAGCTATATAAAACCGCGCTATGTCATATCAGCAGCATAACTATATATATATATATATATATATATATATATGCCAAATAAATGTCTAAAACATCTTTAACGAATTACACTTCAATTGTAATTAAGATCTCTACCATGAAGTTTTAGTGTTGCGGTCTATAGGTTGAACGTATACACCCAGTGCATGCGGAAATTTTCCTCTCTAAAGTCACGCAATACAAAATATTGCCTACACCAGTGTATATATATACATGCATACACCTAAATATAGACAACATATTCTAATTAATAATTAGTGCTCGAAAGCCAAAATTTAATTATAATTATGACTTTAAGTTAATAAGTAAAGAGCCTATAGAGAAAAGAAAATTCATAATTTTTAAATTATATTATAAAAATTAACGGTGGATCGACTACAATGTAATTAGGTTATAGGGACACATATATGTTTAGACGCTTTTGAGTAAGTGTACTATTTATGCTAAAACTTAAAAAAACATCTACTAATGACTAAATATAAAACCCAATCCAACTAAAAATAAAAGATTATTCTACTCAACCCACCACATCCAGTCCGTTTGGCCCGATTACAAACAGAAAAGAAAAATCAATTACCGTATTCTCTTCTCTCTTCACTCAATCCACTGAAATTCTAGACGAAAAGCCTTTCCTGTCATTCTCCTACGCCACCGACCAATTACGAGATAGAGTTTGGCGGTTTTAAATGCTTAAATAAGTCTTGATAAATTAGCGACTCTTTTAGATTATAAGCGACACTCTTTAACCGTCATTAGCTATATACCTAGCGACCCCACATATAGCAAGACTTTTTAAAAGTGTCGGTATTTTTAGCTATGACTTTTTGGCATATCTACGTTTAAAAGTGTCGTATAAATGATTTTTATTATAGTGGGACCCGAAATAATTATTGTTTGAGTAGTAAGAAAAAGGTCCACTTTTTTTTTTTTTTTTTTAAATATAAGTTTAATTCATTTAAAATTTAATTTAAGGAATCAAAGAAAATAAAAAAAAAAAAAAAAAAAAAGTTAGGATTTTTTAATTTTAAATTTAAGTTATAAATTCTAATTTGAATGTTGTAATTATAAAAGGAATATATGCACATTAAAAAAAATAAAATTTGAAATTTTGATTTTGAATATGAATTTGAGTTAAAAAAATTAGAAATTTTAATTACAAGTGAATCAAAATTGAAGTTTGATTTAGAAATTAAAAGTAAATTAAAACTTCGAAACTTTAAGTTTAAATTTAGATTGATTTCAATTTTGAGTTCTAACAACGACATTATATATAGTTTGAACTGTAAACTTACATGTATGTATAATTGTTATTACGTGCATATCGACACGAGCACTCAGCTAGTATGTATAATTAAATACGTATAAATGTAAATTTTCAAAATCAAAGTTTTACTCTGTAACTCTTTCCAAGTCAAAATCAAATCGCTAACAATCGAAGAGCCGAATAAAACAGAATCAAAACTGTCGGCTCGATGATCAGGTCCACCTTAATTTAATTGTACGAACGTGTCGATCGTTTTAGATTCGAGTTGTGCATGAACAGTAGTAGAGTCAACTATAATAGTAAGCTCACGAGGACTAAGTGAATTGAGATAAATTTTGTTAGCCGTAGAAATTTTCCCCGTAGGCTTTAAATGCTTCCTTTGTTCACTTGTGAGAAGTCACGCTAATTTTATTTTTGTACAATGCACATAATAAACTCCACCTATATATGAGGCCTTGTCTCATTTAATGACCTTGTCTAAATAATTAATTTTTACGGCCATCACCGTCTAGAAATTATTTAATTGTGCGCAGTTATAACTATATACAGATACAAATATGGCTTTAGCATGATGCTATATAGAGCTGCACGTGGAAGTTCACCTGCAATATTTTCAACCATGTTCAGATTGACTATAGTTTCAATTACTGCAGTATTCAGAGAAAGTAATTTTAAACGATAGCAAAACTACTTAACCTCCCTAATAACATTTTAGATAATTAATATATTTTTTTTTATTCCATATAGAGGGTTATCTCATCAGCCATAAATAAAATGATAAAATACTATATATAAACACAATTTTCAATAGCATATATACAACTAAACAAATTAGTGTAGTTGCATTACTCTAAGTCCAGGTTATGGTCTTGTAAAAATCTTGAAATCTTTGTCTTTGTGAATTTTTACCGTTAGATCTACGACTTTAATTATTTTCATCCGTTAGATTATACTATTCAACCAACCACCCACTTAACTGAAGGGGGCCTACATCATCCTAACCACACATCTATTAATCCAAGGGCTACAAACTTACAAGCACCAATGACTTGATACTTTTAAAAGTACGTATAGGAGCTCAATTCTTACTTTCTATTACGTCGAACTAAATAAAATGTAATTGCATATCAAACTGTATGCATCTCTAAGTAGTATATTTAGAACTACGTCTAATCAAACATCCTCTTAACGTGGTTAATTAGTTGCACTACTACAAATTTATGATTTAGCGGTATTTACTACGCAATATTTATTTAAATAATGCTAATTAATATATTTAACAACATTACTTGATAAGTACCGCTAGATTTAATAATTTAACAGCATGCAATTTACTATTAATTTTGTAAAATAGAATAAATTAACAACATATATTAGGGAGTGCCGCTAAAGTTTACGGCATTTTATAAAAAAAATGATGCTAAAAGTAATAAAATAGCAGCACTTATTGCTAAATACCATAATATTTGCTCCACAATATTTATTTAAATTATGTCAATTAATATATTTAGTAGCATTACTTGATAATTGCCGCTAGATTTAATTATTTTGCAGCAATTTACTATTAAGGTTGCAAAATATGATAAATTAGTAGTATAAATTAGTGAATGCCGCTAAACATAATAAACTAGCAGCATTTGTTACTAAATATCATTACTAATTAATTTACAATTATTAATATATCACTTTTTATTTAGAATTAAAAATTTTAAAATTAAAGTTTAAAATTCGAAACATATAATTTTAACATTTAAAATTATAATTAAAAATTTATATTTTAAATTTTATGTTCTAAAATTTAAAATTCTAAAATTTATTTAAAATTTAAATTTTAAAATTTATAACTATTAATTTTGATATTTGAAAATTAAAAATTAAAATTTAGTATCTAAATTTTAAAATTTTAAAATTTTAAAATTTAAGACTTAAAATTTAAAAAATTAAAGTATAAATAAGTAATAGTTGCTAGTGTAAGTGGCAAATTATTTGGTTGTTAGTACTTGAGGTCTCAAGTTCAAATCCTAATTGATTCACATTTTCAGCAATAAAAATTATTTAAAATCAGTATTTAAAATTTTATTTTTAAAATCAGATATTTATATTAGTGGGCCAGTAATAAATAATTTAAAATTAGCATTTAATCCTTTTTAGCGGCATGTTCCTAATGACACGAATTATGACTAATTTTCTAGTAGTGTTGGTTCATGCGTCTGCGACTAAGATTGGGGTTCAATCGGACCATTAATTATTAGTTATAAAAGGAGTTATTTATCGTATGATTTCTTATGGAAAAAATTAATAATAATGCATAACTAGTTCTACAGAGTTTTCTTTAAATGAAACTTAATATTCACAGTTCACGCGCGGAGCAAATAAGTTCACATTTTGGTTGATACTACTTCACCTCCAAAATGAGAATATTGAAGTGGCGTTTAATTACTACGTACTACTTTAATCGATATATCTTTATTATTAACTTCTATGCAAGTAACTATTGTGAAAAATGATAAATAACGTTCCATTTAACCCGAGCATAGTAGTAAAAGGACGTAATAAAGGAGAAGCACTAGCATACGGCCATTCACATAAAGTTGAGAGGAAATGCTTTCACCTTTACCTTGTTTTCAAGGATGATAAACCAAAATCAATAATCTATATCACATGAGATTTAATTTAAGTTATTTGAAGTTCTTAAAATTTATCTTATTATTGATTAGAAATCTCATAAAATATAATTTATAATACTTCAAATAGTCCGCCGCTTTCGAAATAAGCTCCGACTGCTATGAGTTCAAAGACAACTAACTATCTCCAATAACCCGTTTGAATGCTAAACTAAATGATTCCTTAGAAATTCAATCTTTAGAAGTGTTGAGCGTAGAACCGAATTTCCGAATCGTACTGACCGAGTTAAATTGTCGACCGAGAGTCAAAAGTATCTTTAATTTGTCAATCGGCTCTTATAATGACCCTCGATGGCGTGATGAGACGATATATAGGTTGAGCTAGGGATCGACTCAATCGAGTTCTTCCCCAATGTGTAAAAGGATTGAACTCGAAGCACTACTACAGGTACAAGATTTAGTGGTGACCATATAAAATACATTGCACTGTCGCCACCAAAAAGACGCCACAAAAAATCATTTTTGTTGTTAAGCTTAGCACTAAATTCGACAAAATTAGAGCCGAACTTAATTAGTATATTTCATTATCGAGAAAAGAAAATTTACAAGAATCGTTAGAGCACTAAGACTCAAATTACAACGAAATAAAAACTACATGCTACTTCTAGAAAAATAATAAATTAATGCAGGGCATATAAAGAAATGTAAAATCGGTGGTCTTGTATGGAAAAAAAAAACTCTTATTATGTTAATATTTGGTTTAGATTTGTAGTTATCTAATTTGGAGATAAATCCTAATCTAATTGGGATTATTTAATTTGGCATATATGGATTATAATTAGGAGGATAATTCTAGTAGAACTAGAATTAGACTCTTATTAGGAGACATGTATTATATATACATGCTACGGCCAAATTAATCGGTGCGACCAAAATTAAGTTTAGCCATGCACTAATAAAGGAATTTGTTCCGTACGGTGAAGAATCCCGGCGACTCTAATTAGCGCCACTGTAGAGTCCGTACGGGTTGAGGCCTCTAATTAACTCCACGTTGGAGTCCGTACGGTTGAAGGAGTTGTATGCACTAATTAGTGCTAATTTAGGGTTCATACGATTTGGTTGAGAGAAGCCGCTTTTGGAGTTGTCTTGTTGCGGCGTTTCGGATCCAATTAAGTTTTGGTATTTTGGGAGATCTTCTTTGTACTCCGCCTTTTCGACATTAATAAAGTATTTGCTCTGTCTTCGCCCGTGGACGTAGGCGTTGGCGAACCACGTAAACATCGGTGTGCTCTTTCCGCTTTATCTTTTCTTTTCTCGCATCAAATTATTTTTCTGAATCTATTTTTCGACGTTCCGATTCTAACAAACTGGTATCAGAGCCTTTCTATTCCCTTTGAGGATTAAGATGACGACGAAGTTCGAGATTCAGAAATTTGACAGGTCCAACAGTTTCGCATTATGGCAAGTCAAGATGCGTGCTATATTGACGCAGCAAGGATTGCAGAAGGCACTGTTGGGAAAAGAAAAGATGCCCGATTCTTTGACGGCGGAGCAAAAGGAGGAGATTGATGACAAAGCTCTTACGGCAATACAATTATGTTTATCCGATGAGGTATTGCGCGAGGTCTTGGATGAGAAGACCGCCGCAGGGCTTTGGCTTAAATTGGAGTCTCTCTATATGACGAAGTCTCTCACCAACAAGTTATATTTGAAGCAACGTCTCTTTATGTTACGCATGGCGGAAGGTACCTCTATTAAGTCGCATTTAGATGAATTTAATTCTATTATTATGGATCTTCGCTCGATAGATGTCAAAATTGAGGAGGAAGATGAAGCCACTTTTATTGTTATGTTCTCTACCACCCTCTTACAAGAATTTTCGTGAGACATTCTTGTTTGACGAGATACTCTATGTCTCGATGATGTTAAATCCTCTTTACTTTCAAAAGAGAGAATTGACATGCGGATAAGCGGCGAGACGGTGGAGTTTCGAACATGGTTTGGTCGCTAGAGGAGGTCTCGGGAGAAGGGTTCGGTAATAGAGGTACATCAAGATCAAAGTCAAAACACAAATCGATTTGTGGTTATTGTAAGAAGAAGGGTCACATAAAAGTGATTGTTTCAAGTTGAAAAATAAAGAGCGACGGAAGAATAATGGTGATAAGAATCAAGGTCGAGAAAAGCACCAATCGAAAGCGAGAAGCAAGTGTTGCGACGGGGAGAATCGGATAAAAATGATATCGTCTTCACGATTACGGATAAGACACGCGAGACAGGATGAGTGGCTTATGGATTCCGCATGTACCTTTCATATCTGCGCGCATAGAGAATGGTTCTCGACGTACAAGCCTTTTGAAGGTGGAGATGTATTGATGGGAAATCACTCTACGTGTACAGTTATTGGAATTGGTACTGTTAAGGTACGAATGTTCGATGGAGTAGTGAGGACTATATCGAGGTTCGGCATGTTGGGATATAAGAAAAAATCTGATCTCATTGGGTACACTTGATACTAAAGGCTTTAAGTATTCTTCGGCTGATGGATTAATGAAGGTCGCTAAAGGGAGTCTTGTAGTGATGAAGGCCAAGTTGTCCGACATGTTATATGTTCTACAGGGTTCCACTGTGACAGGTTCTGCAGCGGTGACTTCTTCCTCTATGTCAGATTCGGATAGCACCAAATTATGGCATATGCGACTGGGCCATATGAGTGAATATGGTATGATGAAGTTGGGCGAGAGAGGTCTACTTGGTAGTCAGAGTTTAGAAAAATTGAATTTCTGCGAGCATTGTGTTCTTGGCAAACAAAAGAGAGTCAGCTTTAAGGCCGCAGTTCACCGAACAAAAGGTACTCTGGACTACATCCATTCTGATCTTTGGGGACCATCTCGTACTCCTACTCATGATGGTGCTAGATATATGTTGACTTTTATTGACGATTATTCTTGTAAAGTGTGGGCGTTCTTTCTGAAAAGTAAGGATGAGGTGTTCAATTATTTCAAGCAGTGGAAGGTCATGATCGAGAAGCAAACTGAAAAGAAGATCAAGAGATTAAGGACCGACAATGGTTTGGAATTCTGTTCGTCAGAGTTTGAAGAATTCTGCAAAAAGGAAGGGATCGTTCGACATAAGACCGTTAGGCATACTCCACAGCAGAACGGGGTGGCCGAACGGATGAATAGAACTCTTTTGGAGAGAGCTCGTTGTATGCTCTCTAATGCTGGCTTAGCGAAGAGTTTCTGGGGCGAGGCGATCTTTACATGCTATTTGGTGAATCGATCTCCACATTCGGCACTTGATTGCAAAACTCGGAGGAGGTATGGTCTAACGACCACTTGATTATTCTAATTTGCGAATATTATGTTGTCCTGCTTATTTTCATGTAAATGAAGGCAAGTTAGAATCTAGGGCTAAAAAGTGCATTTTTATTGGTTATGCATCGGGGGTTAAGGGATATAAATTGTGGTGTCCTGAATCGTCTAAATTAATTATTAGTAGGGATGTCACATTTGATGAATCTGCTATGTTATATCCTGATCGTATTTCTTCTGATGCGACCCAGTGCTGCTAGCAAGCGGGTGGAGGTAGAGGCAGATGCTATAGTTCGATCACGGGATTCTTCTCGGTCGAGAACAAGTTCGGTCTGCAGACACCTCGATCGAAACCCCACAAGTTGAGAGGCGAGCATTGCTATAGGCATAGCGAGGAGACAGATTAAACCACCGCAGAGATATGGTTATGAAGATATGGTTGCTTACGCTCTTTCAGTGGCACAAGACACAGAAGAAGAAGGTGAACCTTCCACGTATAATCAAGCTATTTTAGGTGCCAGTTCTGCAGAGTGGTTGGTGGCGATGAATGAGGAGATGGTGTCTCTCCATAAGAATCGCACATGGGAGTTGGTAAAACTGCCTACAGGCAAGAGAATTATTGGCTGTAAATGGGTCTTCAAGAAAAAGGACGGAATCCCGGCGTGGAAGATACAAGGTATAAAGCTCGTTTAGTTGCTAAGGGCTACAGTCAGGTAGAAGGTGTTGACTTCAATGATATTTTCTCACCCGTCGTGAAGCATACTTCTATTCGTGTTCTTTATCGTTAGTAGCCATGAATGACCTGTATCTTGTGCAGCTTGATGTTAAGACAGCTTTTCTGCATGGAGAACTTGAGGAGCAAATTTATATGAAACAGCCGTATGAAACAGCCGGAGGGATTCATTGTTGGAGGGAAGGAAGACCATGTTTGCTGTTAAAGAAGTCGCTTTATGGCTTAAAGCGATCTCTCGGCAATGGTACAAGCGGTTTGACTCCTTTATGACGAGTCACGGATACTCCGAAGCAAGCGTGACGGTTGCGTTTATTTCGAAAGCTTGATCGTGGATCTTTCATATATTTATTGCTCTATGTCGATGATATGTTAATTGCTTCCGACATAGTTGAGATAAATAAATTGAAGACTTTATTGAAGGGTGAGTTTGAAATGAAAGATCTAGGTGCTGCTAAGAAAATCCTTGGTATGGAAATTAAGAGGGACAACAAGTTAGGACTACTGCATTTGACACAAGAAAAATATATAGAGAAGATTTTAAGGCGTTTCGGAATGACAGACGCAAAACAAGTCAGCACTCCTTTTGCGGCGCATTTCAGACTTTCGGGTGAGCATCACCATGATCCGATGATGAGCGGGAGTACATGTCACATGTTCCATATTCTAGTGCGATCGGGAGCATCATGTACGCCATGGTTTGCACACGGCGGACATCTCCTACGCGATGAGCATGGTTAGCGAGATATATGACCAATCCCTGGTAAGGCTCATTGGCGGTGTTAAGTGGATTTTGAGATACTTACGAGGTACCACTAGCACTTGTTTGGAGTTTGGGAGGTGTAAGGATGGTGTGGTCGGATATGTTGATTCGGATTTTGCAGGTGATTTGGATAGGAGGAGATCACTTTCAGGTTACGTTTTCTCTATTGGCGGATGTGCAGTTAGTTGGAAAGCTTCACTACAACCTATTGTCGCCTTGTCTACGACGGAGGCGGAATATATTGCTATGACGGAGGGTGTGAAGGAAGCTATGTGGCTAAGAGGCTTATTTGGAGAGCTTACCTCTTGTTGGGATCCGACGATTGTTTATTCAGACAGTCAAAGTGCTATTCATTTGTCGGAAGATCAGATGTTTCATGAAAGGACGAAACACATCGATGTAAAGTTTCACTTTGTTCGGGATGTGATTGGGAAGCGCACAGTGACTGTTAAGAAAATTGGTACTGAGGACAATCCGGCGGATATGTTTACTAAGTCTCTTATTATTGCCAAGTTCAAACACTGTTTGGACTTGGTGGCAGTTGGCAGCACTTAAGGCCCTATGGGGCGTTTGGAGAAGATGGAGCACGGAGCGTTAAGGAGCATTGAGGCGAATTAAATTCAAGGTGGAGTTTTGTGGTGATCTCGATATAGCGGCTAAACTACAAATTAAACCAAGGTGGAGATTGTTAATATTTGGTTTAGATTTGTAGTTATCTAATTTGGAGATAAATCCTAATCTAATTGGGATTATTTAATTTGGCATATATGGATTATAATTAGGAGGATAATTCTAGTAGAACTAGAATTAGACTCTTATTAGGAGACATGTATTATATATACATGCTACGGCCAAATTAATCGGTGCGACCAAAATTAAGTTTAGCCATGCACTAATAAAGGAATTTGTTCCGTACGGTGAAGAATCCCGGCGACTCTAATTAGCGCCACTGTAGAGTCCGTACGGGTTGAGGCCTCTAATTAACTCCACGTTGGAGTCCGTACGGTTGAAGGAGTTGTATGCACTAATTAGTGCTAATTTAGGGTTCATACGATTTGGTTGAGAGAAGCCGCTTTTGGAGTTGTCTTGTTGCGGCGTTTCGGATCCAATTAAGTTTTGGTATTTTGGGAGATCTTCTTTGTACTCCGCCTTTTCGACATTAATAAAGTATTTGCTCTGTCTTCGCCCGTGGACGTAGGCCGTTGGCCGAACCACGTAAACATCCGTGTGCTCTTTCCGCTTTATCTTTTCTTTTCTCGCATCAAATTATTTTCTGAATCTATTTTTCGACGTTCCGATTCTAACATATTATATACAGGTAACCTTAATTTCGCTATTTATAAAAACTCTACCGATCTTCAATTAGCCTTTGTTTATTAAACAGTTTAATTCATGGAGGTAGTGCTATGGCGGCTTTCTTGTTGGTCATGAAACTGCTCCCCTACCATTTCAACAGTTCTCGCCTTTCATTTTTTTTATTCGTCCACATGCATGTGCCGAACACATGAGCCGATCGAACCGGGTACAAGTTGGCGTTACTTTATTACCGTAACAAGAAACAAAATAGTTGAAAATAGAAATTGTGTATTGGAGCGAATGATCCTCTTCGATCGGCTGTTCCCTCGGTCCAACCCTATATGTGTAAGACCAAACTGACTCGCGTCCAACTTTCTAAGTAACTCACTTCTAACCGATCGATCAGTAAAAGGTTTGATGGTTGGTACACGAGATTCCAAGTTTGAATCCTACTTGATTCACATTTTCAGCTAAGTTTATTTTTAAATGAAATAAACAAAGCGGGTAGCGTGCTACCTCTCTCTCTCTCTCTCTCTCTCTCTCTCTCTCTCTCAAAAAAAAAAAAAAAAAAAAACTACTTCTACATAGGGCTGGCATTCGACTCGATATTCGGCTCGCTCAAACTCCACTGGAAATTAGATAGTTTATATAATTTATTCATTTTTGACAGTATATATGAAAAGGAATAATATGAAAATTGAAGGCGGAAGAGAAAATAAATGAGACTGAAAAATTTAGATATTCAACTTATTAATTATTTTTTCATATTATAATATTATATTTTTTCATATAATTATTTTGTATTTTTAATTATTAGATATATTTTTCTATCAAATTATAGATAATATTAATTCTATACAAATTAAACTATTGATCGTACGAAGTTGAGAATTTCAAGCAGCTCGTTTAGGGCTCGAGCTTGCTCGACTTGAAATTTGGCTTGCTAGAGTTTGCTTCGAATTGATTTCAAGTCAAGTTTGAGCCTAAATTTAAACTCCAAATTAATTTCAAGCTGAATTTGAGCCGGGGTAAGCTTAATTGCTCGTTTCCACCACTACTTCTACATTGAACTCGAACCTGTAATTTGTGTCTTCTTGAGCTCTCTTGAACTCGATCTTGCATGAGTCGAACTCAATCTTATACGCTGTAATGTTTTCCCTAGTCACAATAGTTGACTAACAATTATTTTAAGTCTATCAGGAAAATCTAAATATGTTCGTCTTGTTCAAACCAATTCTTAAGCTTCTAGCATTTTTTTTCCATTTGGTATATAAAAATTTAAAAATCGATTGTTTCAATTGTGTCTGTTAGAAGCATATGATTTTCACTGATACCAATTGTCAAAATCGGTATTTATGCTTATACCGATTATATAACCAAAGATTTAAAATAAAACAAAATAATAAGAAGAAGATATATTGGATGACGAAGAAGATAACTAAATTAATACTTTATTAATAAAGCAATTACATTATGGGCAACATGTATGCAGCCATGTCTATTATGCCCTATTTTTTTAATTAACCAATGCCTAATTATATATAGCAAACAAATTATAGTAGATGATAAATCCAATTTTACTTTGGATAACTACACATCTTAACCATAATCAAATAAAGATTTAAACTTATCTCTAATTATATTTTAATTATGTTTGGATTCTTATTCCAACATCTTCTTAATCCAAACTTCATCTTCAAGCTGTAAATTCCGCGAAACGCGCACTTTGATTTTGCAATCTCCGTCGTTGTCGTTATCGTCGTGTTCGAGTTGTGCAACATGACGCTTGTCCAATATTGTTGCAATAAACAAAATCTTTACAATCTGTAATACTGATTATCCTTATCATCCTTAAAGATATGTGGGTTCCTGCAAATATCTAAATTTGATATTTTGGGTTCCCTGATTTTGATGTGTACGTTTTGCATGGTACCAAAACTTTGTATTTTTAATTATATATTTTCGGGTGCCTTTTTCTTTTCTTCATTCATATTCTGATATATGAAAATTTCTTCTCTAACGTTAGAAAAATACGCAACTTTCTCTTTGACTTGATGCTCATGTAACTACATCGATAGAAAATTCTAGAATTACATCATTATTGTAAACTTTCTCGTCATCTAATCAACATACTCTTCACGAATCTGATCTTCTTTATAATTTTGATCAGATTTTTCTTTCCAAATTTGGGCTTCGGTATTTTCGCTGTTGGGTTGAATTTCTTCTTTTTCTTGAACTTCATTCTCTTTTTGCAAATATTCTCCTCGAATTTTCGATGATATTTTTCACGCTTCTCGTGGCGTTTTTATTGTTGAAATTTTTTTAACCAACGATCGATAGATCCACTACATGAAAAATATATAATAGAACTTCTCTATCTCTCTTTTTAAATTCTTCTTTACCAAATTTTTTTTTTCATAATTTTTATTCTCCACTACATCCCACAAATCTTGAGATTCTAAAAAATATTGAATGATAATTTTTCATCGTTTAAAGTTCGTTCCAACAAATGGTATCAGAATAAATCACGCTTCAACAAGTGGTATCAGAGTAAATCAAGCTTCTACATTGGTTTCAGAACCAAAGAGAGCCGGAAAGTACCATACGACTTGTAAACCAAATGATAGCATATTCGAAATACCTTCATCTTTTTGAGAAACTTCGATACCTAGGTAATAAGCCATATGGCTCATATCGGTCAACTCAAATTCATTACTCATGCTCTTTTTGAATTCTTCAATTATAACATAATTATTTCGCGTGCGTAAAGATAAGATCGTCAATATAGAAGAAAACAAATAAAAGATCACCATTAGAATTATTTTTAATGTAAAGAGCAAGTTCATAGGGGCACTTACGAAATTCGGCTTTTTGAAAATATTGATCTATACGTGTATACCAGGCTCGCAGAGCTTGCTTCAAGCCGTACAATATCTTTTTCAATTTATAAACTTTGTCTTCTTCACCTTTTTGTATAAATCCTGACGGTTGCTCTATATATACTTCTTCATCGAGAAAGCCGTTGAGGAAAGAGAATTTGACATCCATCTGATGGATCTTCCACTGTTTTTGCGCCACTAAAGCAATTAGAAGCTGCACCGACTCCAATCTGGCAACGGGAGCAAACACCTCGTGAAAATCGACTCCAGGCTTCTACTTGTAGCCTTTTACAACGAGCTAGCCTTATGGCGATCAATTGACCCGTCTTGTTTGTTCTTGGTTTTGTATACCCACTTCACGTCAATAGCTTTTTGATCTCCTGGAAGTTTTGTCAACTCCCAAGTTTCGTTCTTCTCGATCACCATGATTTCATCACACATGGCTTTACGCCACTTTTCTTCTTTCGCCGCTTCATCAAACCTGAGAGGTTCACAATTTAAAAACATGATGTAGTAAGTTAAATCACTATCATTATCGTTGTCAGTATCATCAATAATATAATTTTCAATTTTACGGGCAATGTAATATTTCATGGAGGGTTTCTTCAAACACCTTCCTTCAAAGAAGAATGCGAAGAACCTGATGACAAGGAGGGTGGTGATGCTAGTGCAATAAGAGTATCTGATGCACGCTTTCTTGATTCTCGGAATTATTTTCAAATTGAATGATAATGCCTTTATTTATCTTTTCTTTTCATTTCCAATCCCATGATTTAGTTTCATCAAATTTCACATCTCTACTAATTATGATTTTTTTTGCCACCAGATCATATAATTTATATGCTTTTATATTTTCTGCATAGCCAATAAAAACACCAGTCCATGATCTCTCTTTATTCTCTTCCACCATGAATGAGCATCGCCCGCCAAATAATGCACTCCTAGATATACCTGCTCCATCTCTGGAATGAACAGGTCCTCAAATAACTTCTCCATTGCACTGACCCAGCCCTCAATCACCCAGGGCTCAGTGCAATATCCATCATAGGTCGGCTGGTCAAAATGACGAAAGCGGGCCAACCTCTCCGTCATCTGCTCCTGCTCCTCTCGGTCAGCTGTATCGGTCCTCTAGCAGGCGCAACTGACGCTGGAGGAAGCTCTACCGGTGGGGATACGGTTGCGGCTGGTGCTGCGGCTATAGGAGGTGGCACTGGCGGCTCGGAAGTACTCGGTGCCGAACTTGGAGTTGGAGCTAACCTCTCGCACATCCTCTCGTAGCAGTCAGCCGCTCTGTCACCTCTTGGGCTGTGTGGCACCAACCGGCGCTCAAATCAAGCGGTGCACTCGTCTCCGGTCGGGTACTCTGCTCCACCACAGGGGGTACACTAGCCTCGGGTCGAGTACCCTGCTCCATCCGCTCAGGCCTCTCAGGTGATAATATGCAAGCCCTAGTCAGCGGCCGTCCTCTGCATCGATACATAGCTGCACAAAAGAAACGAGGGTCAGATGAAACACAAACACTCCCGAGCCAATCAACGAAAGTCTCGAAGGCGGTCCCTGTTTCTCTTCAAAATTATGTCGTCTGCAGCCAACATAATTTTTCTTGACTGAAACAAACACTACTTCAGTCACTCACTCCACTCTAGGATGAGTTAAAACAACCAATCATTGACTTTCGCGATAAATCACGCCTCTCGCGTCTTGACTTTCTAAAGTTTGCCAGCTTAGGGTTCCTAGGTCCCAACGACCTAATACTAAGCTCTGATACCAACTTAATCTGTCACGCCCCGGATTACACGTTTCCCTGGGCGCGCTAACAAATCTGCCGTATGCAAAGAATTTTCTCTGTATACGAAGCGATAGCTGTACCTATAAAACATACAATACTAGTAGTATAGAGCTGCTAGAAAAAAAAATACATATGGTAGAAATAAAAGTCCACTATACATACAACATCCGGTACAAAACGTTCGCTCCGGCGAGATACAAATAGTATGTATAAGAACTCAAAAACTAGCACTACATGCAGCAGGAAAACTCTCGAACAGCAGCAACAACTGGGAAGGGCTCTAACTCGCGACGTCCTTACCACGATCGGGATCAGCAACAGCAGCAGCCGAAGACGAAGGCTCTGCAAAAACAAGGGTAACAACAGGGCGTGAGAACTACCGTAAAAACAGGTAGTCCTCGGTGAGTGCCGCCCTCAACATCATCAGTCCATCCACTAAGTCTACAGTGGTAAGCAAGAATAGTAGGAAAAGCTAGAATATATCTACAGCTAAAATGCCACTACCCTATCCTGCTCTAACACTAGTCATCTGTAGTACATGTCACTCCTGACCCAATCGCACGAGGGACTGTGATACACCCGTCCCGCCTGTCGAAGCTACACTAACAACCACCACGCTCGATAGTTAGTAGAGAGCGAGTCCAACCAGGACACAACGACACCTACGCAACAGCACTAAGCCCGACTCCGGAGTGGCACTCGTGGGCGCGAACCAACCGAGTATGCAAGCGTATCTCTGTCGAGCTCAATCAAGCTCTCACAGACTAAAGTCAAGTAAAAAGGGTCCAACTGGTCTAACTACCAATAAGTCATGTGCCCTCGGCACAATCTGATGCCAAAACAGCAATTTGGGCCCACCGTGAACCTCGACTGTCCCCGACAATCCGAAACAGCCTAAACTCTGCTATAATAATAAGCTCGGCATCCCAGCATGAGCGTAAAAGCATTCTAAACTACATCAGGTATCCATCGTACTAATACTGCGATGATACAATCAATTCTCGGCTCCTAGATCTAAATCAGGTAGTAAATGCATATGATGGTTAAATTCGCGGTTTTCTCCTAAGTCAAGTCCAAGTCCAACATGTATATTTAGCTAATCATTTTCAGCTCTCAATTCAAATTTCAAAAGCATGCAAATCCTAAATTTGAGCTAATTAACATGATAACCAAAACCACAATACATGTCGACTGAACTTAGGAGTTGAACCGATGATTAACCCACCTCTCGCGCAACTTCGCAGCAATAAGAAGGTCCCGAAAATACTGGTAAACTCTGCTGGAATCACCTCTGGACCAGTACTAGACCTCTTCAAGATCTAACATCAAAATTCCAACCAAAACTATCAATTCGCATAATTTCAGCACCAACACATAAAATTTGCTCAATTGCAATGCTACTTTCACCTTTGAATCTCTACTTCATGTGAGAAAAGCTTCCAAGGCAGTGCTCTAAGATGGAGTTAAGTCCTCTGGTTCAAAACCAAACTCCCCCAAAGATCTAAGCACAAACAAACATCAAAATTGCATTACTAATCCAAAATTTCAGAACTTAAACTAAATCTCTCAACTCCAATGTCAAAACTCACCTAACACACCTCAAATCCACAACTCAGGTGAAGAACACACTCCAAACCAGTAGGAAAAGGTGGAGCAACCTCCTCTGATCGAGAATCGAACTTCTTCCCAGATTTGGCCCATAAACAATCAAGGAAAACTCAATTCAGGACGAAAATACTAGCAGCTAAGTAAAATGATCAAACCTTAAGGGTGCGTTTGGTTCGAGTTATCCTTGCAGGATTACAGACAATCCTGTCAGGATTACTGTATTTGGTTCATCCGCTACGTAATCTAGTCGTTAATGTAGCATTACAAATCGAGGAGGATTACACCGAAAATAGTAACGAGAGGGGCGTCGTGTATCTTGCAATATTGAAAACTAGTAATACTACTGTAGTGACCCTGGAGTATGGCAGTTGTGGCTTGTCGACAACTCTGGTGAGTGTCGGGAAAAGCCCGAGTCGCGTTAGTGCAAAATAGACGCAAAACGAACTCCGTGCGACGCAAGAGCAGGTGACGGCATGAAAATCTGCAAAATAGCAGGTTTTCTGCCTTTTGTACCGTTACAAAATATGAAATGTACCGGTACAAGCTTGATTGCTATACCGGTACGACCATCAGGAATGTACTGGTACAATCCTGCGTAAAACTACTCTCGGGTTGCCTATTTGTACCGGTACAAATCCAAGTGTACCGGTACACTTTGGTAGGTAAGTGGACAATTTGGTTATTTCTTACCTTGAACTTGTCACCCACCTACTCCCTTCTTTTATAGGATGGAGATAGCAGAGATGAGAGGCTCTAGTACTCTCTCTCTCTCTCTTCTCCTTGTGCTTGACCGTGCGTAGAGGAGGAGCTCGGGTGGAGTTCGGGTATTGTCGACGTCGCGCCGCGGTGCCGGTCGAGTGAGTTTTCGTCGTCGTGGTACTGCGAAGAGGCCGGGCAAGCGTGGATTGTCACCGTTCTTGACGTCGCGCCGGTTCTAGAGTCGCTGTCAAGGTGGGTATCTAACAGAATTCCTCCAGCTATGGTATGTTTTTACTACTTCAAGTTCAAGGGTGCTGATTTTGCTGAATTTCAGTGGCGACTCGCAGTGTTTCAGCTCGTGCGCGATGTGGGAGTGTCGGATCACGACGAAACTTGGTTCGCTGGATTCTAGACTTCGAGAGGAAACCACGAAGTCCAAGATTATTGAATTGGTCAAGGCTAGCTTGGTCGAACTCTAGTTTTACTCTGCTCCTGTTGTGTTGAGTAGATTTTTGAGTTTATGAGTTCTTTTGATGCAATTCTCACAGGGAGCAGGATTTTGGACCTGAGAACTATACTTCAGCTTGGTTCGATACTTTTGGGATCTTGTTGCACCTGGTTTGACCAGTGAAAGGTGATTTCGAGATTGAAATCATAGTGAATTTAGCTTAATCGATGAATTATAGTGCATTGAAGTTTTGATATTGGAACCTCGGTATAGCTTACTTGCGGGACTTGGAGGATTTTTTGGTAGATCCAGCGGGGATTACTATTGGTTCGAGACCTCTTTGCTGTCAGGGATTAGCAGTTGAGGTGGGTTATTCATCGGTATTGCTCCTAAATGCATGTTTAGTCGACGTGTATGATTTCAGTTTTTGGAAATCATGTTGTAGCTCAAATTCATTGATTGTAGCATGTATGAAATCTGAATTAGGAGCATGATTATTAATTAGTTAAATATATATGTTGGACTTGGATATGACTTAGGAGAAAACTGCGATCTTAACCCGTCATATACATATACTACCTAATTTAGCTCTAGGAGTCGTGTTTTGGTAGTATTAGTGCGATGGATACCCGGGGTAGTTTAGAATGCATTTACACTCGTGCTGGGATGCCGAGCTTATTTTTACAGCAGAGTCTAGACAGTTTCGGGTTGTCGGGGACCGTCAGGGTAGACGGTGGACCCAGATTACTGTTTCTGACATTAGATTGTGCCGAGGGCATGTGGGTTTGGTTTCTAAACCTGTTTTGATCATATTTACTGGACTTTGGCTTGTTGGAGCCTGATTGAGATCGACAGAGATACGCTGCATACTCGGTTGGGTAGCTCCCACGAGTGCCACTCCGGAGACGGGCGCTGTGCTATTGCGTTGGTGTCGTTCGTGCAGGTTATACTTGCTCTCCACTGAGTGTTAGCGTGGAGGTAGCTGTACAGTCGCAACCGGGCGGGACGGGTGTGTTCACAGTCCCAGGGACGGGTATGATTACAGTCCTCATTGAGATTGAGTCAGTTATGACTTTAGTCTATAGATATTTGATTTTAGAGCATGATAGTGTAGTGGCGTTTTAGCTGTAAATTTATCCCAGCTTTTCCTACTATCTCTATTCCTTTCTGTAGACTTGATGGGTGGACCGATAATGTTGAGGGCGGCACCCATTGAGGACTACTTGTTTTCACAGTAGTTCTCACGCCCTTTTTTTACCGTTGTTGTTGCAGAGCCTTCTGTTCCGGCTGCTGCTCCTTCTGAGGCTGATCGAGGCAAGGGCATCGCGAGCTAGAGCCCTACCCGACAAGTTGCTGAGTTAGAGGATCCATCGCTGCAGGTAGTGGTACTTTTATTTTGGAGTTCATGTACATACAGATTTTGTAACTCGCTAGGGCGAGCGCTTTTGTATCTGGATATTTTGTATATATATGGAACTTATTTCTGTTCTACCTTTTAGTTTCATTACAGCTCTATACTACTGGTTGTAGTATTGTATGTTTTACAGGTATAGCTGTCGTTTCGTATATAGAAAAAATTCATTTGTATACGACGGATTTATCGGCGTGCCCAGGGAACGTGAAATCTGGGGCGTGATAACTACATATTATGTAAAATGACAATTTTACCCTCCAACAACCCAAAACTCAATTAACAGCATTGTTTTCATCTCTCTCTCTCACCTTCCCCCTCTCTCTCGCACACTGCTCTCTTGCTCTCTCTCTCCCGCACGCTTCTCACTTTCTCTATCTCTTTCTATTGCATTCTCCTCCCAGATAATCATCTTCTATTGCATTCTCCTCCCAGATAATCATCACGATCTTTTTCCCTCCATTTGCCATTTCCGCATACATATTTAATTATTTCTTCTCTCTCGCTAAAACACATTATTTTTAATTGAAGTTAGATCTGATTTGGAGTTATTTTTTTTCTTTTTTTGTCGTTAATATTTTTTTCATGTTAGGTCTTTTTATTTTATTACTTATTAATATAATTAATTTACTAGTGCAAATTATATTTTTGTAAAAAATAATATTCAAATGACCACAACAAGGGCAATTTTGAAAAAACCATAATTTATGTCAGAATTACTAAATTTTATAAACTGAACCAAACGTAGTAATGCTATAAATACTGCAATCCAGTATTATATTACTGCATTAAACCAAATGCGCAAATGCAGCATCAGTTGTAATCTCACGTCGAAATCTAAGATACCTTGATACGTCGAGATACTCTATAATATTACATAATTCGAACTATCATTATCAATTCTAAAAGGAAATATTCAATTTTTAGTCATTGGCACTCTAGTAATTAATCTATTATCCTTATCCTTCAACTCGCAAATTCTCCTTTCAATATACACAATATGACCCTTTTTCTTGAAATTGGACAATACTTAATAGATTACATTCTAATCAAGGCACATAATAAATATCAGATATTATAATATGATCACCATTACGTGCTCGAATTAAAATGTCACATTTTTCTTGACCAACAATTTTTCTTTCATCTTCCAGTTTTGTCATTGTATTTACTTTATCATCTAAATTTATAAACATCTCTTTTTTACCGCACATGTGATTGCTACATCCTGAATCTAAATACCAAATATTATTTTTTGGTGTTTCAACAATATTGCAAACGTGAAGTATAGGTGCATTTTGTCATGCTTAATTTGAAATCTTTATCTTTAATTTCAACGAAATTTGCATTCATATTATTCTGCTCATCCACTTGTTTAATTCTACATTCAGATTGATAGTGCCCATATTTATTGCAATAATAACATTGAATCCGAGATTTGTCATACCTTTGTTGACTGTGATAATTAACTCTCCCTTTTGTTCTTCTATTTGAATTTGAATTATCTGTATCACCAACTACTGTTTCGTTTTGGCCTCGGCCTCTGCGGCGGCCTAGACCGTGTTCACTACCACGACCGCGTCCTCTGCCACCTCTATTTCCTTCCTAAGTTCTGTCGCTGATTGTCAGTTGGGTTTTGAGAGCCTGTTCAATTGTGCGCTTTGCTCTCAGTTTCACACGTTGTTCGCAGGCTTGGAATGATCCCAACAAATCTTCTTAGACCTATTGGTGGAACATCGTATATATATGTGTTTGTAGATGTTTTTGGACTAACATGTTTGCAGTGCCTTCTTAAACCTATTGGTGGAGCTTTTTCCTTGGGTGGCCGTACCCACTGGGAACCTTGGAGTTGGTTCTCACCCCATGTTGTTTTGGGGTGTTTTCCAAGTACACACGTGAGCGGCACAACAGCAGCGCGAGGCAAGGGCGTAGCTCAGTAGATAGCGCCCTACCCAGAGACCGGAGATAGCAGTATCCCGAGTCGGCATAGCCTAGGGGTAGAGGAGAGAAAGTAAAGAACAAGATGTATTAAACTTGTAATAAATTTGTAATAACTAGATTGTAGTAGGAAGTTGATTGTAAATGTAAAAAGTAAACTGGGTTAAATACTTGTAATAGCAGTAGTTAAATTTATGTTATTGATACTTCCTTATGCAATCTGACTGTTGTATTGCGTTCCTGTTTGGAACCCTTGTAATTGTATCGATTGCGACGCCTTGGACGTACAGGGGAAACTCTGTCCGTTCGGCGGTCTGTCGGCGTGCCCGAAATCGACCAAATAGGCGGGCTCGGGGCGTGACAGCTGCGCTCTCAGTTTCACACGTTGTTTGCAAGCTTGGAATGATGTCAACAAATCTTCTACTGTTAAATCGTCCATGTCTTTGGCCGCCTCAATCGAAGAAACGACATTATCATATTTGCTAGTAACCGATCTTACGATTTTTTCAACAACTAATTTGTCGGGCCAGTCTTCTCCTTTCATCCGTTTTTTATTTGATATGGATACTACCCGACTAAATTAGTCGTCAATTGATTGGCCTTCATTTATCTGCAAAGATTCAAATTCACCTTTAAAAGTTTGGATTTGTACCTTTTTGACTTTATCCGCGCCTCGATAACTCCTCTCGAGCGTGTCCTAGGCCTTTTTCGCTGTTTTGGCATTCGATAACCTCTCAAAAATAATTTCATCCACCGCCTGATATAGAAAGAATAGTGCCTTTCTGTTTTTCTTTCGGCAATCTTTGAGCGCCTCCTTCTTTGAAGCAGCGAGAGTTTCGAACTCACTATCGGTGACATCTTTGAAGCCATCCTTCACGATGTCCCATAACTCCTGATATGAGAATAAGCATTTTATCTGGATACTCCAGTAATCGAAGTTCTTTCCTGTAAACTTCGAAAGCTGTGGTTGAATTATCCGGTTTAGGGCCATGATCAACTATCGATATCGATGTCAATGGAGAGCGCGATGCCGACACGTTCTACGTCCTCGATCACGAAGGCGACGATTTTTTTCCTTCATCGTAAGGCTTCTTCAACTTGGCTCTGATACTGCTTGTTGGAAGCGTGATTTTTACTGATACCAATTGTCGAAATCGGTATTTGTGCTGATATCGATTATATAATCCAAAATCTAAAGTAGAACAAAATAATATGCAGAAGATATATTGGATAAGTTAAAAGATAACTAAAATAATACTTTATTAATAAAGCAATTACATTACGGGCAACATCTATGCAGCCATATCTATTATGCCATGTTTTTCTAATTAACACATGCCTAACTATATATAGCTATCAAATTATAACAGATGATAAATCAAATTTTACTTTGGATAACTACACATCTTAACCATAATCAAATAAAGATTTAAAATTATCTCTAATTATATATATTTTAATTAAGTTTGGATTATTATTCCAACATGGTCAAAAAAGAAAAATCTCTAAAATTGACCTCAAAAATGAATTATTTCTAGTGGGTTTGAAAAATAATAATCTCTAAATCGTACAAAAATTACTTCTAAATAAAACTGTTAGGATTTAATTAAATTTGTAATTGAATTCTAATTGGATTAGAATTAATATTTAAATCTGCTCGAGATAAACTAAGATTTAAATGTTAATTAGAGTATAAATCCAACTTGATTAGGATAAATATTTAAATCTATTAGAGATAAATCAATTAAGATTTAAATATTTATTAGAATAGGAATCTTAAATATATACTAAGATTAGGATACATTTTTGGTTAACGCATTGGGGCTAATTAATTAGCTAAGAATGTGAGGGAAGGAGTACGGCCAAGTTGGGATTCTCCTAGAGGAAAAATTCTAGAATGCAACGGGTATATATCTGACGTGGCGTAACAAGCCAATCAAAATATTCTTTTTAAAAATATATATCACATCAGAATTGTAAAAAAATATTTTTATTTTACTTTTGTTTGAAAAGAATGAATGTGATTGGCTTGTTATTGATGATATGGTGTAAGTGGGAAAGTGTAGAATACCTCCTCCAAGAGGGGTACAGTGAGGTGTCTTGAAGCTATTGGTGGACCGTATCAAAGAGAAGCTTGGCCATGCATGAGTTGCATGCACCTAGTGCACGGATGCATGTGAGAGAGAAAAAGAGAGAGTTGTCTTCTTTATGGGCTACAAAAGATGAGAGAAGGATAGAAGAAATTCAAAAAGAAAGCTCGGATTGAAACTACTCAGCTGTAAAAGAGGAGTCAGGTGTAATATTCTCTTATTTAGTAAATCTTATTTTATCCGCATATTTTCTATTTTAATTTTTTTTTTTGTTTTGTGAGTATATCAGTTTTTACTGAAAATACGGGTTTATGGTAAAAACTCGATTCGATACTTTCGTTGCGGAATTCCAACAATCGGCACCGGATCCACACCCATCGGTATCGTAGCGAATTGCGGATTCTCAAAATCCGACACTGGAACGAGTACTGAATTCCCAACAAAAACCTACCTAAACCTGAAATGATCAACTAAATTTGAGACAACATGAAATTGGAAATGTTAAGAGCAATATAGCTTCATATGAATAGCAAAAATAATTTTAACCTCTACATTGATGCCGCCAATTAAGTACTAGAGTTTATAGAAAGACGTCCTAATCAAGCCAGGCTAAAAATTTCGTTGAGTTTTTGCAGTTGGCATGAAAATATCTTTAAATAATCATAATTTTTCGTTTGAATGTTCGTTTTTCGCATGTAATCCCAATTTGGAAAGTATTTTTCGAGATTTACACGTACTGTTGTGAAATTAGTCCAGCCAAGTTCGGAGCCCAAATTCAACTTTTTAGGCCTTTGTTTTTATATTTTTAGATTATTTTGAAAATTTTTGTATTTTTCTTATTTGGAGTCCAGTTATTTGGTTATATCTGATCAATTTATATTTAAGAGTATATTAGAATTTATTAATTAACTTCAGTTATAGTAGGATTCGGATATTGATCCCATATACTACAAGCTAGTGACATTCAGTTAATGTAATTAGATTTTAAATTTGATTAATAATAATTTCGTCTTTGTAGAAGAATTATGTTTTTGGTATATCTCTCTTTTCATACTTCTATTTCTCCTCTCAACTCGGCTTAGCCTTACATCATATATAATGAGAGACATTTTCTCACCTACAAGTGTTATTTTTTATTTATTTATTTTTTTTTTTGAGAGATAGGTAGCATGCACGTACGCTATCCGCTTTAATTATTTAATTTAGAAATAAACTGACAAATAAGTATCGGACATAAACGCAGGAATAGAAAAGGTGGTAACAGGTCTCAGTTTATACTAGTCTAATTCTATCTTTTGAATGTATATATACAATTTTATATTTCGAAAAGTAAATCACTTTCCAGTGTTTCTGATGTAGGATCTTTATGGGCGGTGCGCGTGCATGTTACAGTGCGTGTTCCCGAGCACTAGCGTACCAAATTCGAGGTGAAACTTTGTGTGCACCCACCCAGTATATCTTGCCCACTCAGGCATGCAAACTTGTCCTTCATGGGAAGGGCCAGTGATCACAGTACAAAATATTATACGCAATTTAGAGAGAGAGAAAGAGAGAGAGAGAGAGATCCCAGGACATATATAGTGAGATCGCAAGGACAAAACAATGTTAGAAGCAAACAAAGGATACATATTTCTA
Organism: Aechmea fasciata; assembly: GCA_025177825.1. Classification (NCBI taxonomy): domain Eukaryota; kingdom Viridiplantae; phylum Streptophyta; class Magnoliopsida; order Poales; family Bromeliaceae; genus Aechmea; species Aechmea fasciata. The sequence goes on from CM045934.1 coordinate 2,335,641, forward strand.
TATTAACTAATTATAGCCTGGTACTGGGCCTAATGCTGTACATCGACACTATATAAAGGGAAAGCAAAGCAGTAAATTTCAGGGCAAATTGGACCACAAATAATTTCTGAACTTTTAAATTTATTATTATACATCTCTATATTCATAAAAGATAATATACATTTAGTTCTTGTACATACTTAATTAGTATTTGGATAACCCCTAAATTTTGGGATAATTTTATCAATATCCCTCTGAAACATCGTAATTTTATGAATAACCCTCTAAACTAAAAAATATCATCAATACCCCTCTTAAAACTAAAAATATTCATAGATACCTTTTATTAGGTTAACTTTCCGTCAAGAAGTCATCCAATATTTTATAAATACCAATTTTACCTCTAGCACGAATTTAACCATGTAATATTTAAGTTTAATTATATGATCATGTTTTTTATGTTTGAATCACATAATAATTTAACATTTTTTAAAAAATATTTCCAATTAAAGATCTATAATATATTAAGTGCATGTGATAGTTAAATCTCATTATGATTTTTCGCTTTTAAATTATACATAGTTGTAATGGAATTGTCTATAGTAGTATTCAACAGTAATTATTTAAAGATTTATTTTTTAAAATTTTATTTAAATAACTCACATATCTCACACTTATAAAAATATTTTGATATCAAAATTCCTAATATTAAGTATTACTTAGGGGTCGTTTGGTTTGACGTAAAACTACGAAAAAAAAATTTCGTGGAAAAAAATTTTTGGTGGAAAAAAAATTTTACGCACTGTAGTACGTGTTTGGTTTGCAGGAAAAGAAAACTAGTTTTTTTTTATGGTTGTTTGGTTGAAGGAAAATAAAAGTAGTTGAAAACCTTGTAATATATTTTTTATTATATATATTATTAATTAATATATTATATATATTATATATTATATATATTGAGTTGAGCTAGAATACTCTTAAGAGTACCGAGCCCATTTTACTCTCGAGTTGTTTTCGATGATAGAGCTTTCAAATTGACGATCGGCTCCGTTAAATATGATCTAAACCATTTAAACTACCTAGAAATCAAATTTCACGCATTTTCGATATTGTTCTTGTATCCATCTAGTAAATAGAAAATGAATGGTTGAAAATGAATATTCTTTAAAAAATGATGATAGGAGTCTTGTAATCAAGATCAAGAGTATAGATCTTGTTTTAAATAGTTTAAAGAATTTTCTAACAAAAATTCAATTGATTTGGATATCTTTACACCGTTAAACGAGAAAACGTTTCTTATCCACCATTAAAATTACAAATTTTGAAACCATTTGATCATTAGGCAAATGATGTCGAAAATATTTGAAATTTGATTTCTAAACACTTTAAGTGGTATAGATCATGTTCAACGGAGCCGATCATCAATTTGGAAGCTCTATCATCGAAAATAAAATGGGCTCAGATTTAAGAGTATTCTAGCTCAACTCTATATATATTTATTATTATAATATTTATATATTATTACTATAAATATTATTAATATATAATAATTATATATTAGATATATTAATATTATAGTTTAATATTTAATAAATAAAATATATTTAAAATACATTATACAGTAGGTATATAATATATAATATATAATATATATAATAGTACATATATTTAATACTATAAAATAATTTACCAAAATTTAATAAATAATATTTACAAATAAAATATTATTTATAATTGTATATTTATATGAGTCCGGCTGCTATGCTATCAATAGCACGAAGCATTCGCTGCTACCAAGTTTTCCGCCGTTAGATCTACCCCTTAATTTGATGATTTTCATCCGTTAGATCATACTATTCAACCAACCACCCACTTAACTCTATGGGGCCCACGTCATCCTAACCACACATCTCTCAATCCAATGGCCAAAAAACTCGATAACATCAACGACTTCGCTTATTAATAAGATAAGAAATTTTAGCTTCTATTTATATTAAAAATTATATATATATATATAGAGAGGTGGAGAGAGAGGGGTCCGCGGACCTCTCTCAAGTGCCTCTCCGCGCGGTCCACGAGGACTGCTTGACCTCGTGGACCGCGTGTTTTTCTCCTCGCGCGGTTCAGCGCGTTTTTGTTTTCCGCTCAAATTGAGGGGAAAACGAAAAGCCCAGTCTTTCTCCCACTTCGTAAAAAAAAAATTTCCCCGAAAATTTTTTTACTGCCAACCAAACATGGGAAAACTCAGTTTTCAACAGAAAATATTTTTTCAGGTTGCTTGTAAACACACCCTTATATGAACTGCTCAAACACAAATTTTTTAATTGAAAATTTATTATTAACAATAAAACAAAATTTTATGAAAATCCTCTCACGTATAGTCCACTTCCACATAATACTAACTCGAAAAATATGAAATTTGATTTTCAGATAATTTAAAATGTTTATATCATGTTTAACGTGTCGATTGTTAATTTGGAAGCTCTATCATTAAAAACAAATCGTAGTAAACCGAAATTGTACTACAAATAATATTGTAGCAAAACTATATATATATAGAGTGTGTCGGGTGCTTATGGAAGCACGGAGGCCTCCGTGCTTCCACTTTGTTTTCGATGTTCGGACTTTCGAATCGACGATCGGCTCGCTAGAGTTGATCTAAAGTATTTGAAGTATCTAGAAAATAAATTTCGCGATTTTTCGATATCATTTGCCTAGTGATCGAAGTGGCTCAAAATCAACGGCTGAAAATAAAAATCTTACAAAATATGATGATATTACATTAAAATTTTAGATCAAAGTTATTGATCTTGTTTTATATGGTATAAAGAATTTTCTATCAAAATTTCATATGATTTGGATATTTCTACACCGTTAAACTTGCAACCGGCTCACCACGATCATTAAAATTAGTGATTTTGAGCCCCTCCGATCACTAGGCAAATGAGATCGAAAAATCGCAAAATTTATTTTCTAGATACTTCAAATACTCTAGATCAAGTCTAACGGAGCCGATCGTCGATTCGAAAGTTCGAACATCGAAAACAAAGTGGAAGCACGGAAGCCTCCGTGCTTATAAAAGCATACCAGCACAACTCTATATATATATATATAGAGAGAGTCTGGCTGCTATGCTATCAATAGCATGGAGGTCTCCGTGCTATCAAGTTTTCCACCGTTAGATCCACCCCTTTGATGATTTTCACCCGTTAGATCATACTATTCAACCAATCACCCACTTAACCCTAGGGGGCCCACATCATCCTAACCGCACATCTCTCAATCTAACAGTCAAAAACTTGGTAGCACCAATAACTTGGTGCTATTAATAGCATAGTAGCCTAGTTCTATATATATAGAGAGAGAGAGAGAGTAGAGCTAGAATACTTTTAGAAGCACCAAGTGATTGGTGCTTCTAAGTTTTTAGCCATTAGATCTACTCCTTGATTATTAATACCTCTTGGATCAAACACTATTCCACCTACCACCACCTACCCCCACCTACCACCATCATCTCAACCCACATCTCTCCATCCAAAGGCTACAAACTCAAAAGCACCAATCATTTGGTGCTTTTAAATATATCTAGCTCAACTCTATATATATATATATATATATATATATATAGAGTTGAACTAGAATACTATCTAGTAAACGAGCCGTTTTACTACCGATTTGTTTTCGATGATCGAGCTTCCAAATTGACGATCGGCTCCGTTAAATATGATCTAAACCATTTAAACTATCTAGAAATCAAATTTCACGCATTTTCGATATTGTTTGTTTATCCATCAAGTGAACAAAAAAATGAATGGCTGAAAATGAATACTCTTTATTAAATGATGATAAGAGTCGTGTAATCAAGATCAAGAGTATAGATCTTGTTTTAAATAGTTTAAAAAATTTTCTAACAAAAATTCAATTGATTTGGATATCTTTACGCCGTTAAACGAGAAAACGCCTCTTATCGACCATTAAAATTACAAATTTTGAAACACTTTGATCATTATGCAAATGATGTCGAAAAGATTTGAAATTTGATTTCTAAACACTTCAAATGGTATAGATCATGTTCAACGGAGCCGTTAATTTGGAAGCTCTATCATCAAAAACAAATCGGTAGTAAAACGGCTCGTTTACTACCGATAGTATTCTAGCAAAACTCTCTCTATATATATATATATATAAATTGCAGTGTTGCCCCCTGAACTTTTGGCGGAGTTTCACTTTACCCCCCAAACTCTTAAAACGGTCATTTACCCCTATACTTTAATATTGCATCTTGTTCCTTAGTCGATTAAAGTTAATCGAAATTTAACGGGGAGTTGAAGGAAGGGTTAGATTTTGGCGGTTTTGGAATGCAAAAACTATGAGAAGAAGAGTTGGAGTGTATAGAAATGGAGAAAAAAGAGTTTTTAAGGAATAAAAGTGAGTTGGTTGGAACAAGGGACAGTAAGGTGAGAGAAAGAAGAGAAATTGAGGAGAAATTAAGGTTCTCAATTTCTCATCTTTTTGAATATCTCATCAATTTCTCTTCTCTCTCTCACCTAAACCACCCATCAAAATTAATGGATGGTTAAAAACATAGGAGCACAATGGCTGCTGTGCTATTAATAGCACAGTAGCCCTACTATATATATATATATATATATATATATATATATATATATATATATATATATATATATATATATATATATATATATATAGAACTAGGCTACTATGCTATTAATAGCACAAAGTCATTGATGCTACCAAGTTTTTAGCCATTGGATCGAGAGATGTACGGTTAGAATGATGTGATCCCCTTAGGGTTAAGTGGGTGGTTGGTTGAATAGTATGATCTAACGGGCGAAAATCAACAAAGGGGTGGATCTAACGGCGGAAAACTTGTTAGCACCGAGTGTTTCGTGCTATTGATAGCATAGCCGCCGGACTATATATATATATATATATATATATATATATATATATATAAATATATATATATAGAGAGAGAGAGAGAGAGAGAGAGAGAGAGAGAGTTTTGCTAGAATACTATCGGTAGTAAACGAGCCGTTTTACTACCGATTTGTTTTCGATGATAGAGCTTCCAAATTGACGATCGGCTCCGTTGAATGATCTATACCATTTGAAGTATTTTGAAATCAAATTTCAAATCTTTTCGACATCATTTGCCTAATGATCAAAGGGTTTCAAAATTTATAATTTTAAGGGTCGATAAGAGCGTTTTCTCGTTTAACGGTGTAAAGATATCCAAATCAATTGAATTTTTGTTAGAAAATTCTTTAAACTATTTAAAACAAGATCTATACACTTCATCTTGATTACTAGACTCGTATCGTCATTTTTTAAAGAGTATACATTTTCTACCATTAATTTTTCTGTTCATTTGATAGTTAAAAGAACAATATCGAAAGTGCGTGAAATTTGATTTCTAGGTAGTTTAAATGGTTTAGATCATATTTAACGGAGCCGATCGTCAATTTGGAAGCTCTATCATCGAAAACAAATCGGTAGTAAAACGGCTCGTTTACTACCGATAGTATTCTAGTTCAACTCTATATATATATATATATATATATATATATATATAGAAATGTCTTTGGTATGCTTACGGAAGAACGGAGGCCAACGTGCTTCCAAGTTGTTTTCGATGTTCGGACTTTCGAATCGACGATCAGCTCCGTTAGAGTTGATCTAGAGTATTTGAAGTACCTAGAAAATAAATTTTGCGATTTTTTGATATCATTTGCCTAGTGATCGAAGGGGCTCAAAATCAATAATTTTAACGGCCGTGGTGAGCCGGTTGTAAGTTTAACGGTGTAGAAATATCCAAATCACGTGAAATTTTGATAGAAAAGTTTTTATACCATATAAAACAAGATCAATAGCTTTGATCTAAAATTTTAGTGTCATATCATCATATTTTGTAAGATTTTTATTTTCAGCTGTTGATTTTGAGCTACTTCGATCACTAGGCTAATGATATCGAAAAATTACAAAATTTATTTTCTAGATATTTCAAATACTCTAGATCAAGTCTAACGGAGCGATCGTCGATTCGAAAGTCCGAACATCGAAAACAAAGTGGAAGCACGGAGCCCTCCGTGCTTCTATAAGCATCCTAGCCACACTCTATATATATAGGCCATGGCTATTATACTATAATGAGTATTGGACCCCTACTACTCATAAGTTGTTTTCGATGATGGAGTTTCCGAATCGTCGATCCACTCAGTTAAATATGATCTAGAGTATTTGAAACTTCTAGAAAATAAATTTCGTAAATTTTCGAAATCATAATAAAGTCCATCAAGTGAGTATAAAATGAATGGGCAAAATCGAACGACATCCTAAAACAGGATGATCGAATCCTTCAATTCAAAATCGGAGTTCTTGATCTTTATCTATGTGGTGAATAGAATTTTTTATCAAAAATTCAGCAAATTTCGATTCTTTTACACCGTTAAACTAGCAAGTACTCCATACCGGCCGTTAAAAATTATCAAATTTGTGACCTCTTGATCGTAAGGTAAATGATGTCAAAAAATTATAAAATTTTATTTCTAAAAGTTTTAAATACTGTAAATAACGTTTAACGGTATGGATCGTCGATTCGAAAGCTCTATCATCGAAAACCACTTATGAGTACGAGAGCGATCGTACTCATAATAAGTATATATATATATATTCTATATATATATATATATATATATATATATATATATATATATATATATATATATATATATATATATATATATATATATACAAACTATAAACCTATTTAAGTGTGTGTGAATCTAAAAATATATAAGTGTGTGTGTTTTTTTTTTTTTTTTTTTTTAGCAATTGAGTATTTTTTCCCAACAAAATTAAAATTTTTATCAAATTCATGTAAGGGATCTCAACTGAAAAGCCTTTAACTAAGTAAAGTCCAAATAAAGAAAAGGCTAAGTTACAGAAAACCTCTTTATCAAAACGCGATTTTTCGCTTTCCTTCCTTGTCATTTAAAACCTACATGTTACCCCCTTGTAAAATGAAAAATGTTCACACGGGGTACGGTGTGTACTGTGATGATAAAATGACCATTTTGCCCCTCCCACCATTGTCGTCTCCTCCCTTATCTTCCTCAACAGCAACCTCGCTCGGCGGTGGTTTACGCCTCAATTGGCCGCGGTTTCTCTCCATTTTTCTTCTCCACCTGCTCCCCTCTCCTCCTGCACCCTCTTCGCCCCTCGATTTCGGCGACGTAGGGTGAAAATTGAGCGGGGTGGATGGAGAGGTGGGTAACGGCAACGAGGGTGAAGGCGAGGCGAGAGGAGGGTGAATAGGTGTTTGTCGGCGCGGACGGGGTTGTGGGCGTGGGTGAGAGCGAGGCGGTGGAGGAGGGCGAAGCGGCGTCGAAGCAACAGGGAAGATAGCAAAGGGGTATTTTTGGTATAAAAAAATATATTTTATAACGGATCACTAATGGTAGGGGGCAAATTAAAGTGCACATTTTTTATTTTACAATGGAACAAGATGTAGATTTTTAAATGACAGGAGGGAAAGTGAAAAATCGCGTTTTGACAGAAAAATTTTCTGTAATTTAGCCTAAAAAAAAACTATATATATAATATTTTCAACTTTGCAGGAGCATTTATAATATTTACATAATTGAGAGGAGTATCGGTAAAATTGCTCCACTAAATTATTATCTATATTTAATATATATGTTCTATATATTTATTTATTGTGTAGTTATTAACTCCTTATCTGATCATATTATAACCCAATTGTGTCAGCAATTGAATTATAGTCTTCTCCCTTTAAAAATTGTTTTCTCCCGACTTGAGATTGATAGGGACGTATATGAACTTGTGATGTTTAAATGTACAGGTGAGGTTCGTACAACGGAAAAAAAAAAAAAAATTATGCTGAAATAAGAGTTGAAACAAAACATTATTCACAGTTTAGTAATTGAAATACAATATTGTTACAAGTGTAGAATTTTGATGTCGATCGGACTTAGAAAGCTCCAGAGTAGAAAAAAAAAAAATCCTTTTGTGTTCAAATCGTTTGAGCACGCGGTGTCTAACGATCACATCCATCGCATAATTAAAAATCCTTAATCTCAAAGCTGCATGAATAATAAATGATACAATACCGATCATTTTAGAGTAAGTGATAAAAAATTTGAGATCTAAATTAGAATCACAATTAATTTACATTTTTAATTAAATTTATTTTTAAATAAAATAAACAAAAGCGAAAAGCGTCTTTATCTATTTCTTAAAAAAATTATACAATGGAATCTAACTTTTTTTTTATATAGTGAGTCATACTAATTAGATGCAATTTTAGACGGAGAAAATACAAGAGGACAGAATGGGAACAGCGACAAAATATCTATCACGAGAAAATAAGGGATACATGTGTGACAAATTTTTTTTTTTTTTTTTTTTTTTTTTTTGTCTTTTTCCATATATAAGAAATAGTTAGCTACGTACCAGTACATAGAGATCAGGGAAAGCCAGAGGGCAAAGCAAACGCAGTAAATTCTAGTCAGCACCCGTTTTAGCAAAAGCACGCACCCATCATAAAACACACGCACACCAACACCCACTCTAGCTCCTACACACACGCATTCACACTTTCACACTCACACACACAACACAACATCATTACATCACCTCCTCATGATCTCCACCGTATGATCCCCTACAGTATAATCAATGCTAAAATCCACCTAGAGTGATAAAATGTACTGAGACCCCCCCTCTATTGGCCATTTTAAAACAGTTTCTTTATCCAAAGGGGCAAAAAAAAAAAAAGAAAAAAAAATGGCGAGAATATTGAGTGAGCTTTTCATAATATATTAGTTAAATTTGGCGGAATTATATATGATCATTTAATTAATATTGGACAACAAGCACAGACTCCGAATCTAAGGTTAAAAGTTAACAAATATGGACCAACTGCTATACTGAACGACGAAGCACAAGGACGTGATCTTAAAATAGCCAATACTGATCAAGAGGGTGGGTCGTTTTCACCAAACACTAGCTAGTATCCTAATCAACATCCTATTACTATATATCAAGCAAAGCAAGCACTCTAATTATAAGTAAGTAATTAAGCACTAACATGCATCTATTAAGCTAATTAATTTTGAATTGCGGCATCAATTAATTAATTAAAAGCCACCCATTTTTATACTTTGGTGGTTATATATATATATATACTTTGTAGCTAGAGGCAGGGGGAGGGAGGGGAGAAGAGGCCGGTCCAGAGGTCGGCGAAGGCGCGGAGGATGAGGGAGTGGTGTCGGGGGGAGTTGAGGGAGAGGAAGCGGTGGAGGAGATCGTTGAGATCATCCCAGGCGTAGATCTCGTTCTCCACCACCATCCTCACCATCGACTCCTTGAAGTCCTCGTACGGCTCCTCCGTCTCCACCGCCACGGCCACGCTCTCCCTCTCCACCCTCCCCTGCCCCTGCCCCTTCCTCCTCCTCCTCCTCCCCTTCCTCCTGCGCCCGCCATTAATGTTTGCTGCTCCGGAGGAGGGTCTCCTCCCTTCGTTGAGGATGGGGTGCTGTGGGGAGTGGTGGTACTCCTCCTCCTCCCCCTCCTCGTAGAGGGAGTTGGTGGTGGTGAAGGAGGCGTCCCAGGTTGAGGTGCTCGAGGCGGCGGTGGTGCCGGTGGTGGCGGTGGTGGTGGTGGTGGTGGTGGTGTTCCTGGTGGTGGCCGGGGACGAGGGGGGGGGGGAGGCGTTCTTGGGTTTGGGGTGGAGATTGAGAAGACGGAGAAGAGAGAGGAGAGCTTCCTCGGCCTGCGGCAGCTGCACCCGACGTCGACGACCACCGGGTGGCGGAGACCGAAGCCGCTTCGCCTTGTAGACGCCATATATGTTTCTAGATGGGTGAAGTAGAGAGATAGAGGTGTGTGTGTGTGTGTGTGTGTTTGAGAGAGAGAGAGAGAGAGAGAGAGAGAGAGAGAGGTGGGGTATTGACTTGTTAGTGAGGAGTGTGGGAGAGCGACGAGTAAGGAGTTAGGGTGGTGGTATAAATGGGCATGTGAGGATGCGAGGCTTTAAATGAAGGAAATGAAAGGGCGAGGGAGGGGTCGGAGAAATTGTTGCATGCGCCAAGTGTATACATGCGCCTCATGCACTGCACCCATTAATTATTCCGTGATTAATATTTTAACATCAATGCTATAGGTTACATCTTACATCGATTCTATTTCAAGATCATAAATACTTTACTCGTCACAATAAATTGGCCAATTTGCATAAAAATTCTATAAGTTTTGAGTTTTTGCAAAACTGGACCAACTTTTTTGATTTTCTGATTCGGTCCGAATTTTCAAAGTAAGTGACAAAAATGTCCTTATATATTTTCTCTCTCCTTTTCTTTTTCTCACGTTTTTTTTTTTTCCTCTCCGAAGAAGGCGGAGAAGGAAACGACCCACCTCGCCTCTACCCGTCATGCCCTCGCCCTCGCTCACGTGCCGGCCCTCCTTCTCGCCTTCGACCGCCGAGGCCGTACGTACTTCGACCCCTTTTTTTCTCTCTCCGACCCTCCACCGCCTCCGTGGCCCTCCGCAATGATAGTGAGGTTGGTAACGCGTCCTCTTTCTTCGCCTTCGTTCTCCACCTCCACTACATTAGATTTTCTATCCGTCAAACAAACTTGTCGTCTCCGCCGCCGCCGCCAGCGACGAAGAGAAAGTGCTTTTCAAAGACGAGAAGCACACCTGCGATGAAGGGAGAAAAAAATAGTTACACTTTAGTAAAGACAATGGCTGCGATAGAGGGCAAGAGAGAGGTCGTGATCAAAAAGAAAAATATAAAGAGGAAAAAATAAGAATAAAAAAAAATAAAAATATTTTTTTCAACAGAAAAAATTAAAAATCAAAGAAAAAAGAAGAAAAAGAAGATGAAATTATACTATTAAAATAAAGTTATACTGTTTTACAAAATTTTTGCACTGTTTTAAATGAAAGTTGTACTCTTTAAAACATAAATTATATTTTTTGGGATAAGAGTTACACTTTTTATGTGAAAGTTGCACTCTTTGAGTGAAATTTATACTATACTATATATTTATATCTTTTTCTATTCTTCTTCCTCCTCCTCCTTCTCCTCCACCCCTCCTCTTCTCTCTCCTCCTCCGCAGATCTCGATCGGCATCGGCGGCAACAACACATCCGCAACCTTCTCGCCGAGCTCAAGGCCGAGTGCGCGCCCATCGCAAGCTCCGGCAAGGACGCTGCGCCGACTTCGAGTCCCACCTCCACCGGCACAAGGCTTCCTCCTAGGATGATTGTTGCTACCTTGTTGGTAGCTTGTTTATAGTATTGTTATGCCTAGGTTTAGTTGAGCAAGTATTCTGCGATCTAGCTTCTTGGCGGCGTCGTCAGCGGAGTGGAGGGTGTCATCGCACTTCTTGATGAAGTCCTAAGCGAAGGCCTTGAGGCGGCGGAGGTGGGACTTGGAGTCGACGCAGGCGTCCTCGGCGAGCGGCGAGCACGACACTCGGCCTCGAGTTCGGCGAGGAAGTCGAGGATGTCTTCTTTGTTGATCGAGGCTCGGAGGAGGAGGATGGGGAGGAGGAGGAGGCGGCGATGGAGGGAAAGGAGGAGGTGGAAGAAGAAGAAAGAGAAATGGTATAAATTTTACTCAAAAAGTGCAACTTTCGCCTAAAAATTATAACTTTTATTCCAAAGAGTATAATTTATATCTCAAAGAGTATAATTTTTATTTAAAACGGTGTAATTTTTTTTTAAAACAATGTAATTTTTTTTAACAATATAATTTTATCTTCTTTTTTTATAACTTTTGAATTTTTCTATAGAAAAAAAATATTTTCTATAGTACCCTGTGGTAATTTAAAGTGTATCAAGTTGGTACCCTGTGGTTTCTCACTTTATCACTTTAGTACCCTGTGGTTTAAAGTGTATTAATTTAGTACCACGTGGTTTTGAACTTTATCACTTTATTATCCTGCGGTTTCATACTTTATCACTTTAGTACTCTGTAGTTTAAAAATTCACAGGGTACTAATTTGATACAAAATTAAAACCACAGAGTACTAACTTGATACACTTTAAACCACAGGGTACTAAAGTGATAAAGTGAGAAACCACATGGTACCAACTTGATACACTTTAAACCACGGGGTACTAACTTGATACATTTTAAAGGGTTATTTACATACAGGTCCCTGCAAACATAGTCAATTGCGAAAATATTCCTGCAAAAGTGAAACTAGGTGAGATGTCACTTGCAAAAGTCCAAAGTATACAGATATGTCCACTGCCACACCTTTTGCAAGGACATATACGCAAAATATTTTTCGGATATATCCCCAAAAGCGCGGCGAGGACATCTGCATACTTTTGGACTTTTGCAGGGACATCTCACCTAGTTTCGCTTTTGTAGGGATATTTCCGCAATTGACTATGTTTGCAGGGACCTGTATGCATTTGACCCCATTTTAAACCACATGGTACTAAAGTGAAAAAAATTGAAACCACAAGGGGAATTTTTGAAATTTTCCCTATTTTTTATGTATAAAATGTCTGCCAAAGTAATAAACAGTAAGATCATCTTGTGTGCAAAATTAATTTTGGTACCCACAAGTGTACCTCAATGAGTGTTTATTTTTCTTTGAGTAATGTCGGATGCATACAATATTACAATATTTACCGAGTTATTAGGTTATAAATTCGAGGCCATAGTAGTGAGATTCAAGAGGCACAATTTACGAGGCGTATATAGTATAATGGGGTGTGTACAAGTACACTAGGCGCACGCTGTATCATTTTCTGAGAGGGTTAGCCACGGGATCGAATAGGAGGAGGGGGTGGAGGGAATAGAAGGGGCATGTGAAGGGAATAATTAGACGAGGGACTAGAGGGGGAATGGGATAGTTTTGGATCTTGGGATCAGGGTTTTGCGAATAGGATAATATGATGGATAAGACAAGGGATTAGTAGCTTCATCCGTTGGGGGAATTGCGAGGAAGTAAAAGTTTTAGAGATGACTATGATTGATCATGTGAGGAGGATGAAGAGATCAGTGAGGGGTTGGCACCAATTAACAGCTTTTTCTGTGCGTTGGTTTTGAATCTCAGATGAGTCATATATTCTTTGTTTTATAATTAGACCACCATTTTAATCACTATATAAGCTACAAAGTCTAAATATCTTTATTGGATTAATTGCACCAAGTTTTACTTCATTTTTTCGTCAATTTGCTCCTTATACTTACTAGCTAGACCTAACAATTTCTATCCGTACGTGTAGATATCCCAAGTTATCTACAAATTTGCGAGTATCGATCAGTACTTATTTTTCTTACCCAAGGAATTATAGGTAAAACAGGTGAGTATCCGTTAAGTTGTGAATATTTCAGGCAATCCGTGAGTATCCACGGACACTTGCATATTATGTAATTTATGTGCTTTAATATTTTACATAATTTATGTACTTTAATATTTTATATTATTTTATCAATTGTCTCTAGAGCAAGTGGCAGAGGGCTTGGTTGTTGGTACCCGAGACCCTGAGTTTGAATCCGAGTTGATTTATAGTTTTTACTAAGTTTATTTCTTAACGAAATAAACAAAGCGGAATAGCGTCTACCTATCTCTCAAAAAAATATTTTATATTATTTTTTTGGGGCAATTGCCTATATACTGTTGGGAATTCGGCACTCGCCCCGGTACCGGATCTCGTGAATCCGCAACCCACTCCGATACCGACCTACGCATGTGGATGCGGTATCGATTGTTGGGATTCCGCAACGGAAGCGTCGAATCGGGTTTTTACCATAAACCCGTCACCTCAGCAGAAGCTGATACAATCATAAAAGAGAAAAATATGCGGGTAAAATAAGATTCATTAAATAGGAGAAGATTACACTTGACTCTCTTACGCACGTAGTAGCTACGGTCAGAGCCCTCTTTCTTGAATCTCTCCTAGCTTTCTCTCGTCTTCTAATAAAACCATAAAACCACAAAGAAGACAATCCTCACCGCGCACCCACGCACTAGGTGCACTCAACTCTCTCTCTCTCTCTTCCCTCTCGGGTACGGCACACCCCCAAACAAGGTTTCTCTCTGCCGTACTATTTTCTCTCTCTCAGCTTTTTGCTTCGGCTCACAGCACAATGCTGTTTCGGCTTCTAGGCTAATTAATTAGCCACAAGCATATTTATAATGCTCAACGAGAATGTACCCAATCCTAGTATATTTAGGATTTCTACTCTAATTAATATTCAAATCTATCTTAATTTATCTCTAATAGATTTAAATATTAATCATAATCCAGTTAGGTTTATCCTCTAATTAATATTTAAATCTTAATATATCTCTAACAGATTTAAATATTAATTGTAATCCAAATAGGATTTAATTACAAATCTAACCAAATCCTAACAATCTCCACATTTGTTTGATTTGTAATCTTCAATCGTTGCGTCGAGCTCATCATGCAAGCTCCACCTTGAGCTTGTCTCCTCCGCTCGATGTCGCCGCATCCGTCGCTTCACCTCGGGCGATTGCACCTTCGCGAACTTTTGGAACCCAAACTGTCTTCGTTCCCGTTCTGACTGTGCTCCCGTTCAGAACGTATAAGTTCCCACGCTTGTTCGCCTCGCACATGAACCGATCTCGCTTTCGGACCCTCATAACTCCACCTGAAGCCGAAAAATCGCAACCCTTCGAGTCCAATGCGCCTAACGAGATCAAATGCCGCTTCAATCCAGGAATATGTCGAACACCGTCGGCGTCCTCACGACCCCATCGTGCATTCGGATCTTCACCGTGCCGACTCCCAAAACTTTGCACGCCGTCCCGTTCCCATCGTGAGCTTTTCCACCGTTAATCGCCTTATAGGTGGCAAAGACTCTTTCTTCGCAAACGTGAAAGGAACATGCGAATCGAGCACCCACGCATCATCCGAAATTTTCGCACATCCGTCGCCGCATATAACACGTCAAGGTCGATCATCTCCGATTCTGCCGCTGCGCGTCGGCGATACCGTCTCGTCATCCCAGTTCACGACGGTTGTTTCCTTCGCGCTTCAACTTCTTCGGATCATCCCGAAGTTTCCGACAATTGCGTTTTATATGTCCTTTCCTGTGACAATAAAAGCACTCTACCTTAGATAGCGATTTCTTCTGTCGATCTCCGATCGCCGATTTTGTCGCCTCCGTCTTCGCTCTCTCACCACCAAAGCAGTATCCCGGCTCTGCATGCCGGACTCCTGAGTCATCTTCCGCATCTCGTTCGAGAGAAGCGCCGCCGTGACCGTCTCCACGCTTATGGTCTCCTTGCCATAAAGCAACGTGGTCACGAGATGCTCATATGCCGCCGGTAGCGAAGATAGTAAAATCAGCGCCTTATCTTCGTCAGCCAGATTGACTCCGATACTGGTCAACTGGGCTACCACCTTGTTGAACTCGTTCAAGTGCTCGTGTAGGCTCGCCGCTTCCTGCATCCGCAGCGTAAACAGTCGCTGCTTCAGATACAACCTATTCGTCAAGAATTTGGTCATGTACAGATCTTCCAATTTCTTCCACAACTTTGCCGGTGTCGTCTCGCCGACTACGTTGTAAACAACCTCATCTGCTAATAATAGATGAAGCGTACTCAGCGCCTTCCGCTTCATCTTCGTCCATGCCGCATCCGTGACCTCCTTCGGCTTCGCCTCCTTCCCGTTCAACGTTTCGTCTAACTCTTGTTGTACGAGGATCGCCCGTACTTTAATTTGCCATAAACCGAAATTGTTCTTGCCGTCGAACTTCTCGATTTCGAATTTCGTGGCCATCTCCGTCGATCTCTTCCGCAGATCGGTAACCTTTAGCTCTGATACCAATTGTTGGGAATCGGCACTCGCCCGTCTGGGATCTCGTGAATCCGCAACCCGCTCCGATACCGATTCTTTGTGGATCCGTATCGATTATTGGGATTCCGCAATGGAAGCGTCGAATCGGGTTTTTACTATAAACCCGTCACTTCAGCAGAAGCTGATACAATCATAAAAGAGAAAAATATGCGGGTAAAATAAGATTCATTAAATAAGAGAATATTACTCCTGACTCCTCTTCTGCACATAGTAGCTACAACCCGAGCCCTCTTTCTTGAATCTCTCCTACCCTTCTCTCGTCTTCTAATAAAACCATAAAACCACAAAGAAGACAATCCTCACCGCGCACCCATGCACTAGGTGCACTCAACTCTCTCTCTCTCTCTCTCTTTTCTCTCGGGTACGGCACACCCTCAAAAAAGGTTTCTCTCTGCCGTACTATTTTCTCTCTCTCAGCTTTTTGCTTCGGCTCACAGCACAATGCTGTTTCAGCTTTTAGGCTAATTAATTAGCCACAAGCATATTTATAATGCTCAACGAGAATGTACCCAATCCTAGTATATTTAGGATTTCTACTCTAATTAATATCCAAATCTATCTTAATTTATCTCTAATAGATTTAAATATTAATCATAATCTAGTTAGGTTTATCCTCTAATTAATATTTAAATCTTAATATATCTCTAACAGATTTAAATATTAATTGTAATCCAAATAGGATTTAATTACAAATCTAACCAAATCCTAACATATACTCCTGAAAAGTTTCCGGTTTTCTTATTTACCTCTCTTAGAAGGCTAATATTGAAAATACCCTGTTCCAAGTCTTTCTAATATATCCCTGGATTTAAGTTTCGTCAGTTAGCTGCTGTTATCTCTGAAAAATTACCATTTTGCCCATTTCAATATACCCTTTTTATATTCCAAGTCTTTCTAATATACCCCTGGTGGTGGCTGTGGCCGTGCGCTGCCGCGTGCGCGTGCCTCCCGACGATGTTCACCGCGTCGCCGCCCTTGGTGAAGCCCTCATCCTCGTCCTCGTCCACGGGTGGCTCCGGCGCCGCCGTGATGATGGAGCGCTCCTCGTCATCCTCCGCCACGCTCCTCGTCGTCCTCCGCGCGTCGTCGCGCACCTCTCCTCCTCCTTCGCCGCGCGCGCCGCAGCCTCCGGCCGTGGTCCGGGAGGCGGTGGCGGCATCATCCTCGCCCGTGGTCCGGGAGGAGATGAGGCGAGGTGGAGGAGAGCGGCGATCATTCGATCAAGAAGGGAGAGAAAGAGAGGATAATTTAAGGAATTAAAATAAGGGGCAATTGCTTATATACCCCTGAAAAGTTTCCGATTTTCCGATTTACCCCTCTTAGAAGGCTAATATTGAAAATACCCCTCCTACGTTCCAACCTATTTCTAATATACCCTTAGAGTTAAAATCTGTTAAGTAACTCTGTTATCTCTGTAAAATTACTATTTTACCCTTTTCAAATATACTCTTCTACCATCACTGTCTTTCTTATTTGTCCTTAAAGTCAGGGGCACAAAAAGTATTTCGACTTTTGGTCTTTTCCAATATACCCCTCTACCGTCACCAACCTTTCTTATTTGCCCTTAAGTTAAGGGCAAAATTGGTATTTTAATTTTTTTTAACTGTGGTAGATATTTAGCTCACGTTTAACCCAAATTAACTTAACAGAAGATAACTGTTGGGGTATTTTGCAATAACGGTGGAACGTATGAGGGGCATTTTAGAAAGAAAAAAAAAAGTAGGGGTAGATCGGATATTTTCGACGATGTCCAATTATCACTTAAAATAATAAGGTAGGGACAAAATAGGTATTTTAAATAGGTTTTAACTCTAGTATATATTTAACCCATGTTTAACCTTAGTTAAGCTAACAGGGGATAACTGCGGGGGTATTTTGGAATAACGGTGGAACATATGAGGGACATTTTAGAAAGAAAAAAAAGTAGGGATTGATCAGATATTTCCAGACGCAAGAGAGGTATATAGGCAATTATCCTTATTTTTTTATAAGTTAGGATATTTCAAACAATAAGTTATGTTATCGTCTAAATTAAAGAAAATCTCCCTGTCAAAATCCGATTTTTCACTTTTCACCTTTTCATTTAAAAACCTATATTTTGGCCCCGTGTAAAATGAAAAAATGTCCACTTCAACCCCTACCGTTAGTGATCCGTTAGAGTTCCGTCCTGAAATATTTTTTTATGCCAAAAATACCCCTCAGCCTTCTTTTCTGTTGTTTCGCCTCCCTCTGGCTCACCGCTTCTTCGCCGCCTCCCCGCCTGGCCCTCCTCGATTGCCTCGCCCTCGCCCTCGCCCACATCCCCTTCGCCCTCCTCCGCCGCCGCCTCGCCTTCGCCTTCGCCCTCGTTGCCTTTACCTACCTCTCCAGCACCACTCACCTCGATTTCCTCCCTACTATCTCCAAAATTGAAGGCGGCGAGAGTGTAGGAGGAGAGAAGGGGAGTAGGCGGAGAAGAAAATGGAGAGTAATCGCGGTAGATCGAGGTGTGAATCGTGGCCAATTGAAGCGGCGGTTGAGAAAGATGAGGAAAGAGACGAAAATAGTGAGGGCCAAAATGGTCATTTTACACACCGTTCCCCCTATGTACATTTTTTATTTTATAAGGGGACAAAATGTAGGTTTTTAAATGACGAGAGGGAGAAAGTGAAAAATCGGGTTTTGACGGGAGGTTTTATATAATTTAGCATATATATATAAATATGCTATGCTATACTATCAATAGCACGAAGCACTCTGCTACCAAGTTTTCCACCGTTAGATCCACCCTTTGATGATTTTCACCGTTAGATCATACTATTCAACCAACCACCCACTTAACCCGTTAGATCATACTCTATATATATATAAATAGAGTCCTTGGGATCTTATCGATAACACCATGCATTTGGTGCTACCAAGTTTTCCGCTGTTAGATCCACCCCTTTGATGATTTTCACCCGTTAGATCATACTATTTAACCAACCACCCACTTAATATATATATATATATATATATATATATATATATATATATATATATATATATATATATATATATATATATATATATATATATATATATAGAGAGAGAGAGAGAGAGAGAGAGAGAGAGAGAGAGAGAGAGAGTTGGGCTAGAATACTATCTAGAGTATTTGAAGTATCTAGAAAATAAATTTTATAATTTTTCGATATCATTTGCCTAGTGATCGAAGGGCACAAAATCAAACAATTTTAATGGTCATAGTGAGCCGTTTGAAAGTTTAACGGTGTAGAAATATCTAAATTACATGAAATTTTGATAGAAAATTCTTTATACTATATAAAACAAGATCAATATCTCTGATCTAAATTTTTAATGCTATTTTATCGTGTTTTGTAAGATTTTTATTTTCACGTTGATTTTTAGCCTCTTCGTTCGCTAGGCAAACAATATCGAAAAATCGCAAAATTTATTTTCTAGGTACTTCAAATACTCTAGATCAAGTTTAACGGAGCCGATCGACGATTCGAAAACCACAACATCGAAACGACGTGGAAGCACGGAGCCTCTCCGTGCTTCTAAGCATAGTAACCTTACTCTCTCTCTCTCTATATATATATATATACATATATATATATATATATATATATATATATATAGAGTCCTACTACTATACTTTTATGAGTATAGAGACTCTTGTACTCATAAGTTTTTGGCCATTTGATCCACCCTTTAATCATTTTTATCCGTTATATTATACTATTCAACCAACCACCCACTCAACCCTAGGGGGGCCACTATCAACCTAACCGTAATCACTCTTATCCTAGCCTCACATTTTTTCATCTCAACGGCCAAAAAGTTATGAGTACGAGGGCTCCAATACTCATAATAGTATAGTAGCCATGGCCTATATATATATATATATATATATATATATATATATATATATATATATATATATATATATATATATATATATATATATATATAGGAGAGGATACTATCGATAGCACCATGCATTTGGTGCTACCAAGTTTTCCGCCGTTAGATCCACCCCCTTTGATGATTTTCACCCGTTAGATAATACTATTCAACCAACCACCCACTTAACCCTAGGGCCCACATCATCCTAACCGCACATCTCCCAATCCAATGGCCAAAAACTTGGTAGCACCAATGACTTGGTGCTATTAATAAGCATAATAGCCTAATTCTATTTCGAAAACAACTTATGAGTAGTAGAGATCCACTACTCATGATAATATAGTAGCCATGGCATATATATATATATATATATATATATATATATATATATATATATATATATATATATATATATATATATATATATATGCATTTGAAAAGTATAGAGAGTAAAATAAATAAATAAATAGAATACTATTATACAAAGCATAAACTCACTGTGATAAGGATGTTGTTTTCAAATTTAATATCTAGACTCTAGAGGTATAATGAATTGCCTGTTATCCAATTTGTCCATTTCCTAGATCTAATACTAATTCATTAGTATTAAATATTTAATTATATTTGTATTTGACATATTTATGCCACACAAATTCTCTCTCTCTCTCTCTCTCTCTCTCTATATATATATATATTGCATTTGAAAAGTATAGGAGTAAAATAAATAAATAAATAAATATTGCGTAACCTGCATACCTGAATAAGGATATTTGTTACTAAAAAATTTACAAATAAATTTTATCCATATCCATATGACTCAGAGGTATAATGAATTGCCTGTTATCCAATTTGTCCATTTCCTAGATCTAATACTAATTCATTAGTATTAAATATTTAATTATATTTGTATCGACATATTTATGTGCCACATAATTATTAAGGGGGACTCAACCTTAGGGTTACCACTCAATTCTAAGAGGATCACTATCCTCTCCTTATTACATTCAAGAACGTAAAAATTGAAAGTATCTACTCTCTTATACTTTTAATAGTATAATAGCTCTGGACTTATAATTATGTGCCGCATATTTATCAATTATTATTCCTATCAAATACTTCAATATTATATCTCTGCATACTATAATATTTTTGAAAATTTTGATAGTTAGTGGATTAAAAGTGTAAGATTCTTGAGCGGCAATAAATTTACGATATTCGAATATACATGCAGTAAGTGTAGGCAATACATGCAGTAAGTGTAGGCAATAGTTTTTCTCTTAAAATAATGATTAGAATAACAGATTTTCTAATACAAATGTTTTGAGGTCAAATGAGGCTGAAACTAAAAGGTTGGTCTAGGAGTGCGAAAATTATCTAGTGATGTTAATTTACAACAATGACTAACATTTATTGTTTCTATTCACTATTTTGCGTATTTGAATTTGATCAGATTCCAGAAATTCTAATTATTTTTCATAAAAGAAGTACAAAGACCCTTTTGGACTTTTGCAATAAACTCTTGAACTTTTGTTTTTGGCAAGTAGCCTTTTTAAACTTTATCAAAGAGTTAACAGTATCATTTCCTCAACAAAAGTTACTAATAGTTATTTTTATCGCATCTCTTGCACATAATTATTCATAAATTTTCTACCGTTTGGATTGGGTATAAGGGGTGGAATAACCCCATATCCCCTCCTTTATAACCAAATACTAATTTTTTACCCGAGAATATATAGTAGTTCTCGGGTACCTGAAATAAGCTGGTATATCTATTTCTACCAATATCTTTATTTTCTAAATAAAACTACCCACTATTTTTCTTATTCCATATTATCTATCTAAATGCTATTTTTCTTATCCACGGAAATAGCCCAATTTTCATCCAAACACTATTTTTCTTATCCCCATACTTGTACCTAACCGTATAATAGCTAGTTCGATCTTACTTATACCCGAACCAAACGGTTAACTACGTAGAAAAATCAATTTATGTTTTCTAGTTCTATTAATAATTAAGTATGAAAATTGAAAATATAGTTAACTATCTTTGATTTTGTCACGCCTCGGATTACCACGTTTTTCCGAGCATGCCAACAGACCCGCCGTATAAATAGAAATTTTTTGTGTATACGAAGCGATAGCTGTACATGTAATTAAATCATAGTTAATTACAACTGTATAAAGCTACTAAACTAATATATATATATATATATATATATATATATATATATATATATATATATATATATATATATATATATATATATATATATATATATATATATATATATAAAACCATAAAGGGTCGATTTTACATACAAAAGCTATCAACCACCTCACTCAAGCAAGTACCATATGTACATAAAAAAAAACACCCCAAAACTATCTCTGTAAGGTATATACTACTCTAGCACGGCGACAAGACTGGTAGGGATCTAGCTCGCAACTCCCTAACCATGGTCCGAGTCAGCAACAGCAGCAACTACATGTACACAATCGCTACCAAAACCTACTAACTGTAGACACAAACATGCATCACTAGCTACCGCTATTCCAATCTCAAATGGGCTACCCAAGCAGACTCACCCTGCCTGTAACCAAGCTACACCGTACACCACCCACGGGAATAGGCAGCTCAAGAACTGTCCAAACAGAAACGGAGCGACCTCATCGCAAGAAAAACCTCACTCCGGAGTGGCATTCGTTGGCGCGATCCAACCGAGTATACAAACGTAACGTGTCGCTGCTGAGTTCAATTAGGCTCTCACAGGCTGTAGTCAATGCAAATGGGTCAAACTGGTCTAATAACCAAACTCACGTGCCCTTGGCACAATCGGATGTAAATCTGGGTCCACAGTCAACCACAACGGCACCCAACAATACGGAACAGTCTACACACTACTGTAAAATCAGCTCGGCCCCTCAGCATGAGCGTAAACTCACCCTACATTAATCTGAGTATTCTGTACGCACTAACAATGGGATACAAAAATATAATGTACTTCCGAAGCTAAATCGTAACTTTTCGGAAAATGATAGCGTAGGTTTAACGAGTTTTCTCCTAAGTTAATTCCAAATTCAACATTTATGATTTCCTCTAAAATCATGAGCTTGTGCTCCAAATTTAGATTTTATAAAAGAAACATATATACAAATCGATGAATTCGAGCTACTAGCAGGATAAACAAAGCCAATAATACATGCCGATAATTTTAGGACTTAGAAGAAAATCTGACGATTTCGGTAAACATTAACCCACCTCGAGCGCTCGTCCAACGTTGGCTAGAAGTCGATAGGAGAACTCTGCACACTCGCTCGACCTCCAACAGCTCAATCGGGACAACCTACGCACTCAAGCGATCCACCTAGGAAGCGAAGAAGCCAACCGAGCTCAATCTTCTACTTCCCAAAGAACAACGTAAGCCAGCTAGAGAGAGAGAGGAGCTATCAGAGTTTCTGTAAGCTTCCAACCTATATATAGAAGCTGGCGGTCGATTGGAATGATCGCCAGCCAAAAAGACCAAGATACTCCTCACCAACTCAACTCTGCCTCTGGAGTACCGGTACTCAATTTGGATACTGAAATCTTACTGGGGTACCGGTACTTCTCCCCAGATACCGGTACACAACACAAATTCTGCACTTTGCAGATTTCAGTATCAGAACTCTACTCTCGCCACGCGCTGAGTCCGTTTTGCGTTCATTTCGCACCAAAACGACTCCAACTTGTCCCGACACTCTCCAGACGTGCCGACAAGCCTCAGATGCTGAAATCTCTCAGGTTGATAAACACTAGGAACACAACATATTTTTATTATCATTTCCATGAATTAGAATAGACAAAATAATTTTTCTTAAGGCATTTGTAAGCTTTATGACCTCATATGCAAGATAAGTGACTAAAATAACTTTGTAATTAATAATTTCAATTCAGAAGGTCTATTAAACTATTTATTGAAATTTAGAAGATCTAATTATTAAATGAAAAGTTCAGAAAATCTGCTTGAAGTTATAAAGTGGTACAACTTAAGGAGTCTTTGACCAATTATTAATAAAAATGATTATATTAAGAGTCCTGCTACCCCTTTTAGCCCTGACCCATTTAGGCTTGCATTAAGAGGGTTAAAGTTGAAAGAACAAGTTTCATCATTTTTTGATGTTTTACATAATTAAAATCAAAAGAATTGGATGAAATTTTTCGGTCCATTGGGAGTTCTAAATTAAGATTGTAAATAACTTTTTCGGTCCATTGGGAGTTGTAAATTAAGATTGTAAATCCTACAGTTGTAGATTATTAATTAGCTAGGGTCCATTTAGCCTAACTTTTGGAGAAGTAATTTTTACAGAATTAATTTTTATAAAATTGATTTTGGGTTCGAGAATTAATTTTGGTTAAAAGTTGGAAAACGTTTGGTTAAGTCTAGATAAAAAATAATTTCTCTGAAATAATTTTGTAAAACTATTAGGTAAAATTTTTTACTCATAATAAACTTTTTTACTAAATTTTATTATAAACTATTTAAAATTTTAAATTTAAATTTAAATTTTAAATTTGGTATTTGAATTTACAATCTAACTTTAAATTTAAAATATGAACTTCATATTTTCTTTTAACTTTATAATTTAAAATTTAAATCTAAAATTATAATGTCCCTGGTGTTTAGTTATTCGCGAGACTTTAGCATCTGTGGCTTGTCGACACATCTGGAAAGTGTCGGGACAAGTCGGAGTTGTTTTGGCGCGCATTGGATGCAAAACGGACTCGCGCAATGTGAGAGTGTGTTACGCCACTGAAATCTGCAAAGTGTTGAATTTCAGTGTTGAGTAACGGTACCTAGGAGGAGTGCCGGAGGGATTAATGAACTGGATGCTCTCGGATTTTAGCAGTTTGATGCTGAGTACCGATACCTGTTTGGTGAGTACCGGTACAGGGACTAAGTACCGATATTGCATCGGACACATACCGGTACACAGCGCGCGAGATGCTGATTAGCGTGCCGAGTACCAGTACCCAAATTGAGTATCGGTACTCGGGCGGCAGATTTGAGTTGGTAAGTAATTTGGTCCTTTTGAGTCGCGATTACCCCAACCGACCCAGCTTATGTGTATATATGCGTAGGGAGCTTGGAGAACAGGATATTCTCCCTTTCTCCTCTCTCTCTCTAGCTGGTGTACGTCGTTTGTTGGAAAGCCGATGATCGAGCTTGTGTGGATTCTTCACTTGCTAAAAGGATCGTTCGTGCCCATAGGTCGTCTCAGTGGAGCCGTTGGAGGTTGAGAGAGCGCGCGCGGTTCTCCTTTCAATTTCTCGCCGTTCTTGGACAAGCGTGCAAGGAGGGTTGATGTTTACCAAAATCGGATTTTCTTCTAAGTTGTAAAGTTGTCAGCATTTAGTTTTTGCTTTGGTTATCATGTTAGTAACTCAAATTCAGGAATTAGCATGTTTTATGCAAACTGAGTTTTGGAGCATGATCTAGTAATTTAGACCAATTTATATGCTGAACTTGGAATTGACATAGGAGAAAACTAGTTAAACCTACACTGTCATTTTTCGAAATGTTACTAGAATTAGCTTCATGAGTTGTAGTTCTTTTGTATTTAGTGCCCCTGGTGTTTAGTGGTCTGTGTGATCTCAGCATTTGAGGCTTGTCGACACATCTGGTGGGTATCGGGACAAGTCAGAGTCGTTTTGGCGTGAATTGGACTCCAAACGGACCCAGCGCAGAGCGAGAGTGGAGTTCTGACATTGAAATTTGCAAAGTATATAATTTCAGTATTGAGTACCGGTACCAGAGATGAGTACCAGTACCCCAGTGGGATTACAGAACTGAATGCTCTCTGGTTTGCGCGTGTCTGATGCTAAGTACCTGTACCTGATTGTCGAGTACCGGTACCGAGCTTGAGTACCGGTACTGCATCGGGCGCGTACCGATACTGCATCTGGCGAGTACCGGTACCCAGCGCGCGAGACTGCGGATTGAGGAGCCTAGTACCGGCATTCAAGTTGGGTACCGGTACTCTAACCGGAAAAGTGTAGGTAAGGGCTTTTGGTATTTTGTTGGCGATAAAACCAAACTTACCTTGTTACTCTCTCATTTGTGCTTGGAGCTTGGAGAGCGCAGGTAGAGTGGCTCCTCTTTCGCTCTCTAGCTTCTCCTCTTGCTTTGCTCTGATTTGGGAATCGATCTTAGTTTTCGTTCTCTTGTCTTTGGAGGATTGTGCGCGCGCGCCGTGGTTGAGTCCGGTGGAGGTCGTTGTAGGTTGAGCGAGCGTGCGGGTTTCTCTGGTCGACTTATTGTCGACGTTGGACAAGTGTTCGAGGTAGGTTAATGTTTACCGAAATCATCAAATTTCCTTCTAAGTCCCCAAACTGTTAGCATGTATTATTGGTTTTGTTTATCATGTTAGTGCTCAAATTCGTGGATTTGCATGCTTTATTGTCATCCGAATTTTGGAGCATTTATTTAGTGATTCTAGATGAAATTATATATATTGAACTGAGATTTAACTTGGGAGAAAATTCATTAAACCTACACTGTCATTTTTTGAAAAGTTACCAAATTTAGCTTCAGGAGCTACTGTACTTTTGTATCACCTCTGTTAGTGCGTAGTGGATACTCAGTTTAGAGTAGGCTGACATTATGGTCGTGTTGAGAGGCCAAGCTTGTGGTACGGTAGCATTTGGACTGTCGGGTGCCGTCGTGGTTGATGGTGGACCCAGATTTCTGTATCACCGCTGTTAGTGCGAGGTGGATACTCAGATTAGTGTAGGTTGAGTTTATGCTCGCGCTGAGGAGCCGAGTGTGTTGTTATAGTAGAGCTAGACTATGTTGGTGTCGGGTGCCCTCGTGGTTGACGGTGGATCCAAATTTCTGTATCTTGCATCAGATTGTTCCAAGGGCACATGAGTTTTGGTGGTTAGATTAGTTTGACCCATTTGTAGTGACTACAGCCTGTGAGAGTCTGATTGAACTTGGCAGAGACACATTTGTATGCTCAGTTGGGTCGCGCCGACGAATGCCATTCCGGAGTGAAGTTTTTCACTGCTATGAGGTCGCCCCGTTTATGTTTGGACAATTGTTAAGCCGGCCATCTCTGTGGGTGGTGTACGATGTAGCTTGGATACAGGCAAGGTGGGTCTGTTTGGGCAGCCCATGTGAGATTGGATCAGTGTTAGCTAGTGATGCCTTTCTCTATCCACAGTGAGGCCGTGACTGGCATTGATGTTCTTTGTAGTCTGTTGGACCTTTTTAGTTATTTGGTCATCCCATGGGTAGTGTATAGTGTAGCTTGGGTATAGGTAGGGTGGATCCATTTGGGTAGCCCTGGCAAGATGGGGTGAGTGTGAGGCATGTTTTATCTACAGATAGCTTTGTCTTTGGTAGCGATAGCATAGTGGCATATAGCTGTAGAGTTCTTTTCAGCTTTTCTTACTATCCTTTGCACCTATCACTGTAGACTTAGTGGGTGGACCGTTGAGGTTGGTGACGGTACCCACTGAGAACTACTCTATTTTGCAGTAGTTTTCACACCCTGTTGACACTTTTTTGTTGAGCCTTCGTATGTGGCTGCTGTTATTGCTGACTCGGACTGTGGTAAGAGAGTCGCCAGCTAGATCCCTACCAATCTTGTTGTTGTGCTAGAGGAGTACCTTACAAATGTAGTTTTGGGGTGTTTTTCTGTACATACTTTTATGCTAGTGGTACTTGCTGAAGCGAGGTGGTTGATAGCTTTTGTATGTACAACGCCCTGTATGTTTTATATATGTGTGTTTTAGTTCTAGCAGCTCTATACTTTTGGTTGTAGCTATGACTTGCTTACAGTGCATGACTATCGCTTCGTATATATAAAAAATCCCTATGTATACGGTAGGTGCATTTGGCGTGTCCGAAAAATGTGGTAATCCGGAGCGTAACATTGTGTCATCGTTTGTTAGTTCGAGGTGGATACACATATTAGTATTGGTTGAGATTACGTTCGTGTTGAGGAGCCGAGTGGGTCCTTTTAGTAAAGTTAGACTGTTTTGGACTGTCGGGTGCCGTCGGGAAGGACGGTGGACCTAGATTTCTGTATTTTGCATCAGATTGTGCCAAGGACACGTGAGCTTTGGTTGTTAGATCAATTTGACCAATTTGCATTCACTATAGCCTGTGAGAGCCTGATTGAGCTCGGCAGAGACACACTTGCATACTCGGTTGGGTCGCTTCCACGAGTGCCGCTCCGGAGTGAGGGTTTGACTTTCGTTAATGTCGCAGCAGTTCTGTTTGGACGGTTTACTTGGGCCGGCCACCCCCGTGGGTGGTGTACGGTGTAGCTTAGCTACAGGCCCGGTAGGTCCGTTTGGGCAGCCTTTGTGAAATTGGGTCAGTGTTATGCACTTCCATGTTTATAGATAGCCTGTGTTTGTTAGCGATAGTGTAATGGCCTGTAACTATAGAGTTCTTTCCAGCTTTCATTACTATCCATTGCATACCTTACTATAGACTTAGTAGGTGGGCCATTGATGTCCATGACGGTACCCACTGAGGACTACTCTGTTTTGCAGTAGTTCTCATACCCAGTTGTGGTTACCTTATTGCAGAGCCTTCGCCTACGTCTACTGCTGTTGTTGCTGACTCGGACCGTGGTAAGGGAGTCGCGAGCTAGATCTGTATCAGTCTTGTTGCCATGCTAGAGGTGCACCTTACCAAGATAGTTTTGGGGTGTTTTTATGTACATACTTTTATGCTGGTGGTACTTGCTGGAGCGAGGTGGTTGATAGCTTTAGCATATACAATGGTCCCTTTTATAGTTTTATTTATATATATGTTTTAGTCTAGCAGCTCTATATTTTTTATTGTAGCTATTATTTGATTATAGGTACAACTATAGCTTCGCATATACGAAAAATTTCTATGTATACGACGGACGGGTCTGTTGGCGTGTCCGGAAAAACATAGTAATCCGGAGCGTGACAAAAAATTAAAAATTTTAAATTTAAAAGTTTAAATATTGGATTTGAAATATAAATTTAAAATTTAATATTTAAATTTTAAAATAAAATTTAGAATTAAAAATTCACAAATTTTAAATTAAAAATCTAAAACCTAAATTTGAATCTTACAATTTAAAATTTAAAATTTAAAATTTAAATTTTAAATTTTGTGTTTGAATTTAAAATTTATAATTTAGAAATTAAATCTAAAATTAAAAATTAAAAATTTTAAAATACAGAATTTGAAATGTAAATTTGAAAATTTAAATTTCAAAATTCTAAAATAAATTTTGAATTCAAAATTTGCAATTTTTAAATTTAAAATCTAAAATTTAAATTTGAATCTTAAAATTTAAATTTGAATCTTAAAATTTAAAATTTAAATTTTTAAACATGAAATTTAAAATTTAAAATTCCAAACTTAAAACTTACAATTTTAAGAATTTAAAATTTCAGTATTGTAATTTTATCTTGAATTTTAAATTTTAAAATTTGAAATTTAAAATTTCTTATCTAAACTTAAAATTTGAAACTAAAATATGACACTTATAATTTTAAATTTTAAATTCTAAACTTAAATTTAAAATTTGAATCTAAAGTTAAAATTAAAATTTAAAGTTTTAGTCAAAGATCAATATCAATTTTAAAAAATATGTTCTAACTATATCTGATTTTGGATCTATAATATTCGGAAACTAATTTTAAAAATTAGAATTATATTTTTAAATAAAATTTAGTGAATGCTCATGCAGTTAGAAGAAAAATTATTTCTGGCGGGAATTTCTGAAGCTATGCGAAACACCCAGTTAGAATTTCTCTTATATTAATATAGGGTTAATTGCATACAAACACGTCCTTGTAATTAAACATGATAAATTAATTGCAGATATATCGCTTTAAAACTCAACTTTCAAAAGTTGTCCGTGCAAAAGTCCTAATGTATTAGATGCCCCTGCAGTTAGTCTCCGTTAGAGAAATTTTGTTAACTACAGTTAAAATATATAATTATGGTTAATTAATAAGGTGAATTTATAATTTTACCATTTTCTTCTTCCTCCCCCTCTTGCTCTTCCCTCTTCTTCGTAGCCGGCCCCAACCCCGACCTCGCCGCGGCGGCGCACCCTCTTCCTCTTCCCTTTCCCCCTTCTTCTTCCTTCTTCCTCTCTTTCTTCTTCTTCGTCGCCTGCGAACCCGACCCATACCTCGCCAACCTCGTTCTCGCCGCGGCGGCGAACCCTCTCCCTCTCCCTCTTCCTCTTCATCTTCATCTTCCCTCTTCCTCTCCCTCTTTCTTTTCCTCTTCTCTCTTCTTCGTCACCGGCGAACTAGACCCTAACCTCACCGTCGCCGCAGCCGCCTCTCGCCTCTCCTCCGCCGTCGGCGACCTCTCCAACCTCGCCGCAAACCCTCTTCCCCTCCGAGCTCCTCTGGCCTCTGCCGCCCCCGTCCGCTCCCGCGGCCCGAAGAGGAAGAGAAAGAGGAAGAGCGAGTACTTTTGGAGGAATATATTTGTGAGGGTAAAATTATCATTTCACAAGCATACTGTTAAAAAATTAATAGTTCTTTAACAGATTCTAGCCAAATGAACATATCTGAATACATTAGGATTTTTACAAGAATAACTTCTGAAATTTGAGTTTTGAAAAGATATATCTGCAATTCATCATGTTTGCAGGGACATATATGCAATTAACCCATTAATATATTACTTTTCAAATTAAGTACTTCCTAGAAGATATCACTCAATATCTTTGGATATTTTTTACTTTCAACTTGAGATTGGGCTTTTAATAGGGGATCCCATTCATGAATGACTCCCAGGGCTCTACACGGTCATTTTGTCTTTGTCAGAATTTATAATCATTTCTTTTCACCTAAGCATTAATAGATACATAGATGCATTTCATTTCATGTCTATGGGAGTGCCATATTAATATTGCTACTGCACAGGAGCTGACTCTCAACCAGAAAACTTAAGTTACTAGTAATAATGTTTTTATGACAATGAATCCTTAGTTAATGGATGTACAGTTCTTATTGAATGCCTAAGAACACTACTCAAAAAATAGAAAAAAAGAAAAAAAAAAAGAAATCATTGATAGGTTTGTGTACAACTATGGAAAGAGCTGAACAGATAATCTCTTCTAACTGTACTAGCAACTGAACATCGAATCAATTCACAGATTATATAGATCAACAACTTTAAGAAACACCTAATTAATTAAAAATATTATTATCTTTTTTATGTAGATCTAATTATAAAGACATTATGGCCACGTGCATGGAAGCCCTAGTGAGGAAAATGGCATGAAATGAGATCAGCAGTTCAGCACAAAGAATATATATGCATGCATGTTACCTATTGTCACGCCCCGAGCCCGCCAATTCGGTCGGATTCGGCGCGGCAAACAGACCGAACGGACGAGTTTCCCGTACGTTCAAGGCGTCGCAATCAATACAATTACAAGAAGGTTCCAAACAGGAACAGATATTACAATCAGATTGCATAAGGAAGTATCATAAATATAAAACAGCTACTTGCTATTACAACCATTCGTCTCAAATTTAACTCTTACATTTAAGTTGAAGACTTTAAACTTCCTATTACAATCTAGATATTACAAATTTCATTACAATTTATTACAACTTATTCTCCCCTGTTATACCCCTAAGCTCTGTCAACTGGGGTACTTCTATCTCTGGTCTCCTAGTATGGCGCTATCTACTGAGCTACGCCCTTGCCTCGCTGCTGCCGCTGCGCCGCTCACGTGTATACCTGTACCCCCAAAACGCAACACGGGGGTGAGAACTATTGTCCATAGTTCTCGTGGGTACGATCACCCAAGAGAAAAGCTCGACCAATAGGTCCAAGGAGGCACTGCAGATATGTTAGTCCAAAAACATATATAGATATATAACTTGCAACTAACATAAAAACCTGCCTCACAATATGCAATATGCAAAATTACCCTTTAGCTCTTAGCTTCTCTTTACTTTATTGCTATTCTTTACTTTAGCCTTTCCATTCATACCTAGCTATTTACAAGCTTAGCTATTACTAGCACTATCCATTAGCTATTTACAACTTTAGCTAGTCTTTACGTTCTTTACCTTTTGGCACTTATGCTACTTAGCAATTTAATTCTAAGGTCACTCTACCTCAGCTCACTAAGCCACCCGACTCGGTCTTGAGTCAATCCATTGCGGATAATCCGCCCGCTGTCTAGCCCGAGGTGTTGGACGTCTCGCAACTACCCCAGCTGTCAACAGCCTGTCGCCCTCTGTGACTCAGCCTCATCGCGGCGAAATCGTCGCACACGCGGAACCCAGCTGTCACTTGACATAACCATTCTGGTGGCGATCGCGGCGGACTTACCGAGGACCCAAGTCATGACTTAACCATGCGGCGAACTAATCGCACCTCACCCAACAATGGTTTGAGTCACTCTTTCGCCTCCCGGTGCGGCCGTATCGTACTTACCCGACAATGGTGCCCCAAACAAAGGGTGTCAACACATGGCGATCTGATCCTCACCCGGCTTAACCGGTATCGAACACATTTCGGCTCACCCACCCGGCGGCGAAATCGTCGCACAACGCCACGACGGTGGTATAGCCCTGGACGGCGAAATCGTCGCACACGCCCGACACCAACTTAGGTGTCCCAAATCTCGGGATTCCATGAATCCGTTCCACTTAGCTTGAGGGTTAGCTAGGCCCTCAAGAGACGACCCTCTAGGTCCATTGTCTTTACCTCCTAGGTCTACTTGACACTAGGGTTTATTCTTTGTCACATAACCTAGGTTTTCTAACTCTAGGTCCAATGTCATTCCAACTCGACCTATGTTTATTCATACTAGGTCCACTGTCTTTATCCAACCTACGTCCATGACGCTAGGTTCATTGTTCTTTACCTAGATCCATACGACTCTAGGTTTACTACAACCTATGTTCTTGACATTAGGTTAATTCCCACACTCCTAGGTCCACTGACTCTAGGTTTACTATAACCTATGTTCATTAACAACACTAGGTTAGATGTCATTCTCCTAGGTCCACATGACTCTAGGTTTACTACAACTTATGTTCTTTACACTAAGTTGGATGCCACTCGATCTATATGTGTATTAGTCCATGACTTACATTACTTAGCATTCTCATACTTGGCATTCATATACTTAACATTCTTATGTTAACCATCCCATTTACATGCACATAATTATATCTAGCATGTACTCATTATGCTAAGCATGCATTTATTCATACATTTCATTTACATGCATATTTCTATTATGCTAAGCCTATGTTCTTGCAACATTCTTTACTTAGCATCCCTTGCCTCATTATTTACCTCATGCTTATTCATTTCCTAGCATTTCTATATCATGCTCATTCTTAGCATTTCACACTAGGTTCTTTAGCATGCATCTCTACTTATGCATTTTACACTATGTTCTTTAACATGCAATTTCTATACATGGATCACATGCATCAAGTTGAAACCTTTACTCTTAGACATATTTAGGCGACCTAGTCGCTTCGGTAAACACAACCCACCTCAATTCGCACTCCAATTGCTCGTCGACACTTGCAATCGGCCGCCCGCGGCACTCTTGACCCCGTTCGGCTCGAACTCTTTCACGACCAACCAAACGGTCTCCGAATTGCAATCCGAGACTTTGTGCCGTTGCCCCACGCCTTTAAGTTGCCCCAGTTCCGTTTTCATAAATTTATGGCTCCTATCTTGCGTGCTCCGGACATCCGGTATGAATATATTAAATAATTAATATCTTTGTACTCGCTCGTCGGGTCACCGAACCGAGCGCGCCAACGCGTTCGTTGCACCCCCAATTAGGTTTCTATGGGGTCAAATGAGATCAAACTCATCTATTTAGAAAAACCCCATTTTGGAGCCCTAGGTTTGCACTTTCGCAAAACCCACCGATTTGATCCCTAGAACAAGCAATAGAGAGCTTGTCTAACCTCTAGGAACTCATCTAAGAGCATTAGAGCCATCCATAGGGTGCTTAAAGCAAACCCTAGAAATCCACCATTAGAGCTCTACGAAGAAAACACGGTTTTCATGTGTTCTTCGGCTACTACGTGGTTTCTACACTTGTAGAGAGATCAAAATCCTAGGTTTAGGATTTAGAAACCCACTACTAGAAGATCTACCATGAGAGGAGGCTAAAGCTTACCTCTACAAGCTTGCCAGAGCTTGTGGGAGAGGAAGAAGATGACCAAGAGGATCTCCATCATCATCTTCTTCATCATCTCCATCTTCTTCTTCTTCTTCTCTTCTTTTCCTTCTCTTTCTTTCCTTCTCTTTCTTTCCTTTCTTCTTCTTTGTCGAATAGAGAGGGAGAAGAGAGATCCGAGGAGTGAGAGAGAGAGAAAGAGGGTGTATCCCTCTCTATTCACTTAACCCCAGCCAAAAATGCTGATAAGCCCCTCAACAATGCACCCTATGCAACAGCCCAAACTGGGCATTTTCGGGCTGCAGGGTCCGGATCTCATGTATGGGGTCCGGACCCCAAGTGTCTTCACCAGAGTCCCATCGCGCGTGGGATCCGGACCACCACTTGGATTCGGATCCCGTAGGCAGATTTTCCAGGACTTAGCCATTTTTCTGCTGACTTCGCAGGGGTGGACCGGTCCTGGCCTCCTGATCCGGATCCCGAGAGCAGGATTTTCAGGACTTAGCCATTTTTTCAGCTTTTTCACCGTTTCTTCTCCGTTTCAACTCACTTTTGACCCGTTCGACCTCCGATTCGTTTCAAATCGAACCGAGACTCTCCAAACATGATTTAGATCATGTCCACATCATTATCTCATCCGCGCAAGCGTCGGATTTAGCTCGTGGCCCAAGATAGCCTTTCGGGCTCAGATTCTTGCACCTAGTGCACCGAAAACACCCGAAAGCTTCCAAACTTCACGGGAACCATTCTTATGGCCTTCTAAGCCAACATACCTCGCGACTTCATAACTTTAGAAGTTCGGGGTGTAACATTCTCCCCACCTTAAAAGAGTTTCGTCCGCGAAACTTACTTGTCTCCATCAATTCATACCCCAACTGAATTTATCGAGTAATGAGGGGTCCAATGCACTTTTCAGCTTCGGAGTGGCCTTTCTTTTATTGGAATTATCCAAAGGTACACTACGAAGATTGTGAGACTAATCCCACTCACTTTTGCCAATCATATCCTTAAAAGTGCATTACGGCTCAACTTCACTTCTCCCATGGCTTTCACTATTCAAGTGTCTCGTAGAGACCACTTATCTCAAACCTTCACTTGCCACGGCTAATTCGGCCTCGTTGCCGCAACCAACTTCACACGAACGCTTTGTTCGTGATTCGAGGCCAACTCATCAATAGAGTTATCGGCCAAGTCATTCTCCTCAATCTCTATGGGTGGACCAATAGTCACAAACCCAACGTCGGCCTATCGCCTAAACCTGTCTCGACTACGCTTAGCGTTTCCTTGTTACTAGCGTAGACCCAATCAACATACTCGGGCGAAATTTTCACTCTGGAATTTGCACACACTCCAACCAGGAGCTATCAAGACCCCAAACCACATTCACTTCTCGGGTTGGGTTACAACTGCACTCTCAGTGCATTCTCGATCTTGAGATCCAAACACGTGGTATTTCCACGTCCCCGGGTCTAAGCTTAGACTACCGTCCTGACCAAAACTCTCGCCCTACCAATATGTATCGGGCCGCTGCCACTAGCAGCCAACTGCGCCTGCCCAATGGGCCCAGGCTCCACAGTCCACAAATGGTCCAGGCACGGGTCGTCACAAGCACTACCCGCAAACGTCGTCCTATACAACATGCTCTACAGAGCTACACACTCTATTGGCTCCTATGCACCTAGTGCGAGCCACCAGCCTCCACGAGTGATCCATGGCCCGCTTCACACTTAGCCCAGCTAAAGTGCTACTGCCAACTCACTCACCCGGCCGAATCGAAACCGCACTCTACGAGTACCTATACTCGCGTGCTCTACACGCCTCCACAGCGCTCTACACTAAGCCTCAGCTTAGGCACGGTCACTCCCGCGCATCGTCCTTTAAGCGACTTTTCTAACCCCACATAGAGGCACCATTTGGCCCACGGCCAACTTGGCTCTAACACGAGTCTTACTCCTCGTCTGGGGAGCACTACTAGCAGTCTTGCTAGTACCATCGTATTCTCTACCTGCTCCAGCAGGCACTACTCTCACCACATAAGCATGCCCGGGTATCTATTTACCCACCCACTGGTTCCTACTATGAAATGCGCAACTAGTAGTAACTAACCAATGATCATGGCATGCAATGCACCAACTTACAATCATGCAAAAGCATAATGATTGCTTAATAAACTCATACCTGCCCCGACGTCGTCAGCATCGGCAGGTTCCACCACTCGGGTCGCGCGTCCACGGCCACCTGGTACTCGCCGCGAACCCTCCGGTGGGATCATCCTCAACGGCCGCTCTCCTTGTGGACACTCGTCCCGCACATGGCACAGTAGTCCACACACACTGCCCTCACGCCTGTTCACCTTCTTTGTGGGAAATGAGGCCCCCACATATAACACACTCCGCCGAGGACCGAATGCGTATGTCCCGAGCTCGAGATCGCGAGTGCGAACTTGTCGAAGTCTTTCGGGAACTTGACTGACCAGGGGATCCACCCGTCGATCGTCCTTTCCCCTTGTCCTTGCAGTATGACTCACGCTCCTCTCGGAGGAACGCGTTGCCTTGCTCTATCCATAGGGCTCGATCCAGGACTTGACAAGGTGCATGGCAGAAGTATATGCACGGCCTCAAAAGATGCGGTGAAGTCCACGCACAAAGCTATCGGCCTTAGCCTTGTCATCCCGCACCACACCCGGACGCAATGCACGAGGCGAGAAAATTCTCGCTCGTATTGCCTAAGAGCGGTCTCCTTGCCGCAGCCTTCCGGAACTGTCTGGAGCTTCCTTTTTTCGCTATCGGGGAAGTAAGCCGAGAACACCATTCCCCGAAACTCTTCCCAAGCCATAGGAGGGAGATTAGGCGATCGATTTTGCCGAATGTCCTTCCACCACGACTTCGCTGACTGCTTCAAGCAATGCACAGCTAGCGGCACCTTGTCTCGCTCTAAGGCGTACATCTCCTCAAAGAGGGTTTCCATAGCGTCAATCCACATCTCCACGATCCATGGATCGACGTCCTCTCCGTCAAAGGTAGGCGGATCGAGCTTTCTGAAAGCCATTAGGGGTGCTAAAGCCCGCTCACGCTCCGCCACAACCTCTGCACCAACAACGGTCGGGTCGCCCGACCCCGGCGGAAACGCTTCCGCCGCGACCTTCGGCCGTCCATGATGAGCCGCAGCCGGTGTAGCCACCAGCTGATCCAACGTCTCTTGGAGTCGCTTCATCTGCTCCTCCTGGCGCATGGCAGCCTCCTGCTGCCGCTGCACCAAGTCCGCTTGTTGCCTCACCACTCCCACGAGTGAGGCCAACTGATCACGAAGCTCAGAGTCTCCGCTCGCCTCGACTTGGGCAGGGACACCACTTGTCCCCTCCCGCGCCGATACGGACAAAGATCGCCTACGCGGTGCCATCGTTTCTGAAACACGACAACTCGATTAGTCCTCGACCAACTTGGGTCGAACACGAAACCACTAACACCGCTCAAAAGCCAATCGGGCGAAAGTCAAATAGGGCGTCCATTCTCGTCCTTAGGTTTCATGTTGTCGCGCGCCAACATGAACACCCTCGAGGACGAACGACACCTCAAATCTACCTCTAATATCCTTCTTAGAGGTTACACAACACGACCAAATCCATACTACTTTCGCCACGAATCACAAGTCCTCGTCTCTCACGAGCCTTAACCTCTAAGGTTTTACTAACCTAAGGTCTCCTAGGTTCAACTAAGCCATTGCCCCATTCACTACTTTATGCTCTGATACCATCTTATCTGTCACGCCCCGAGCCCGCCAATTCGGTCGGATTCGGGCGCGACAGACCGTCGAACGGACAGAGTTTCCCCGGTACGTTCAAGGCGTCGCAATCAATACAATTACAAGAAGGTTCCAAACAGGAACAGATATTACAATCAGTTTGCATAAGGAAGTATCATAAATATAAAACAGCTACTTGCTATTACAACCATTCGTCTCAAATTTAACTCTTACATTTAAGTTGAAGACTTTAAACTTCCTATTACAATCTAGATATTACAAATTTCATTACAATTTATTACAACTTATTCTCCCCTGTTATACCCCTAAGCTCTGTCAACTGGGGTACTTCTATCTCTGGTCTCCTGGTAGGGCGCTATCTACTGAGCTACGCCCTTGCCTCGCGCTGCTGCCGCTGCGCCGCTCACGTGTATACCTGTACCCCCAAAACGCAACACGGGGGTGAGAACTATTGTCCATAGTTCTCGTGGGTACGGTCACCCAAGAGAACAGCTCGACCAATAGGTCCAAGGAGGCACTGCAGATATGTTAGTCCAAAAACATATATAGATATATAACTTGCAACTAACATAAAAACCTGCCTCACAATATGCAATATGCAAAATTACCCTTTAGCTCTTAGCTTCTCTTTACTTTATTGCTATTCTTTACTTTAGCCTTTCCATTCATACCTAGCTATTTACAAGCTTAGCTATTACTAGCACTATCCATTAGCTATTTACAACTTTAGCTAGTCTTTACGTTCTTTACCTTTTGGCACTTATGCTACTTAGCAATTTAATTCTAAGGTCACTCTACCTCAGCTCACTAAGCCACCCGACTCGGTCTTGAGTCAATCCATTGCGGATAATCCGCCCGCTGTCTAGCCCGAGGTGTTGGACGTCTCGCAACTACCCCATTGTCAACGACTGTCGCCTCTGTGACTCGGCCTCGTCGCGGCGAAATCGTCGCACACGCGAACCCACTCCGCCACATAACCATTACGGTGGCGATCGCGACGGACGTACCCGGCGAGGACCCAAGTCATGACTTAACCATCTGGCGGCGAACTAATCGCACCTCACCCAACAATGGTTTGAGTCACTCTTTCGCCTCCTGATGCGGTCGTATCGTACTTACCCAGCAATGGTGCCCCAAACACAGGGTGTCAACACATGGCGATCTGATCCTCACCCGGCTTAACCGGTATCGAACACATTTCGGCTCACCCACCCGGCCGCGAGATCGTCGCCCAACGCCACGACGGTGGTATAGCCCTGGACGGCGAAAGCGTCGCACACGCCCGACACCAACTTAGGTGTCCCAAATCTCGGGATTCCATGAATCCGTTCCACTTAGCTTGAGAGTTAGCTAGGCCCTCAAGAGACGACCCTCTAGGTCCATTGTCTTTACCTCCTAGGTCTACTTGACACTAGGGTTTATTCTTTGTCACATAACCTAGGTTTTCTAACTCTAGGTCCAATGTCATTCCAACTCGACCTATGTTTATTCATACTAGGTCCACTGTCGTCTTTATCCAACCTATGTCCATGACACTAGGTTCATTGTTCTTTACCTAGATCCATACGACTCTAGGTTTACTACAACCTATGTTCTTGACATTAGGTTAATTCCCACACTCCTAGGTCCACTGACTCTAGGTTTACTATAACCTATGTTCATTAACAACACTAGGTTAGATGTCATTCTCCTAGGTCCACATGACTCTAGGTTTACTACAACTTATGTTCTTTACACTAAGTTGGATGCCACTCGATCTATATGTGTATTAGTCCATGACTTACATTCTTACTTAGCATTCTCATACTTGGCATTCATATACTTAACATTCTTATGTTAACCATCCCATTTACATGCACATAATTATATCTAGCATGTACTCATTATGCTAAGCATGCATTTATTCATACATTTCATTTACATGCATATTTCTATTATGCTAAGCCTATGTTCTTGCAACATTCTTTACTTAGCATCCCTTGCCTCATTATTTACCTCATGCTTATTCATTTCCTAGCATTTCTATATCATGCTCATTCTTAGCATTTCACACTAGGTTCTTTAGCATGCATCTCTACTTATGCATTTTACACTATGTTCTTTAACATGCAATTTCTATACATGGATCACATGCATCAAGTTGAAACCTTTACTCTTAGACATATTTAGGCGACCTAGTCGCTTCGGTAAACACAACCCACCTCAATTCGCACTCCAATTGCTCGTCGACACTTGCAATCGGCCGCCCGCGGCACTCTTGACCCCGTTCGGCTCGAACTCTTTCACGACCAACCAAACGGTCTCCGAATTGCAATCCGAGACTTTGTGCCGTTGCCCCACGCCTTTAAGTTGCCCCAGTTCCGTTTTCATAAATTTAT
Organism: Aechmea fasciata; assembly: GCA_025177825.1. Classification (NCBI taxonomy): domain Eukaryota; kingdom Viridiplantae; phylum Streptophyta; class Magnoliopsida; order Poales; family Bromeliaceae; genus Aechmea; species Aechmea fasciata. The sequence goes on from CM045934.1 coordinate 2,375,720, forward strand.
GGCTCCTATCTTGCGTGCTGCGGACATCTGGTATGAATATATTAAATAATTAATATCTTTGTACTCGCTCGTCGGGTCACCGAACCGAGCGCGCCAACGCGTTCGTTGCACCCCCAATTAGGTTTCTATGGGGTCAAATGAGATCAAACTCATCTATTTAGAAAAACCCCATTTTGGAGCCCTAGGTTTGCACTTTCGCAAAACCCACCGATTTGATCCCTAGAACAAGCAATAGAGAGCTTGTCTAACCTCTAGGAACTCATCTAAGAGCATTAGAGCCATCCATAGGGTGCTTAAAGCAAACCCTAGAAATCCACCATTAGAGCTCTACGAAGAAAACACGGTTTTCATGTGTTCTTCGGCTACTACGTGGTTTCTACACTTGTAGAGAGATCAAAATCCTAGGTTTAGGATTTAGAAACCCACTACTAGAAGATCTACCATGAGAGGAGGCTAAAGCTTACCTCTACAAGCTTGCCCCGAGCTTGTGGGAGAAGAAGAAGATGACCAAGAGGATCTCCATCATCATCTTCTTCATCATCTCCATCTTCTTCTTCTTCTTTCTCTTCTTTTCCTTCTCTTTCTTTCCTTCTCTTTCTTTCCTTTCTTCTTCTTTAGAGAGGAGAGAAGAGAGATACGAGGAGTGAGAGAGAGAGAAAGAGGGTTTATCCCTCTCTATTCACTTAACCCCAGCCAAAAATGCTGATAAGCCCCTCAACAATGCACCCTATGCAACAGCCCAAACTGGGCATTTTCGGGCTGCAGGGTCCGGATCTCATGTATGGGGTCCGGACCCCAAGTGTCTTCACCAGAGTCCCATCGCGCGTGGGATCCGGACCACCACTTGGATTCGGATCCCGTGGCATTTTCCGGGACTTAGCCATTTTTCTGCCGACTTCGCGAGGGTGGACCGGTCCCTGGCCTCCCGATCCGATCCCGAGAGCAGATTTTCGAGACTTAGCCATTTTTCAGCTTTTTCACCGTTTCTTCTCCGTTTCAACTCACTTTTGACCCGTTCGACCTCCGATTCGTTTCAAATCGAACCGAGACTCTCCAAACATGATTTAGATCATGTCCACATCATTATCTCATCCGCGCAAGCGTCGGATTTAGCTCGTGGCCCAAGATAGCCTTTCGGGCTCCGTTCTTGCACCTAGTGCACCGAAAACACCCGAAAGCTTCCAAACTTCACGGGAACCATTCTTATGGCCTTCTAAGCCAACATACCTCGCGACTTCATAACTTTAGAAGTTCGGGGTGTAACACCTATCATATGCATGGTTCCAGAAGAATTTTCCAGCTCCAAACTAAGACTATATGCATATGCTCTGACACTCAGATTAATCTGCGCACGAGCTTGCTTAGGCTGTATTAACACAATTTCTAATTAAACCAATGAAGCTTCACAAAGTCATATATACATTTATTTCTCAAATATTTAATTAGAACCTATGGTTTATTTAATTGTCTCTCCATCGATCATCGAGAATGATCGAACTAATAAAATAATCCTCGTGTTACCCGTTAAGCACCGTCTCGATTTGCAAGAGCTAGTATAATCTACAATATTGCAATAATCACCCACAGTATTAGTTTTATAATTACTTTCTAGCCTATATATGTATTATAGTATATTGTTAACAGTTGTAAACTATATATCTTACTAGAAGAGTTGGACTAAAATACTATTGATAGTAGAAGATTCTTTTTGCTATCAAATTTTTGGCTTCTGAATTAATTTTGTTCTTCATTTTTTAACTATTGGATTAAATATTATAATCCAATGGAGACCACTCAACCCTAATGAGAACTAATATTATACTAATTCTATAATTTTAATTTCTCATTTAAGGGTTAAAAATTTGGTAGCAAAATAAAACTTTTGTTATCAATAGTATTCAGGTCTAGCTCTTTAATTACTAGAATATGGATATTTAGAGTTATTATGTATGTTGGGTACATTGCAATTAATACTAGTCCTTGAACATTTAGTCTGATTTTATTTGCTCCACAAACTTTTTAATTTTGAAATTTAATGTTCTAAACTTTTAAAATTATTTCACTTCAACTCCTAAACATTAATTAGTTAGACCAAAAGAAATTGAATGCGCCTGCTCCACATTGGCGCGAGTGTACCACAAATCCGTCGTTCCTAAATTTGTCACGTACATGCACATTCATCTAAAACTTTCAATTCAAGGTGGATTTTGCATGGTTTGCGTTATCTTTTTAAAATTTTTAGTAATCCAATAAAAACAAAAAAATATGACGATATTTGTCTGAATGTACTAAATAATTTAGTTGGTAATATTAAATTTACTTGAAAATAAAATACATTCCAAAGTACTAATTTCATTTCTTTTAGAAATGGTGGGTATCCTTATATTAATATATTGGAGGAATTATAATATAGCTAATCTCTTTTTTTCTTCCCATCCGCCGCCTATATGGTATTATTTTTCTTTACACTCTAATCTCATATTTCTTTCTAAACTTATCTTTTTATTTCTCTAAACTAAACTATTTCTCTCCTCTTTTTCTAAAATCTCAACCCTCTCATTCTCTCTAAAGTTGACTCTATTTTTCTTTCTATTTTTTAATTATGTTTCTCTTTTTCTAACCAATATTCTCTCTCTCTCTCTCTCTCTTTTAAAAAGATGTTGAATTTTTTATAATATTATTTAAAATTAATTAATTAAATAAATTAATTAATTGTATATTTTTCGTAATTTTAAATGACATGACTAAATAATATAACCGTACGAACCAAATACCGAAATATTACATTCTTAGTAATAAGATAAATAGGAATAAAATTCTCGAATATTTTTTTATTCCTAAAAATCTTTCATAGTGTGAACCAAACGTGCCCTCAAAGGTATAATTTCTAAATAGGTATAAAAAAATTTAACTCAATGGATGCCATAAGATTGCCGCATAAGAATGTGGGGAATAATTTTGGTCTCATAGTAAACATGTATAGGTGCTAGAATTAATCGCTTATAAAAGTTTAGGAATGCTACCGACCGTCCCTAGAGCAAGTGGCAAAGGGTTTGGTGGTCGACTGAGACCCGAGTTCGAATCCAAGTTGATTCACATTTTAGCTAAGTTTATTTCTTATCGAAATAAACGAGACGGCATAGCATGCTACCTATCTCTCTCTCTCAAAAAAAAAAGAAAAAGAAAAAAAAAAAAAAAAAAGTTTAGGAATGCTAAATATCAAACTTAAAAAATTGGAGTACCAAAATGGAACATATCCAAAGGTCAGGGACTAGTGGTGCTACATTTAATAATAAGGAAAAAAAAAGGGATAGTGGTGCAATTTGCCCTGATAATTAATCTCTTTTGTTGAGCATCTATATACGAATATCCGAGAAATTGGCACTTGCATATGCAGTGACAGCATGAAACCTGTACTTTAGTTTTGAGTCTAAAATTTTCAGATACAATTATTAAAGATCAATAAACAAAAAAAAAAAAGAAAAGAAGAAGAACTGATATAGTTGCTGAATTTATCCGTACCTAAACCAGCCATGGATATTAAATAAAACCTGTCTCATGCAGAGCCCAGATGAAACACAGAGTGATGGCCACAACCAGATGTATGTTGGGTTGCTCTGGTAATTAATTTTTAGAGTTTAGCAGTGCGAATTAATTAATGTGCACTACTATATATATTCCAACTTGTGGGTGCCCACGTACAATATGTGTGATGTTTGAGTATTTAATCAATTTTGTTCAGTTTTGAAAAAAAAAATAAAAATTAAATGAATCAAAATTTTTGAATTTATGATCATGTGCTAACCCAACCATATTAAACCATGTACGTAGTAGTAGCAAGTAGCAAGTAGCAAGTAGCAAATGTTTGGTGGTAGAGGTCTCTAGTTGATTAATTAATTCATATTTTTAACTAAATTTATTTCTAAAAGAAACAAATAAAATGGATAGCATGCTACTTTTCTCTAAAAAATAAAAGCTTCTCGAGCAAATGGAACGAATATGTTAGATATGATATTCACGCACCTAAACATACAGGACCTAATGAAGTTTATCAAATTTAACTGCTTTATTTTGTTTCATTTAAGAATCCAAATGATCATCTTAATTAATGAATAGCCATTTTTTCTCAATCCAAATTCGATAATGTATTCACATTTTAATCGAATAACACATATATGTGAGATTGCACCCATGATTTTTTGATTAAGAAGAATATTTGGTATTTGCTTCCATAAAATCATTAACATTTCTAGCTGCTATTGAATGTTGTCTCATTAATAAAAACGAAAAATGAGCTGGTCAATGAAAAATTAATGTTAGATATATATATGTCTCAAATTCTAGAACCGCAAGATTTTTTTCTAACTCTATTATGTTTTGATTGTCCTATCACTACAAAAAAAATAGGCATATACCAGCAGCCAAAAGTGCTGGTATAGATTACAAAAACTGCTGGTAATATTTGCTCCAGCGGTTCTTAAAGTGCCGGTAAAAGTGTAGGTGACCGTTACAATATACTATACTCGTATAATCTTTTCCCAGCACTTTTACTAACCGCTGGAGAAGATGATCTCTAGCAACAGTTATTAAACCGTCGTTAAAACTATAAGAAAACCATTGGCGTAAAGTATATGTAGCGACCATTTTTGACCGTTGGCAATTTAAAACTAATATGAAAAAAAATACTAATATCAACAGATTACAATAGATCTTTTCCAATATTTGATATTAATTGTAGAACCAACAATTTGTAATATCCGAAAAAAATAGTCATATTACTAAATTGCAATAAGATGATACAATCATTTTTGAAACAAAACAATAAGTAATGATCTAAAGCAGTGATAAAATGCAAAAAAAATAAGTTTTTATATTCTAATAAAAATCAATACAATAGAAAATTTATTTGAACCACAAATGTTAGAAAGCTAAGAAAAAGGAAAGTGAAAAGCTCCGACTAAACAATATTCAAATGCGAACGTCAAATCCTGCTTATTGCTTCAATCTATAATAAAAAAAATTTAAAACATACAAGTTGCATAAGCTCATTCCAACAGAAAATCTATCATAAGTAACATATAGCCAAAAATAAAAGTATCGAAAATTGAATTTCATCTAGTAAAGTACTTTCTACTCAACAAACTTGCTACTATAAAAAAATTCAGGAATCTAACTGAATAAAACAGACTGATCCTGAAAGCAAATGAATGGATAGATAAAAACAATTACCGATACAAATAAATCTTCACATTTATCTCAAAATTTTAAGATCATGTATTACACTAAGGGCTTGTCTGGTTAAAGAGTGGAATTGGAATCGATAATGGAATAGGAATGGATTAGAATGGTAATCGGATTGCTTCACTCCCCCTAGACGTTTGGTTCATTTTTTGGATTGGAAATCGGAATGAATTATTCCTATTTCACTCTTTGGTTGATACAAAGTAAAAAATAATAGAATAACATATACTAATTTTACTTTCAAATATAATTTTATAAAACTATGTAAAATTTATATAAAAAAAAAATAATACAACTCTCAAGTTAGAGCTATGAAAAAAAATTTTAATTTATTTTAAAAAATTTTATGCAAAAAATTACAAAAAAAAAAGCATAATTTTTTTGAATAAAACTATAATAAAAATAATATATCACGTTTTTTTTTTAATGCTAAGAAAAGAGAAAAGAGAAAAAAAATGATGGATAAAGTAAATAAATATTGGGTTGGGCCTAGGAAGAGATAAGTGTGGGCTTGGGATTGAAATTTCAATCCGGGCTTGGAGGCCGGAATCAATTTATAAGCTAATGGACCATTCCCATTCCGATTTGGAATGGGAGTCCCAAACCGATTCCTTTGAACCAAACAAGATTAGCCGGATTTAATCAAACCGATTCCCATTCCGGATCCAAAATATACGAACCAAACATGCCCTAAGTTCTATATCTGATGCTGTCACCTCTTGCAGAATTTTTTCTATCTCGGATAGGCACTTGTCGAGACACATTAGTATAATGTCATGGAAGCTCGACTATAGTGCTTCCCACACTATATATCGTTCCAAAAATTTATTAACTAGCCGTCTCTCAAAAAAAATATTAAATTCGAAGTCCTGGTTGGGCATGACCCCAAATGCAAAGGCTAAACTTCCAACCTCAAGGTAAGCCCTGTTCACCCCATTTCAATACAATGGTAAAGGAAAAGAAAGAAAATGAAAAAGAAGTTAATGTTTTGAATGCATGATTTCTATCTCCTTCTGGATTATTGCGATCGATGAGGAAAGCTAACGCAAGCAGTAAGGATTTGATGTATATTATTTCTGGTTAAAAGAGTAAACTAAATCAGGATTCACCACAAGGCAAATACATGAAGAGCAAGTAACAGCATAAAAGATGAGGCACTTAATGTACGCAATAAGCAAAACATCATTGAGTAAAATACAAAAGCCTGTACTTACATGGTATACTGACCGTCCAAACCATCCAGCAAAAGTACTTGGATTTAGAAGCCTGAGAAGTCAGACATAAGTAACCCAGGAACTTCTATATATACCATGCTATCTTGTACAGTCAATATAACTATAAGTCCAAAAAAAAGTGCGCTAAAACTATAAAGGCATTTTCATTACCTTCCAGCTTGACAATAAATTAGGATCTGGGGATGTTGCATCACCGTCCTTTCAGATAAATCCTTGTCAAGAACAGTCAAAACAGGTATACTCGTGTAGAAGACGTTATAAGCCATCAGGCTCACAGAGTTGAATAAGCTAGTTCTAGAGATAAAACTACAGAGCATTCGACATCAGTACTAGTAGTCATGAAGCTAACCAAATGTAGAAAAATTTCAACCTCAAGATTATAAAGAAAGAAAAGAAATTATAGAAAGGAGCGAATCAATTTGGAACTTACATAATCTGTATAAAGCAAATCAATAGAGACTTGTAGAAAGAATACTGCGAAAGAAATGCCGTGCGGTTGTATGAATATCGGCCATGGACAAGTATCAACCTTTCCAGGAAACTAAACTCTGCAGAAATGGCGCCAAATGGTTACAGAATTTAAGACAAAGTTACATCGCCCACTATAAAGCAGATCACTAGCATCATCACAGAAAGATTAATAAAACCAAGTGTATAGGAGTTAAATAAAAAAGTACCTAGTATATTCATTTTCATAAATATCAAAATATTCATTAAGCTCAATAAATGAAGAGTTAAAAATATCCTAATATGTCCATTTTCTTAACTATCAAGATATTCTCTCAAGTCAACGCACAAATGTTTACTGGAGAAATCACTGGTTTTGAACACATTTTATAGGTACAAGCAAAGAACTAACAGCAAAAGGAAGAAGAAAAAAATAGGACTGGTTGTCATGAAGATTCTACTATGTCTGATGCAAACTCATTCCATTTGTCGGATATACTAAAATTTGAATTTCTATACTGCTTCAATAAGCATAACTATCTGCAACACAATCAAAGAAGATTAATCTAGTAAGATCCTTTGAACTCGTTCAAGGTAGCAAACATAAGTCTGGAGTAGCTCATATCTAACAGGCCTGATGTATCTCAACAATGCTAACTGGAAACTTCGACCTTATAAATATCTCAATTTTGAATACTATTCCTAGTTTAGTGGATAGACAAGTAGACAAGTAATAGTACTATATGTGTCAGCAAAATAGAAGCCTTCAGAAACACTAAAAGAACTTGAAAGAAGGCCTACCAATCAAACAAGTAGTTGGAAAAATCTATACAGGTAGGTTTCATAGTGACCAAGAATCTAAAATAACCAATCATGATTTTAGACTCACTCCCGATGCTATAATCAGCGGCCCTTGCAGCTTGGAGTCCTTCCCTTCCACTGATTCCCACACCGATGTCAGCCTGTTGTATCATCCTTACATCATTTCCATCATTTCCATCAGCTTTTTTGAGTTACCCACCTACCAAAAAACTAGTACTTTTCTCTGGGTTTACATGCATATAGCGGAATTTGAAGCACACCAGAATATATATATATATATATATATATACATGCAAAAAGAAACCAAACCCATTTCACATGCAAAAGGGATATAGGGCAATGCAACTATACTTGGAGCAATGTAAATAATCTCATGCGGCTTAGATGACAAGACAACACATCTTTGGGAAGAATGAAAAAAAAAATTTGCACTGTTCATGTTCATAATTCAACACCTTCCTAATTACATTAAAGTCCAACTTCATTGTTGAATTAAGGATAATGTTCAGTGACTTACCTTCTTAAGTTCAACCTTCGGAGGTTCCTCATGATAAAAGCTTGGCATTGGTGTTGCCTTGAAGTTCAAGCTCTTTCTCTGTTGTTTTATAGCTGCCTCTTCCTCCTCCTGGAATAAAAAAAAAAATGTCTGTCACTGGACATCAACCTAAACACTTTTAATTTTAATAATTTAAACACTACTAACACCACTCCCTTCTGAAGATGAGTTGGAAAAGTCGGAGAGTTGCCCGGTGGTCAAAATAGAAAGACCCTCCAACTAATAACTACAAAACTAAGGGTGCTTACTTTTTAGCTCTAATCAAAACTCAAACTGAACCAAACCCAATAAGATAATTTGCTTTAATACATTTGATGTTGCAGTCCGGTTGGTTTATTCAGTTGGTTGTTTTTCTAGATCAAACAAAATCAAAACTGACAGGATAACCAAGGCTTTGCATAGAATCAAAGCTCAGTCACAAACAGTAGACTCAAATTGCAAGCAACCAAGGCTCTTAAACTGCCTAGCCTGCACTAGACCGAGAGTGCACTAATTAAGTTGGGGAATCTCTTGCTGTGTCAGAAGTTGAGAGTGCACTAATTAAGTTGGGGAATCTCTTGCTGTGTCCAAATATTAACCTACTGCAGCAAGATGTAATCAGCAATCACTATCCTTAATACATTAATGCTAAGTTTTCAATATTTTACCAAAAAAGAAAAATACATTCCTCTCCTGCTAATCTACCGAAATAAGCTTAGAAAGGAACCTAATTCATGGTTCTTTATAACATGATTCCAGTCAATATCTTAATACAAATGCTTTCTTTCCCCAGTAATATATGTTCTCACTATAGCGCATTAAAGCAACAAATGGATAACAGACCGGAATCAATGGTCGGACAAAGATAATAGTTCATAAACAACATGCAGGCATGAAGTGATATGTCACTGAGATGGACACAAACAAAGTATGCATGCTCTACGATGGTTAGCAGTGGAATCAACATGCAAAATAAGCTCAGAAGTGATATGTTATTGAGAAGAACACAAACAGAGAACGGTCGGCTGCTTTTAATAGCTTGAAATGAAAAGCTTGTTTTGAGAAGCAACAACCAGAGTTGTTTGTCCAATTACATGCTGTTCGAAGAGTGCTATGTAGTCTCCTTGAATAACCAAGAGAGTTTAGCTATTCACTCCTTCAAAACTAGAGAAAACTAAGAAGAACAATATTTGGTTTCTTACGTGTTTGGTTCCTCAGTAATGTCACTCAAATTTCCGGAGATAAGATGTTAATGTGTTTGATTCGACAATCACTTTGATGGTAATTGTGGCAATACTACAGAAAATTTCCCAATAATATCCTTGTACCCATGTAGCATGACTATTCATATCCTCACACTGAAGCTAGAATTCAATAACAAACACACTATTTACCTTCATGACTAAAAAGTTTCAAATATTTTACCCAAAATCAAACAATCACAAATGAAAATTGACTTGACACAAAAGTTCAAGGAAGTGAATCTAGAGAGCTGAAATATTACATATAACAGATTTCACGTCTTGGACGTACATCTCCACAAATGATGAGAAATGAGAGTTGTTAACAAAATACTTTTAGCGGCGCTTTCACATAGACATTCCTGCAAAATCAGCTACTTTAGGATCTTCTTTTATCTACCAAATTATCTATGGTTAGTACCTGGCAGATCTCTATTTGCCGCCTCAGCTCAATATTCTGGTTCTGCACTTCCTCTACAATAAGCGCCCGTTCGAGAGCACTGCATAAAATATTTTCTGCTTCAATCGGCGCCGCCTCTTTCGACTCCGTAGCCCTGTCCGAAGCCTTCTTATCCTCTTGGAGCATAGCAACCTGCGGCACAAATCCAGAAACTTGAAAATTCAAAGTTCAAACAACTAGCACACTTGTTCTTAGCAGCACGCGACGAATTCGAATTCGAACTCGAACCTCGTTCTTGTATCTTATGATCTCAGACTCGAGAGGTGCGACAATAGCCTCGAGCGGAATTGTTTTCTCGTCGTTTTGTCCCGCATGAACTCTTCTCAAAGCCCTTCGGTGGCGGGCTGCGCCGCCAATGCTTTTTTTCTTCTCATTGGTTAGCCTCTTTATTTCTAGATTCTGTTATTCATGATTCTAAAATAGTGAGCACAATTTTCCATTTCTTTCTTTATTTTTTTTTTTAACAAAGTTGGATTCAAACAAAGGCACCTTGCCCTGAAGTTGTTTCTCGGCAGTTCCGAGCTTTTCATCCAGTTTTTTCAGTTCATTGCTTAGCTGCAAAACATGAAACGTCAGATACACAAATGTTCACACAATCAGAAGTGGATTTTGCTTCTAGTGCCTATACTTGCAATCACTAATGGATGAATACATTATTTTGCACATCGATTACCTCAACGACGGCCTTATCTTTCAGAAGCTCTGTCACCTTCAAGGCCTCTATCTCATTATACGCGAGTCCGAGTTCCCTCTCCTTTTCTGCGAATCAATTCACAAACAAAAGCCAAAGTGACAACCATATGCATTGGAATAACCAATACAGATGTGTGATGACCCAAAATAAACCGAAATTTAAGTTGAAAAGTAACCAAAAGAAATTGGATTGAAGAATACAACTAAGTGTCTGTTTGAAGAATACAACTAAGTTGAAAAGTAACCAAAAGAAATTGGATTGAAGAAACTAAGGCAAAAGAGGAGGATCACCTGGCACCGAGCGACGATGTCGAAGCGCTCAGCGAGGATATCGACGAGCTTCCCCTTCCCTTCGTCCCCCCACTAGGAGCCGAGCACGACGGCGACCTGGCTCAGCGACCCCACGCGGTCGTCGACGTCGCCGCCGCGCGCCACCTCCACCGCCGCCGCCGCAGTAACGAGGGGCCGCCGCGGATCCTTAGCAAAGCCGACCCCACCCGGCCTCGGCTCGAGCTCGTGGTGGAGATCTCCGATTTGAAAAAAAAAGGAAAGGAGAAGAGGGAGAGAGAGAGAGAGGGAGAGCTCAGAGATGGAGAGCTCGTGGTGGAGATCGAGCTAAGATCGAGATGGTGGAGATCGTGGTGGAGCTCGCGGGGAGAGAGAGAGAGAGAGATGGAGAGCTCAGAGATGGAGAAGCTCTGATTTGAAAAAAAAAGAAAAAAAAAAGAAAAGGAAAGGGAGAGAGAGAGAGAGAGAGAGAGAGAGAGAGATATGGAGAACTAAGTTTTATGTGGAGACCCATTTATTGGCCCAACTGATAAAATATGTTAATAAAATAAGGCCCACACATTAAAAATTAATACCCCTATGCCAGCGGTTTACTAAATGTTACAGAAAAAATAAAAAGCGCTGGTATAATATAGTTTTAGCAATAGTTAGCATAATCGCTGGATAAAAAAGTGCTGGAACAAACTATATTCGTTGTAGTGTATTAAGTTTAGATTATACCTAATCTAGTTAAGTTATTTCTAATCTTAGTGGATTTGTATTCCTAATTGTATAAGATCTCCGCTCCGTCTTCGCAGTGGACGTAGGCGTGTGAACCAGAAATATTGTGTAATTTATTTTTCTTCTCACATTTTCGGATCACTTTTAATTTGGTATTTTCGCACCGGACGAACAATTTCTTTTCAATTTTAGTTCTAACAAACTGGTATCAGAGCCGGATTGTTCGTTTGGGTGTTTAAGGCGTCGACGAAGTTTGAGATCGAGAAGTTTGATCGCTCCAACAGTTTTTCTCTACTTGTCGTTCTGATGCAACAGAGGTTGCAAAAGGTGTAGTTGGAGAGAAGATTGGCACTTCAGAGAATCACGCGGATTTGCTCATTAAAGGTATCGTTTGGTTCGGGTATAAGTAAGAACTGCTAGTTCCAGGAATAGGTACAAGTTCAGGTATAAGCATGAACTAGATCAATTTTGCGTTTGGATGAGAATTGGGTTGTTCTTAGGAATAAGGTAAATAGTATTTAGATGGTTAGATTGGAACAAGAGCAATAAGAGTTATAATTTGTAATTAAAATTATATTTTGTAATTAATTAACATCAAACTATTACTTAACAATAAATAAGAAATTAATTATTAATAATTAATTATAAATAATAATAATTATTAATAATTAATAATAATTATTAATACATAATAATAATAATAATAATAATAATAATAATAATAAATTTTAACTTTTAAATTTTTTAATATGAAATTAAAATTAAAAATGTAAAATTTCAAAATATACATTTTAAATATCAAATTTAAATTTGAAAGATATAAAATACCAACCAATATATTTAAAATCTAAAAAATTAAATTTAAAATTTAGAAATTAAAAATATGAAATTTATATTTTAAACATTAAAATTTATAATTTAAAATTATAAATTGAAATTTTAAATAACTAAATTATAAATTTTAAAACTTTAAATTTAAATAAAAAAATTAATCTCTCTCTCTCTCTCTCTCTCTCTCTCTCTCTCTCTCTCTCTCTCTCTCTCTCTCCTGCGGTGGGGTGGAACAAGCCGTTCCACCCCATTCCACCCCAACCCGGGTACAAGGGGCTTGTACCCGGGTAACCCGGGTTGGGGTGGAACAAGTGTTCCACCCCTCTCCAATTAGTGTTTGGGGAACTAGGGGGGAATAACCCCTTATTCCCCCCTAGTTCCCCAACCAAACGGTACCTAAGGTTTTAGGCGATCAAGTTCAAGTATTTCGTAAACTTGTTCGCATGTGCAGTAGCACTTTAGGAGCTTTTGTAATTTTGGTAGAGAAGACAGAGAATTCAAACCAAGATAGAGATTGTTAGATATGTTTCGAATTCTAGAACCGCCACTACAACGGAATTAGATTATAGGGATACATGTTTGGGACACTTTTGTGTAAGTGTCCCATTTATGCCAAAACTTAAAAAAAAAAAAACATCTACTAATACCTAAATATAAAGCTCAATCCAACAAAAAATAAAAGGTTACTCTACTCAACCCACCCCACCCAGCTCATTCGGTCCGATTACAAACATAAAAGAAAAAAAAAAAGAATAATTGATTACCATCTTCCCTTCTCCCTTCACTCAATTCAGTGAAATTCTAGACGAAGAGCCCTCCCCTTTTGTCTTCCTCCGCCACCGTAGCCAACGAAGTACAGTTTCGGCGGTTGCTAAATGTTTAAATAAGTGTTAGTAAATTAGCAGCACTATTTTTTGTTATAGCGACACTCTTTAACTGTCACTATATACTTAGTGGCCCCACATATAACAACACTTCTTAAAAGTGTCGGTAATTTAGCCACCAACACTTTGTTTGACCTGTATCGACATTTAAAAGTGTTGATATAAACCATTTTTGTTGTAGTGCGGAAGATTTTCTAACCCTATTATGTTTTGATTGTCCCATTAATTTAAGTTTAGATTATGCCTAATCTAATTAAGATATTCTTAATCTTAGTGGATTTGTATTCCTAATCGTATTAGAATTTAATCACTATTATAAATATACCCTTTATTCTATTTATTTGGTGCGAAAAGTGTGAGAAAGAGAGTATGGGTGTATTTTTGGAATTAGGGTTTTGCGAGAGAGGCATATTTTGTACACTACTTTGATTATAATGGAAGTCTTGGCTCCGTCTTCGCCCGTGGATGTAGGCCAATGGCCGAACCACGTAAAGTTTGTGTACTTTATTTTTCTTCTCTCTTTCTCAGATCTCTTTTGGTGTTTTCACATCTGACGAACTAGATCTCTTCCACCTTTGTTCTAACAAACTGATATCAGAGCTGGATTGTTCATTTGGGTGTTTAAGGTGTCGACAAAGTTTGAGATCGAGAAGTTTGATTGCTCCAAAAGTTTCGCGAGATCCTCGATTTGTGTCACATGTTTGGAGGAGCCTACACAATGCATTAGGCACTCGATTGGATTTTAGCACTACTTTCCAACCCTAGAGTGATGGGCAGTATGAGCATACTATCCAGTATGAGCATACTATCCAGAGTTCTAGGTAATCCCACGACAAAGTCCATCGTGATCTGCTTCCATTTCCACTCTGGCACTGGCAGACTCTGAAGCTTGCCAGCAGGTACCTGATGCTCTGCCTTCACCTGTTGGCAAGTCAAACACTGAGCCACAAATCTGCCAATGTCTCTCTTCATTCGGTTCCACCAGAACTGTGCCTTTAAGTCCTTATACATCTTGGTTCCACCAGGGTGAACCGTATAAGGAGAACAGTGAGCCTATCTAAGGATGTCTGCTCTAATCTCTGAATCCGTAGGCACACACAGCCGGTCCCTGTACCGTAGTACTCCCGAACTGTCCACTGCGAAGCCCTCTGCCTGTCCCCTCTAATCGCTCTCGAATCCTCAACAAGTGTGGGTCTCCACTCTGTTTCTCTCGGATCCTATCCAACAGGGTAGGCTGCAAAACCATAGACATTAGTCTTGCAGTAGACCCAGGGGACACGACCTCAAGTCTCAACCGCTATAGCTCCTCAAGTAACGGCCTCTGCTGCGTGAGCATCAAGCTCGAGCTCTGTACTGCCTTCCTGCTCAACGCATCTGCCACCACGTTCGCCTTGCCGGGATGATACTGAATACTAATGTCATAATCCTTCAGTAACTCCAACCACCGGCGCTGCCTCAGGTTCAACTCCTTTTGGGTGAACAGATACTTGAGACTTTTGTGATCAATAAAAATTTCACAGTGCTCGCCATACAAGTAATGCCGCCACAACTTCAAAGCAAAAACCACCGCGGCAAGCTCCAAGTCATGCGTAGGGTAATTCTTCTCGTAATCCTTTAACTGCCGTGAAGCATAAGCAATTACCCTATCATGCTGCATCAACACACAGCCCAGCCCGCTGTGTGATGCATCACTGTAGATCACATATCCTTCCCCCATAACTAGAAGGACAAGGATAGGAGCTGACGTCAACCTCTGTCTCAACTCATCAAAGCTCCTCTGACAATCCTCACTCCAAATAAACTTAATTCCTTTACGAGTCAATCGAGTGAGGGATGTGGAAAGCTTCGCCAAGCCTTCACAAACCGACGGTAATATCCTGCCAACCCTAGGAAGCTCCGCACCTCAGTCGCCGTCGTCGGTCTGGACCAATCCCAAATAGCATCAATCTTCTTCGGGTCCACTGCCACTCCATCTGCAGAAATCACGTGGCCCAAGAAAGCAACCTCCCGTAACCAGAACTCGTACTTCTTCAACTTGGCATACAACTCCTTCTCTCGCAGGAGCTGTAGCACTATCCTCAAGTGCTCCTCATGCTCGGCATTGCTACGGGAGTATATCAAGATATCATCGATGAAGACTACTACAAATCTATCCAAGAACGGCTTGAACACTCGGTTCATCAAATCTATACATACGGCTAGGGCATTTGTCAATCCAAAAGGCATCACAGTAAACTCATAATGTCCGTACCGAGTCCTAAAAGACGTCTTGGGGACATCCTCGGCCCTCACCCCTCACCATTTTTCCCTTACCTTGCAGCAGAGAGGAGAGAGAGAGAGAGAGAGAGGCTTTTTCTTCTTCTTCTCCTTCTTCCACTGCTACTGTTGTGCTTCTTCTTCTCCTTCCTTGGCTGAGAAGAGGATGTGGTGGAGAAGCTCAAGAGAAGCCCAAGCTTCGTCGACGACGCGCCGCGAAGCCGATCGAGGGTGCTTCCGAGGTTGTTGTGCTGTGAGTTGGCCGTGCGACAGCCGTTCTTCGCCATCCCCGACGTGGTGCTGTTCCAGGGTGATCCTCGAGGTGAGTTGTGTCTTACGAGCGCTTTCGTTGCTGCAATTTTCGTCCATCTTCGAGCTTATGCTGATTCTGCAGTTTTTCGTCGTCAACCCGCAGAGTTTTGACTAGTTCTCCGCGTGGGGACGCCGGATCGCGTCGAGACTTGCGTCGTTGGATCCGGGACTTCGAGACGAATCCAGAGGATCCTTACTCGCCCGATTTGGAGAAGGTTTGCCCTGTCGAAATCCCTTTTTACTGAGATGCTGTTTGCCGAGCAGATTCTAAGTTGCTGATCCGTAGTTTCCAGCGTCAACGCTCAGTGTTTTGGCTTGTTCTCAGCATAGGAGCGACGGATTCCGGCGAAACTTGGACCGTTGGATTCGTGACTTCGAGACGAAGATTCAGAGCCCTTGCTTGCTGGATTTGGATAAGGTTAGCTTGGGTGAAATTAATGGTTTCTCTGCTGCTGTTTCTGGGGCAGATTTCGTGAGTTGTGTATCATTGGGTTTCTCTGCTGCTCTGCCCGAGTCGGATCGAGGTAAGGGCATTGCGAGTTAGAGCCCTTCCCGAGAGCTGCAGAGTTAGAGGACTTTCTCTTCCACAGGTAGTGATGGTTTTTGGGTTTTTGTACATACTACTGTTAACTCGCTAGAGCGAATAGTACTTGTTTCGAGACATGTTGTATGCATTTGGAACTTATGTTTCTTTTCCTACCTGTGTGTTTATAATCTTTTCAGCTCTATACTACTGTTTGTAGTATTGTACGTTTTACAGGTACAGCTACGCTTCGTGTATAGGAAAAATTTCTTGTACACGGCGGATCTGTTGGCGTGCCCGGGGGTTCTTCCAACCCGGGGCGTGACAATTCTTTTTCTCAACGTATGCTCTTTCCTCATCTTGTAATGATTTCTAGTTTAATTTAACAAAATAAAACTAGAAACTATTTGAAAAAAAAAAAAGCTAGAAACTAGCAAAAAAAACAAATAACATTCAACAAAATAATTACAATATGTGTTCATCAAATTCATCTAAAACTAGATGTCTAGAATGACAAATGAAACTAGCAAGACAATAAAATAAGATTCAACAAATAACCAGATTAATCAAGATTAATAACCTAAAAATCAACTTCAGTAACAAGATTATCACCTAAGTTGTCAGTCCCCACAGTTTGAACATAATTTTCACACCAACACTCTTATGAAAACCTAAGTTGCTGCAGCCTTTTCTAATGCTACAAAATGAAATTTTCTTTATCTATATATTGACAAACTAATGTTGATTATAAGGCGTTATCAATAGGAGTAAATTATATTGGAGATGTAACTTTAGCAGGTTTTTGAGCAGTTTTGAAGATTCTATAATATGTATCCATATCAAATAGCTGGCCCAAAGATCATGAACTTGCTATCTTGAAAGATCATTAATTGATACAGTTTTCCTTGAAAAAGACTGCACTAAGAACATTCTATTTCAACAGATGGGCATAAGACCACAATTGCTCACAAACTCAATATAAGACACCAATTAGAAAAAATGATCAAGAGCAAAAATGATCCACACCTATTGGCTCAAGAACAAGCTATCTCTAGCACAAGAAAATAAACCAGAGCAAAAATATAAACCTTAGTTCCAGTTTGCTGCTAATTTAGGTTGCTTTCAGTGAAGGCTCAGTCAATTAGTCAATTGAGATTAAACAACCAATTGGGGTGCAAGTAGGTGTAGGTTTTACATAACTCAGTCTACTAGTGTACAAGTTCGTTAAAATATGGATCTAACAAGCTACAGGCCGGAGATAGAGTATTACCTGATGCCCTAGCAAGGTCCAATAAGTCGAACATGATGTAGGCTAACTAACGTATAACTTCGAGCTGAATTTTCAACAAATCCTCATTCATTTCTCGGGCCACCTGGTTTTCTCAATTTAAATTTTTGGCTGAGTTTTGTAAGCGGGCCAAGTAAAGCATATAGTAAGAAACGAATTTCGTTGGCTACTTCTAGCAAACTAGGAGTCTTAGTTACCCAAAGAAGTAACCAGACACAATGTGGCTTAACCAAAATAGAGCTAGCATTTGATTTATCTTAATTTTCAAAAATGGAACATTAGAAACAACGAGTACGGATGACAAAAAGAAAACAAGGGACAAGCATGTAAATTTCATGCTTTCATTGAGGCACTACTTATTATGTTGATAGACATCTTCCAAGTCCTACCTCACTATTATGATTAAGAAGTAAAATAAACACGAGCGAATTATGTGCTGGCCCTGGCCATACTAATCCTCATCTTCAGTACAGGAATACCCCCCTGAACTTGAGATGCCACTGAAAATAATTGGTCATGATATTATTGCACCAAGTTAATGAGCACTTTGGAATTAAAAATGATGGAATTACAGCCACCAACTTGCAATCACATAAAAATTTGAAGTTTGAACAAAACATGGACCTACTACCAATCAGGCTCCCTTATGTGTGATTGATCAGTCCCCACAGTTTATGCTAGAAAAAAGCAATCTCTTAAGTGTATATATACACAAATATGTACACGCGCAAGTGTATATGTGCTGTATGAGTTGACATAAATCTCAAGGATCTTAAACACTAAGCCAAGGTGGAAACACATTACACATTTAAGTTTACAAAAGGCTATGAGGTTTCACATGTTTCTGCTTTTGTAAACAAAACACGATAGGAAATTTGTGCATACATATTTTTCCAACTTGATTTCAAAGCAATCAGCATGATAGGATAAATACTTTGGGTTGTCTCTGAACAATAAAAGCCCTCAATTAACAAAGATAGAATACCAAGTAAACATCAAAATCGACACAGAAAAAGGAAAAGAAAAAAAGAAAATAATGCAAGCGAATAGGATCAAACATATATATTTTCTTTGTAGTAGATCATAAACGAAGGATCGAAGCTAAGAAGAGATAGATACCTAAAGAATCACATCATGAGATGACAAGGATGTAATTGCTTCTTGGCCAGTTTTCACGTTGAATGACTAGAATAACATGAAAATAGAAAACAAATTTGAAAAAGAATATACAAATAATTTTATCTTAAATAAAAAAGTGAGATGGAAACTTACTATATTGTGCTAGATTGCATTTCATTGTCAACCGGTTGAGAAGATGTAGTACCATCCAAATGTTTCAAAATATTAGTCATCATTATTTCCATATCTCATTGTTTATCAGTAATTTCTTTCATCTTTGTTTCCCATTTTGCCTCTACCTATGCTTCAATTTGTGCTCGTATTGCTTGAATTTCTTGCGCTCGACGTAATTTACCTCTTATATGTCCACGTTGCTTTTGTCCAATTATTTCAGTAAATATCTCATTATCATCAATATCAGTAGATTCATCCTCAGTTTTACGATCATTGATCTTCTTTTCATAATTTTTCTATATTATTCAAATAAACTAACTTAAGGAAAGTCTTACTTTTAAGAGATGAGTAAATAGAGGTCTAGTTAAACTACTTTCAAATGTTTGGAACTGAAGCACTTTATAAAGCAACTGCACAAAAATTTATTCTACCGTTAATTAAGTCTCATAACTACAGAATGAATTAAACAACACCAACGACAACGAGTTGCTATAGAATGGATACTCTAGCAGCCAGGGTGATCTTCTACAATTCTGTAAATTACTCTAATGTTGCAGCAATCTATCATTCTTGCGATTCTACTGAATGGCATCAACCATGCCGAAACACCATGTTGCTACTGAAACACCATGTTGCCACAGTCGGCATCGCCTTTCAACAAGATGTCAGAATTATATATACAATATACAAATGCAAATAAAAGCAAGACTAAATTCATATTCATCAAAACTAAATTCCCCTTAACAACAAGACTTTAAAAAAGAAGAGGTAACTTTCCGTGGAAAGTTCCTTTGAATCTATTAGCAATATTTTATTTTCAAGACCATAAATTATTCATTGACAGGATATGCTTTGCATTAAAATAACCTTTTGCAATTATCTTATATCCTATTAACTTATTAGATAGTTGGCATTACTGTGTACGTTACCTAACTTCATTGTAAAGAATATATATATATATATATATATATATGTCCTCATTACTTTAAAGGGCGCAAAAAAATAAAGACTTTGATCAGGCATTGTAACTTTTAATAACTGTGGGTACTATTTGTTAGATCAATCCGAGTGATGTACATATTATTTATCAATTTAAAGCTACATGCTGAACAAATAATGGGATGATCATGAACAAATCAAAATCAATTAATACTTATTAATTGTATCACATATTTAGCTCTATATATAATGAAGTTTTGAGTAATCATCTCTTTAATTAATGATCGCCAAATATGTGACAAAAGCCAACTTAAATATTTTTCATGACTTTTTGCACATGATTTCCATTGAATCAGATGAATATTTATCTGAGCCATGCAACAAGTTGGAGAACATGCTTGATGAATATGAATCCATCATGCTATACAAAAACACTCTCAACTAACTAATAAGGATGAGATAAATAACGAAGCCTCCCAACAGTGTTTCAAAAGGCAAATCAGAGCCTAATAGTAAGCAGAAAAACTAAATTCCCCTAAACTAACAAGAACAACAACAATGCAAATAAAAGCAACCTAAAATCACCAAATTCCTATATGAACTCACATGGGTAACAATAGAAACAAGCAAATCACACCAATTTGTACATGAATCAAAGCAAAACAACTTCCTCTTCTCCTCCTCTCGAATAATTGAAGAAAAAATTACAAAAAAAAAAAAATCCTAAAAAATTAAAGAACAAATACCTGTCTAATGAGACTATCCGCGAGGAGCTGATGCTTGAAGCCGAAGCCGAGCCCGACGTGGACTTGCGACGCCGACGTCGCTGCCGTGCTCGTGCTGTGCGGGGGCAGGGAGTGGCGACGAGATGGACGCGGCAGCAGGGAGTGCGCCTGCGTCGGTCGCTGCTCACACCCACCGTTGAAGGTCCGCGGCGGCTCCCGTCCCCTCCGATTCGGTGATCACCGGAGATCTCTCGGGCGGCAATTGCCGGAGATCTAAACAAAGTGTTGATATTTTTGGAAACAATAGTTGTGGTGTAGTGGTTAAGAGAGAATTTAAATTTGTGAAGGTTGTGGGTTCTGAGTCCTATTTGATTTTTTTTGTGACAGTTTTTTTTTTTTGTTTAGTTGTTTTGTAACTAAAAGTTTTTTTTTTGGTGACATACGAAATTAAAATTCGTAGCAAAAAGCACTATTTTTTTATAGTGATATTAATTAATATAACAGGGGAAATAAGGGACATGTGACCCAAAAAAAAAAATCAGGAAAGTTGATGCAAGTACTAAAAATCTAGAGAAGCGCTAAAAAGCATTCCAGCTGCTCAGTTCAAATGTATGTTTTTTAGAAAATTAAAAATAAAAGGGATAATTTTTTATATATCTCTTAATATTTTAGAAATATCTCATTTATCACTATTTTGTTCCTCCAATATACCTTTCATATGTTTTTTATTGTTCCAAAAATATTCCTACAGTTATCATCCATTAATTTAACTTGGATTAAATATAAGTTAAATATCTACTGGAATTAAAAAAAAAAAAAAAAAAAAAAAAAAAAAAAAAAAACTTTTTTGCTATTAACTTAAAGATAAATAAAAAATATTTGTGATAATAGAAAGGTATATTTGAAGATAGAATGATATATTTGAAAAACTCAAAACTCAAAATACTTTTTGTATCCCTAACTTAAGGGGTAATAAAAAAAATTTCTTAATGAAAACGTATTTATATTTGAAAAGGTAAAGTAGTAATTTTATCAAGATAACGGTTACTGTTAACAGTTTATTAACGAAATTTAACTCTAGAAATATATTTGAAATTGTCGAAACGTAAAAAAAAAAAAAAAAACTTTAAACATTAATCTTTTAGAGTAATAAATTAAAAAATTAAAAAATTTTCAGAACTATATAAGTAATTACACCAAAATAAAAATAATGGAAAAGAAAGAGGATATCTATTGATACGACTCCTTCGTATCGAGTTGATCACTTCGAGGGGATCAAACCTCCAGGGAATTAAGAAGAGAATTAAGAAGAGAAAGAGAGACAGGATTAAGGGAAAGAGGCAAAATTCTTCATTGATTCTTCTCTGCAACTCGTGTACATTATATAGAGCTCAAGTCCTAATACTACTCCTAACCAACTTAACTACTCCTAATCATTCTCTAGCATACAAATGCCTATTCCTAAGGAAACTACTAAATAGGAAACAATTGCCTATTCCTAAGAAAATCAGGAAACAGGATCGCATCAACTCCTCTGTCTCAAAAAACAACCTTGTCCTCAAGGTTGGAAATCCGGAAATCGTTCTTGAATTTTATGCCAAATCTCCCATGTGGCATCCTCGAGTGGTAAATGAGCCCACTGTACAAGCACCTTGGTGACAGCACGATTATTCAGTTTCTCCATTCGGCGGTCCAAAATAGCAATCGGTTCAATCTTTAGCACTCCGTCTGCAAGGTCAGGCAATTGAGTTGCCACCATGTCGTTGGAACCTACCTTCTTCTTTAAACAAGAAACATGGAAAACGGGGTGAATTTTTGATCCGGGCGGTAACTCCAATTTGTAGGCAACAGACCCGATTCTCTCTATAACTTTATATGGACCATAAAATCTTGGAGAAAGCTTGCGGTTGGTGCGAACAATCACTGAAGCTTGCCGATAGGGTTGAAGTCTAAGATACACCATGTCACCAATTTCAAACTCCCGCTCTGTACGGCGGTTATCAGCTTGTTGCTTCATTCGAGCTTGGGCGGATTCAAGATTTTCCTTCAAAAGGCGCAAGATCCTATCCCGATCCCGTAATTCGATTTCAACATGGTGTACATTAGTAGTCTGGTCAACATACGAGAGTAGAGTGGGTGGTTGCTGTCCATATACCGCCTCATATGGAGTTATCTGAGTAGATGAATGGAAGGTAGTATTGTACCACCATTCTGCCCAAGGAAGCCATTTGATCCAATCCTTAGGTCGTTGCCCTGAAAAACATCGGAGATACGTCTCTAAACATCGATTAACTACCTCCGTCTGTCCATCCGATTGAGGGTGATAAGCGGAACTCATGCACAATTTAGTTCCTTGAAGACGAAACAATTCAGTCCAGAATGCACTAGTGAATACCGAGTCACGGTCACTCACAATTGAAGTTGGCATACCATGCAATTTAAAAACATGCTCGACAAATAAGTGTGCTATTTGGGATGCAGTATAAGGATGAGCTACTGGGATAAAGTGAGCATACTTGGATAGCCTATCGACCACGGCCAATATGGTACTCCTCCCAAGTGACATAGGTAAGCCATCAATGAAGTCCATTGAAATGTCAGCCCAAATATGTTCGGGAATTGGTAAAGGTTGGAGCAGCCCAGGAGTGGAAACTGATTCATACTTATTCCTTTGACAGACATCACAAGATGCAACATGATTCTTAATGTCTTTTTTCATCCCTTTCCAATAGAAGGTCTTGAGAGCTCTCTTATATGTCTTACGAAACCCAGAATGGCCTCCCTCTGGCGAATCATGGAGATAATGCAGAATCTCGGTACGCCATTTTGATTCAGGTCCTAATACCACCCGCTGTTTATAACGAATAAGTCCTCCTTCATAGGTATAATGAGGTAGACCCGAACTTTGAATTTGTCGAATAATGGCTTGTAAGGAATCGTCTGCAGCCGTGTCAACTTTAATTTGTTCTACCCATGTGGGAATGGCATGAGAGATTGCCATTAATTTAGACTCATGTTGACGTGATAATGCATCGGCAACGGAATTATCAACTCCCTTTTTATAACGAATTTCGTAATCATACCCGAGCAGTTTAGCGGTCTATTTTTGCTGCACCTCGGAAGAAACCCTCTGTTCCATCAAATATTTAAGACTACGATGATCAGTATAGATGATGAAGTGTCGTCCTAACAAGTATTGACGCCACTTGTTGACTGCGTGCAATATAGCCATCATTTCCTTCTCATAGGTTGGCAAAATTCGATGTTTTTCAGACAGAGCCTTGCTAGTGAAAGCTATTGGTCGACCTTCTTGCATTAGAACGCCACCAATTCCAATACCGGAAGCATCACATTCGAGTATAAACATTGCAGAAAAATTAGGTAATGCCAGAACCGGAGCCGAGACCATGGCTGCCTTAAGGTCATTAAAGGCTCGCGCTGCCCCGCCATTCCACTGAAAGGAGTCCTTCTTTAATAGACTCGTTAAAGGTGCACTGATCTTGCCGTAATCCTTAACAACTTTTCGGTAGTATCCGGCAAGGCCCAAAAACCCCCGAAGCGCCTTAAGCTCCTTCGGTTTAGGCCATTCATTTATGCAGGCTACCTTTTGAGGATCGGTGGCAACTCCTTCGCGTGTTATTATATGCCCCAGATACTCCACCTGTGATTGGCCAAAAGAACACTTCGAACGTTTTATGAAAAATTGATTATCCCGAATAGTTCGAAAAATTACCTCCAAATGAGCGATATGATCTTCCCAAGATGAACTATAAATTAGTATGTCATCGAAGAATACCAAAACGAAACGCCGTAAGAAGGGTTTGAAAACGTCATTCATAAGACTCTGAAAAGTAGACGGAGCATTTGTTAGCCCAAACGGCATGACAAGAAATTCGTAATGGCCCTCGGGCGTTCTAAAAGCCGTTTTAAAAATATCCTCTTCCTGCATTCGAACCTGATGATAACCAGATCGAAGATCAAGTTTAGAAAAATAGGCTGCACCATGTAACTCATCCAACAACTCGTCAATAGTTGGAATAGGAAACTTATCCTTGATAGTAATATTGTTAAGTGCTCGATAATCAATGCACATCCTCCATGAACCGTCTCTCTTCCGAACCAACAGGACAGGAGAGGAATATGGGCTGTTACTTGGTTGGATAATGCCATTAGCAAGCATTTCCCTGGATTGCCGCTCGATCTCACCTTTTCTGATAATGAGGGTAGCGATATGGTCGAATGTTTGGGGGTTGACTACCCGAAATGAGAGGAATTCGATGATCATGGGAACGCCTTGGTGGTAAGGTTGAAGGGAAATCGAAAATACCTTCGTAAGTCCTCAATAGATCCAACAGAGCCGGAGGTAAGGATTCCTCCTTCGCGGCCTCTTCCGTGGAAACAGTGTTACGTACACCGCAGACTTACTCTTCGTTAGCAATTTTTCGATCATATGGTTGCTCACGATCTGTGATGCTGGTGCTCTAGACCCTTTGATTGAAAATTGCTGTCCATCAATTGTGAACTGCATATACAGTTTTGAGAAATCCCAAAGAATAGGTCCAAGAGTATGAAGCCATTGTGCTCTGATACCAATTGATACGACTCCTTCGTATCGAGTTGATCACTTCGAGGGGATCAAACCTCCAGGGAATTGAGAAGAGAATTAAGTAGAGAAAGAGAGACAGGATTAAGGGAAAGAGGCAAAATTCTTCATTGATTCTTCTCTGCAACTCGTGTACATTATATAGAGCTCAAGTCCTAATACTACTCCTAACCAACTTAACTACTCCTAATCATTCTCTAGCAATACAAATGCCTATTCCTAAGGAAACTACTAAATAGGAAACAATTGCCTATTCCTAAGAAAATCAGGAAACAGGATCGCATCATCTATCTATATCTATCTTTGAAAAGAGAACCCGAAGGCGGTACGGCAGCGCTCTCTGCGCTCCGGGCGTCGGTAGAACAGCTGCGAGCGGTGCGCGACGAAAGCGCGAGCGCGAGAGACGGTGAGGCAAAGCGACGCAGCGAGCGCGGCGGGCGCAGCGAGCGGCAGCAAGAAAGAAAGCGCGCGCCAATCGTAGCAGCCGGTTTTTTTTTATTTCTTGCTTTTTCCTGGAATCCGCTCCTCTCTCTCTCTCTCTCTCTCTCTCTCTCTCTCTCTCTCTCTCTCTCTCTCTCTCTCTCTCTCTCTCTCTCTCTCTCTCTCTCTCTCTCTCTCTCTCTCTCTTTTTTTATTTTTTTCCTGGTTGCTAACTTTTTTTTTTTAAGTATTGTGAATCACATACTAAAAAATATCATTTTTCATTTTAAATTTTAAATTTAAATTAATACTATTTTTTTAAAGTATTGTGAATCACATAGAAAAAAATATTATTTCCAATTTAAATTTAGAAGTGAAATTTTAATTTTAATTTTAATTTTAAATCGAATCTTTTCTTTTCTTTTCTTATTTTAAAAATTTTTACCTGTAGGACCCGCAATATCATTTTCATTTAAAATATCATTTCCATTTAAAATTATTTAAAATTTAAATTAAAACTTTTTCTTTTTTTTTAAAGTATTGTGAACCACATAGAAAAAAAATATCATTTTTAAATTAAAATTTTAATTTAAATTTTAAATCGAATCTATTCTTTTCTTATCTTTTTTTAAACTTTTTTTAAAATTTTTTTCCTGTGGGACCAGCAATATATAAAATTTAAATTTTATTTTATAGTATTGTGAATCACATACATACTCACTCACTCTCTCTCTCTCTCTCCCTCTCTCTCTCTCTCTCTCTCTCTCTCTCTCTCTCTGATCTCTCTCTTTGCTTTTTTTTGTTTTCTATTTTTTACACTATTGTGAATCACATAGAAAAAAATATAATTTCTAAATTTAAAATATAAATTAAAATTTAATTTTTATTTTTAAATCGAATCTCTTCTTATCTCTTATTATTTTAAAAAAAATTTCTGGGGGGACCAACAAAATATAAAATTTAAATTGTATTTTATACCTGCAATATCATTTTTAAAAATTTTTACCCTCTGATTTAAAATGGACCACTTTGCATCGCTATGGTTTTATTTTTATTTTTCTCCTTTTTTAAAATATTTTATTATATTATATATAAAAAACTTCAGATACCTATATAGATTTATTAAATATTTATAAACTGAATTTCAGCCGGCTCCGAAGAGGCATAAATCGGTAGCTAAAAAACCGCCGTCTGAGCCGACTAAAAAACCGCCGTCTGAGCCGATAGCCGCAAGGATGTATTCGGCTGATACATCGAATTTAAGATCCGAAGAAGTTACTTCGGTTAAAATAGCAAAAGCAACTCTCTCGACTACCACTCCAGAAAGCATAACCGAAGAAATTCCCTTGGTTGATATTTCAATAATATTTATTCCTCCCGATCCTATCACACTTGGGATAAGCCCTCCTGTTTAATTGATGTCATCGCAATAAATTATTTTAAATTAAATCATCTTACTTTACAAAATTTCATATCTGGCAAAAAAATATACTAAAAAATGTAATAAATTACTGTTGTTTAGCTTTCCGCAGCAACGCGAGGTCCCTTAACTATTATATATATAAATATATATGCGGCGAAGGCCATTTTGACGCGTCTACTTGACCAGGCCCACCCGTGTCCAAGAATCAGTCACCTCAACTTAATTCGAAAAAGCGGACAAGCTTCTTGACCAATCGAAACACGTTATTTATCCGTGTATGCTACCAACACTCCCTCGATATTTTCCCCCTCCCTTCCTACTGTCCTACACTACGCAGCTATTCACGACTCTTCTTACCTGATCAATTTCCCCTTCAGAAGCTTCCCCTCCCCTTCTCCTTATAATAGATCCCCGCGTACCTCTCTCTCTCTCTCTCTCTAAATATATAAATAGATAACCTAGCTCGATCAACAACATTCCTCATATACTATATATCCTCTCAAAACCCAATAATCAACATATATCTCTCTCTAGTTAACTCTCTCTCTCTCTCTCTCAATTATGGCTGATGCGAAGCAACCCAACCTAAGCGGCGCCTACTACGGCCCGCCGATCCCCCCGCAGAACACGTACCGCAGCGTCGGCCGCAGCTCCGGCTGCAACCCCTGCGCCTGCCTCTTCTGCACCCTCTTCAAGCTCATCTTCTCCATCGTCGTCATCCTCGGCATCATCGTCCTCGTCGTCTGGCTCGTCATCCACCCCTACGGCCTCAAAGCCCACGCCGAGTCCGCCGCCCTCACGCAGTTCGCCCTCTCCTCCTCGAACACCCTCGACTTCAACCTGACCGTCGACATCGCGGTCCGCAACCGCAACAAGAAGATCGGCATCTACTACGACTACATCGAAAGCCAAGCGTTCTACGACGGCGACCGCTTCGGCTTCCAGCAGCTGCCGCCCTTCTACCAGGGCCACAAGACGACCAGCGACATTAAGCCCGTGTTCCAGGGGACGCAGCTGATGCTCGGGAACTCGGTTTCGACGACGTACAACACAGAAAAAGGTAAAGGGTTTTACAACGTCGACGTGAAGGTGTACACTAAGCTCAGGCTCAAGATATGGATCTTTAAGATTCACCATGTCAATCCCACGATTAAGTGCACTTTGAGCTTACCTGTTCCCAGCAACACGAGCTCTACGTCCACGGTGACTTTGGGGACCGATTGTGACGTAGACTACTAATTCATATATATATACGTAAACATATATATTAGCTATATATATATATATATATATATATATATATATATATATTACTATTTTTTTTTTTTTTTTGTTTTTTCGCTTTTTTTTTGATATGAGAGAGTATTTATAGATATATATATATATATATATATATATATATGTTGGTTGTATATATATGGAGTTATTTGTACACTTTGTATACTTACATCATGAGATGAGTGAATAAATTGATGTTTTACTAAGTGCATGGGTTGGTGTTATATATATTAATGTGGATCCGGATGGTGATGATGTTGATGGACTATTGACTTATTCAGCAGTTTGACAGATTTAAACACGACTTATCGAGATTACTTCGTTAATAAGGCGTGTGTGGCAAAGTCACAGTTTACTCAGTAAGAACACCGACACGTGTCGATCATACAAGTTTAAATGGAGGTTAATTTGGACAGCAAATTAAACTATTGCATTCTCCGAGGTTAGGTGATTGATTTGATTTATAATTTATTTATGGAAATAAATCAAACGCAATTTTTTCGGCGAGTAATGATTCGGTACTTATTAAAAAAAATAATAAAAGAGATCTTAACCCTTGATTAATTAAGGGTAAAATGGTAATTTTAATACTTAGCAGGCAAACAGATTAATTTAAGATTATTTTATTAAATGTTAGTTTGGTAATTAAACTATACAATATTTTAAAAAAAAATTTCCTAAAATTATGCATTAATTATAGGGATTTTAGAAATAACTTTATTTTTAAGAATTGGGGTCCTAAATTTATGCATTAATTATAGGAATTTTAGAAAATATTAAATACTTAAAATTTAAAAGTGAAATTTAAATTAGAAGCGATTTGATACGAGATGTAGATCTCGTCTTTTAATTTTTTAAGATTATAAGATTACGATCGTATTTTTTAAGACGAGATCGTATTAGAGGCAGTTTTGATACATTAAATTTTAAATAAATATTAAATACTTAAAAAAAATTTAAAGAAAATTTTAAATTCCTATAGTTTAGACATTAATTTTGTATCACTTATTTAAAAAATTTTGAATGTAGGTTAAAATATTTATAATTTAAATATATTTAATAAGTTAAAAAAAATTTAGAATTATTCTACTATAGACATTAATTTGTAATGTTGCTAAATATTTAAATTTAACATATTTAATACGTTTAACAAAATTAGGAATTCATCTTTGTCATTAATTTTGTATGCTAATTTTAAAAATTAAATGTGGGCAAATATTTAAATTCAAGGTATTTAATATGTTTAAAAAATTTAAGAATTTTTCTAATTTAGATAATAATTCTTTATCTTAGTCATTGGATCTAATCCAATGGTTCACGAATTAAGTATCGTTGTTTTAACCTAAATTATCCTCAAATAGTGCGTATCAAATTTCATTTTTTATATACATACTCTATCTTCTAATAACCGACATAATATTGTATCCCTATCTTCTAATAACCGCCGTCCACATAATATCGTATTTTATCACAAATAATATAATATTTATTCATATTTTTTAAGATGGAATATATAAAAATTATCTCAAATTTAGTTATGAGATATTTTCAATTTTAAATTTTTAGATAAATGTGAAATAGAATGATTTAAATAAGCATATCAAAACAACTTTAAATTTGAAATTCAGTTCATAATTTCACATATAAGATAATATTTTAATTCAAATTTTGAAATTAATTAAATTTTTAATATTTGGGTGTGTAAACAATATTTCAAATCGAAAATAATTAATTAACTTAAAAATATATCAAATTTTAATATTTGGGTGTGTAAATAATATTTACATTTAAAATATTTCAAATGGAAAATAATTAATTTAACTTAAAAATATAAAATATCATATTGTCAAATCATTTTAAAATTTTCTTATATGAAATGTCAAATTATGAAAGAAAATATAGAGAGAGAAAAAGGAAACAAAGAGGAAAAAAAAATAACGTATAATAGAGGTAAAATGACTAAATTATCTATGTATTAAAAGACAAAAAAACCCTTTTTTGAGGTACTGCAATGGTACCTCTCCCAAAGTATGCTATTGCAGGTCACAATTTAAAAAATTAAATCAACCGTTAAATGGGAGTGAATGAACGGTAGTGAAAAACAAGTATAGAATCATTACTCTTTTTTGGCACCGAAACTACCAGCATGGCGGCCGGCTGCAGCCATACGATGATAAAATTCTAAGATATAATTTGATTGTGTATAAATAAGAACACGACTACTTTAGGAATATGTATAAATTTAAAAATTAGTAAATTAATTTTATATTTGGATGAAAATTAAATTATTTAAACAAGTAAAATAGGGTTTGGATAAATAAGATGAGATAAAAAAAAATAATGGGAAGTTATAAATAAAAAATAATGATCTTAATTACCCTTCTCATTATATTTGAATATAAATTCTTAAATTTTATATTTATATTTTTAAAGGTAAAGTTTTAATTTTTAAATTTTTAAATTCAAAATTAAAATTTAAAATTTAAAATCTCAAATTTTAAATTTTAAAATTTTAATTATTAAATTTCAAACTTTAAATTTAATATCAAATTTAAATTTAAAAAATATAAATATAAAATTTTAAAATATCAAATTTTATATTTAAAATATAAAATATAAAATTATAAACTTTAAAATTTGAGATTACAAATTATAAATTTTAAAATTTTAAAATTTAAATACTATTTTAAAATTTTAAATTTTAAAAATAAAAATAGTGGTGGGAGCAGCTGTTTTGCTTTAAAATTATTAATTAATTAGAGTTTAATTAATTTTGTTCCCGGCCGGGGTATAAAGACGGAACACAATTCTAGATTTACACCGGATTATACCAGCTTATTCTAGATACCCGAAAACTACTGTTCTACGGTACGAAAAATAGCGTTTAGATGCAAAGGATGTGATAAGGGGTTATCTCCGCCCTTATATATCTTCCAACCAAACGAAGTGTAAAAATCTTGTAGGAATGCTGGATGTTTTATTTAGACTTTTTTGTTAAAAAAATTTACTAGTTTTGTAATTTTGTAAAACCGATTCGTACTATTTTCGTTTCTCTGATTTAGCCCCATATCTATTATCTATTATATTATACTAAAGTAGAATCCTAGGTGAGCACCCCTTTATAAACTTGACACGTGGCTTCCTATATGCTTGCCACGTGTCAAGCCCAAATCTATTATATCTATACTAAAGTAGAACCCTAGGTGAACCCTTACTATAAACTTGACACGTGGCTTCCTCTATGCTTGCCACGTGTCAAGCTCAAATATAAATTTTAGAAAAATAAAATTAGATTTTTTAAATTAGATCTTTTTAGGAAATAATAATTAGAAAATCTATTCTATTCTATATGCTTTATGTACTAAATAGACTTTTTTAGGAAATAATAATTAGGGTATATTAACTTTTATTAATTAGAATACTTATTTGTAAAAAAAATAATATTAAATAGAATACTTTTTTATTATTATTATATAAGAATTTTTGT
This sequence comes from Aechmea fasciata, assembly GCA_025177825.1. Taxonomy (NCBI): domain Eukaryota; kingdom Viridiplantae; phylum Streptophyta; class Magnoliopsida; order Poales; family Bromeliaceae; genus Aechmea; species Aechmea fasciata. The sequence continues at coordinate 2,407,664 of CM045934.1, forward strand.
TATTTTATATTATTATATTAAATTGCAGTCGTAAGTGAAAAACTAGTTATTATTAATGTTTTTACAAATGATTCTTCCTATACGCATAAAATACGTATAGGAATTTGAATGAGTCCGCCGCTACCAGAGGGATGTGCATGAAGTTGGTCTGCCGCTACCGAGGGGACGCGCACTGAGTTGGCCCGCTGCCGGAAATGGGGGGGGAGGGCCTAAGCGTAGGGGGAGAGGGGCGCAACGCTGGGCGGGCCTGAACTCCTGAGTAGGGTGTTATGTTAACGACACGAGGGGGTGGGGTGGGGTGTGTGGCAGGCGCAAGCCTAAGCACGGGGAAAAGGTTAGGGAGGCGTACGTATCTAAATTATATCTAATTCTAATTAGATTAGCATTTAACTCCAATTTAGGTAACTACAAATCTAAACCAAATATAACAATCTCCATCTTGATTTAATTTTTATTTTAGCCGCTATGTCGAGATCACCACAAAACTCTATCTTGAATTTAATTCATCTTAACGTTTCTTAATGCTCCGTACTTCTTTTTTTTCAAACGCCCCATAAGGCCTCAAGTGTTACAAAGAGCCACCAAATCTAAACAATAGTTGAACTTGACAATAGTAAGGGATTTAATAAGTATATCCGGATTGTCAATACCAATTTTCTTAACAATCCTAAATATTAAATACGTTAGAAGAAAGTGTAAATGCAAAAAGCGTGATAAAAACGTATTTTGTTGTAGTGATGTCCGCCAATAGATAATATATATAACCTAAATTTTAAATTCTAAAATTTTAAAATTTATATGATTTAAATTTAAATTTGATCTTAAATTTAAAGTTTAAAATTTTAAAATTTAAAATTTGAGATGTTAAATTTTAAATTTTAATTTTGAATTTAAAAATTTAAAAATTAAAACTTTACCTTTAAAAATATAAATATAAAATTTAAGAATTTATATTCAAATATAATGAGAAGGGTAATTAAGATCATTATTTTTTATTTATAACTACCCACTATTTTTTTTATCTCATCTTATTTATCCAAACGTTATTTTACTTGTTTAGAAATAATTTAATTTTCATCCAAATATAAAATTGATTTACTAATTTTTAAATTTATACATATTCCTAAAGTAGATGTGTTCTTATTTATACACAATCAAATTATATCTTAGAATTTTATCATCGTATGGCTGCCGGCGGCCGCCATGCATGTTGCATGTTGGTAGTTTGGGTGCCAAAAAAATTGCGTTTGATTTATTTACATAAATAAATTATTAATCAAATCAATCACCTAACCTTGGAGAATGCAATAGTTTAATTTGCTGTCCAAATTAACCTCCATTTAAACTTGTATATATGATCGACACGTGTCGATGTTCTTACTGAGTAAACTGTAACTTTGCCACACGCCTTATTAACGAAGTAATCTCGATAAGTCGTGTTTAAATTTGTCAAACTGCTGAATAAGTCGATAGTCCATCAACATCATCACCAACCGGATCCACATCATATATATATATATATATATATATATATATATATATATATATATATATATATATATATATATATATATATATATATATATATATATATAGAGTTAAATTTCTTATACTCCTATGAGTATAGGCCTCTTATCTTCATAAGTTTTTAACCGTCGATTCACCCTTTAATTATTTTTACCCGTTAGATTATACTATTTAACCAACCACCCAATCAACCCTAGGGGGCCCACTATCAACTTAACCGTAACCACTTTCATCCTAACCGCACATTTTTCGATCCAATGACCGAAAACTTATGAGTACAAAGGGTTGTATACTCATATGAGTATAGTAACATTTATATATATATATATATATATATATATATATATATATATATATATATATATATATATAATTTTGGAAGCATGGTTCCAATTGAACCATATGATGCAACGTGGCACACTTACATAGGAAGTTCCAATGTGCCACGTGGCATCTTATTGTTTAAATAAATCTATACATTACTATATTTTATTTTAAATCATATATATATAATTATCATAATATATATTTTATATTTTCCAAATATTTTGTAAATCATTAGAATAAATCTGTACATTTTTTTTCTTAAATCATATATTATCATAATTTTTATTTTATATTATTTATATTAAAATTTAACTAATTAGAATAAATCATAACTACATATACCAAATTTTTTTATAGTTATGAAAAGTTTTGTATATAAAGGTTATGAAAAGTTATATATATAAAACAGGTTATGAGAAGTTATATATATAAAACAATTATGAGAAGTTCTAATATAACTTGATAATAGTATAATTTATTGTGTTCCAAATATATATATATAAAGTAGTTTCATGAGAAATTTTAATATGACTTGACAATAAATTACTCAAAAAATTATAACTAAAAGTTGATAACAGTCCCATGCATCGCATGGGTCACTTGCTAGTTAATATATATAACACCAACCCATGCACTTAGTAAAACATCAATTTATTCACTCATCTCATGATGTAAGTATACAAAGTGTACAAATAACTCCATATATACAACCAACATATATATATATATATATATATATATATATATATATATATATATATATATATATATATATATATATATATATATATATATATAAATACTCTCTCATATCATAAAATAAGCGTAAAAACAAAAAGAATCAATAAATAGTAATATATATAGCTAATTATATATATGTTTACGTATATATATATGAATTAGTAGTCTACGTCACAATCGGTCCCCAAAGTCACCGTGGACGTAGAGCTCGTGTTGCTGGGAACAGGTAAGCTCAAAGTGCACTTAATCGTGGGATTGACATGGTGAATCTTAAAGATCCATATCTTGAGCCTGAGCTTAGTGTACACCTTCACGTCGACGTTGTAAAACCCTTTACCTTTTTCTGTGTTGTACGTCGTCGAAACCGAGTTCCCGAGCATCAGCTGCGTCCCCTGGAACACGGGCTTAATGTCACTGGTCGTCTTGTGGCCCTGGTAGAAGGGCGGCAGCTGCTGGAAGCCGAAGCGGTCGCCGTCGTAGAACGCTTGGCTTTCGATGTAGTCGTAGTAGATGCCGATCTTCTTGTTGCGGTTGCGGACGGCGATGTCGACGGTCAGGTTGAAGTCGAGGGTGTTCGAGGAGGAGAGGGCGAACTGCGTGAGGGCGGCGGACTCGGCGTGGGCTTTGAGGCCGTAGGGGTGGATGACGAGCCAGACGACGAGGACGATGATGCCGAGGATGACGACGATGGAGAAGATGAGCTTGAAGAGGGTGCAGAAGAGGCAGGCGCAGGGGTTGCAGCCGGAGCTGCGGCCGACGCTGCGGTACGTGTTCTGCGGGGGGATCGGCGGGCCGTAGTAGGCGCCGCTTAGGTTGGGTTGCTTCGCATCAGCCATAATTGAGAGAAAGAGAGAGATCTAGAGAGAGAATGTGTGCGAAGGAAGAGATAACTAATTGATTATTGGGTTTTGAGAGGATATATATATAGGATATGAGGAATGGTGTTGAGCTAGGTTATCTATTTACATATTTATAGAGAGAGAGAGGTACGCGGAAGTTTCTAAAGGGGAAATTAATTAAAGTATGAAGAGTCGTGAATAGCTGCTGCTTTGGTTTTAATTTGGTAGTATACATGGATGTTAACGCGTTTGGATTGGTTACTACGTCTAGTTTTTCGAAATGGTGGGAATTGACCTTTGCACAGGTCTGGGGCGTGGTCAAGACAACGCGCCTAAATGGCCTACGTGGCATATCTCTTTCATTTCTTTTTTCTTGTTTTTATTTATATATATATATATATATATATATATATATATATATATATATATATATATATATATATATATATATATATGATGCATAAATTAGAATTTAACTGGATTGTTTTTAAAAATTTGAGGGCTCGGTGCTTGTAAATTTTTTTTTTGGCGCATATCTACTCTTTCTGTTGTGCATGATTTAATAGCCAAAAGAATTCATCTAATAGTAATTAATTCCTTTGTACTTGTAATTGCTATCTTAGTAAATTACTCGATCGGTAGTGGTACATATTGTATACACGAAAAAGTAGCAAAATAGTAACGATGCTGGCTTATACACTATAATTACAAATTTTATATAAAAAAAAACTTTTGAAATATAAAAAAGTAAAATACAAAAGCAGATATTTATAAAAAAGAAATTTGTACTTTAGTAAAATAGGGAGGGAGCTGATAATTTATATATAAACCGTGTTACGTTTGTAACAACCTTTGACTACGCTAGTTGGTGGCGTGCTTCTATAAAATTTAAAATTTCACGGATACTCTCCAATCATACTTAATTATCATAAATAACGTTACCATTGGTTACTAATTAACTTTATAAATAAATTGTTAGATATTTATTAATTTTTAAAAATGACAAGCTTGTTTTAACTTATAATCCTAAAGTAAAAAAAATATGTGGAGACACCTCAACTATATTGGGAAATACCCCCTCAACTTTTATTGTTTTGATTGACTTTTTTTTTTTTTTTTTTTGACAAAGCTTAATTTTTTTGCCAATTAACAAAAAGGAGACGCTTTTAGTGATGTCATTTATGTTATTTTTTTCAACTAAATAAGAAAAAAAAATCTATCATCTAATTCAAAACTGCTAGTATTGACAAGAGATATGAGGAAAAAATGGTGGTAGTATATATTGACGAGAGATATGAGAGGAAATAATGGTATTTAAAACTATATATTAACTTAAGTTTGAACGTGCATGTTTTAAATTGTAAGGGCATTCGTGTGATGACTTCATATATCTTCAAGACCATAAATCATATTATTAACTTCAAAAAGTTATTAATGAAATTATAGGATACTTAATAGTTATCTATAAAATTATTTGGCCAATGTGCATAAAACCTATTTTGGGTTGTCACTACAAGAGAATCGGGCTTTAGCGACATATTTTTGGGACACTTTTATGTAAGTGTCCCCATTTATGTATAATTTTTATTCTAAAAAATAAATCTAGTGAAGCCCAAATATAAAGCCCAATTATCCAAAAGAAAATTTATACTGTTTAAAAACTCCTAAACTATTAAAAAAATTAGCAAGGCCCAAGTAGAAAGCCGAATACAAAAAAAAAAAAAAAAAAAAGGAAAAAATCTGATCGCTCCTCTCACTCCCCTGTCCCCTCGCTCCCATCCTCCTCCTCCTCCTTCTCCACATCTGAACGAATCGTCTTCTCCTAGGTCGCATCCTCTTCTCCCTTCGCTCAAACCCCCTGTGACGCACTGGACTTTGCAAATTGCAAGGTTCGTGTGTTTGATGTGAGATACGAGCTTTTCAGTTTCTGGAGGGTCGTTGGTTGCGTTCGGAGACCTATGGCACGAGTACCGAGATTAGTGGATGATTTCCAAGCACTAAACCCCCTCGCTCTCCTCCTCCTTCTCCTCCTCCGTCGCCGCAACCGATGAGCTAGGGTTCCGGCGGCCGGAGTTCGGCCGCGGGGATATCGCGGGGACCGTCGCCGGAGGAGTAAGCGCCAAACGTCGAGGCGACCTGGTTGTGCGCGCGGTGGCGTCGAAGGCGTGGAAGGGGTAGACGGAGAAGAAAGTGAGCTCGATCGATCGATTATCCCATATATTAATCTCTTGTCAGAATCTCTTGCTCATGAGGATTTAGAGTATAATCTCTTGTCAGAATCTCTTGGTATATATATATGGTAAAAGTTTTCTCTAATATTTTATCGACTATTCTATATTTGTATGCAATCATGTGAAATTTATCGCATTAGATACAATCAGACTATTGCAGGTTGGATTTAGTTGATGCATGTCATAATATTGTAGACCATTTTACTGTTTGGGAATGCACTAGCATCAAGCCCGATTATCGAAAAGAAAATTTATCACTGTTTAAAAACTCCTAAACTATTAAAAAAAATTAGCAAGGCCCAAGTAGAAAGCCGAATACAAAAAAAAAAAAAAAAAAAAAGGTTCAAACCCACGAAGGGGCTCGACGGGGGACCCTCTCTCCGTATCTCTTCATCGGTCGGCTTAGCTAGACTTGCGAAACGCGGAGAAACAATCAGCTACAAGGTATCGGACCATCGGACAACTGCAAAACAGTGCTTCTACAATACGCCGACGACACTATCTTTCTCTGTGAACCAAGGAAACGCTCCATGCACAACCTGCTTTTCATTTGGAACATGTTTGAATGGGCCTCCGGCCTCTGCATCAACAAGCAGAAATCGGAACTATACTACTTGGGCCCTAACCCTCGTAAGGCCACCAGACTGGCAAATATACTGGGGTGCCAAGTAGGACAGCTACCGCTCCGGTATCTGGGTCTTCCACTTCACAACAAGCAACTTCGTAAGGAGGACTGGGAGGTGGTCATCAACCGCGTCGTTGCGAGAATAGAAGGTTGGAAAGCTAAACTACTCTCGTTTGGGGGGAGACTCACGCTCGTCAATTCGGTCCTTACCAACCTGCCTCTTTTCTACTTTTCCATCTTTAGAGCGCCAAATTGGGTGCTAAATCGAATAGAGGGACTCAGAAGAGCCTTCTTCTGGAAGGGGTGCCCTAAAATCACCGGGGGGGCATGCCTCGTCAACTGGAAGGCAGTTTGCAAATGTAAAAAAGAAGGCGGACTCGGCATCTTAGACCTAAAACATATGAATCTGGCACTCTTAACTAAATGGTGGTGGCGATACTTCTCCAACCCACACCTCCCTTGGTGCAACCTCATAAGATCCCTCTACTACGTCAGAAGAAAGCCACTGTTGGAGGGAAGAGCCTTCGTCCCACACTCACAGTGGTGGAAGAGTGTCCTATACTGTCGAGAAGTGTTTTCATGTGGAGTATCCCATGAGCTCGGCGACGGAAGAAACATTCGGCTATGGTCCGATATATGGATTGGCGAAACCCCCTACGAACCCTTTTCCCGACTATCTTCTCGAACATCTACAATAAGGATGCCGGATCGCCCAATCTTTGGAACCGGTGGAGATGGCGCTTCATTTGTCGGGGTTTCTCGACCGCCGCTCTTTAGAAAGACGCAGACAGTATCGATGCTCAAAGATGCGCTCCGAGACCTCGACCAATCGACGGAGAGGACGTGGTCAAATGGCGATGGAGTCCGACCAACTATTCACGGTCAAATCCTCTACCGATTCATCACGGACGACGGATTACGTGCCCCGACGAACCGCACATATGGAAGTTAAAAATCCCCGTCAAAATTAAAGTCTTCCTTTGGCTACTCCTCCGAAAGAGATTACCCACTTCCGACAGACTCCTCTCCAGAGGCATGCACGTGGACCAACACTGTTCTCTCTGCGCAGTCCTTGCGGAATGCTGCGACCATCTCTTCAACGACTGCGTTTACGTCCGATTTCTCCTCATTAGCATCGGAGGCGCGGACGCAAACAACGACAGATCAGCTGACGCTACAGACCTCTGGGCTCAAACTACGGCAATTCCTGACGAATCAACGAGGAAACAGCGCCTGATCCTTCTGGCTGCGACTTGGTGGGTAACCTGGACAGACCGAAACAACTTTATCTTCAACGGAAAAACGCCCAATGTTTCCGGTGCCCTGGAACGTCTTAAACAACTGATCACCCACTGGTCCTCTGCGCCTTGAGGCCCTTCCTGTACTTTACTTTTCGTTTTTATCCTTCCCTTCTTTCCTCTTCTTTTGCTTTTTAGCTTTTTCTCTTTACCGTTCCCCGGAGGCCTAAGCTGCTTCCATTTTGTATGCTCAGTTCATTTCTCTTAATGAATGAAGCAGGTAGCGTGCTACCTATTTCTCAAAAAAAAAAAGAAAATTTAAGGTTTTCTATGATTTAGTGATGCTAACTTAGTTATAAAAGTTTGATCAGATCAAGTGTGTTTTATATGTGGGTGCCAGAGCGGTCGGCGTTGATGCGCTAAAGCGATTGCGTACAGCTTGTGCAGAACTTTTGAAAGGTTCTCACTAATTCTTGATTCTACGGGGAGTAGGATCGATCGAGTGTATTTGACACCGTAATAATCACACCTTAGATAATGTGGGAGAGTATGTGGGGCTTACATGTGACGGACGTATCAGAGCTAATTATTGGGTTTAAGCATTTTGAATTTATGGTTAAAATTGAGTTATTAGTGCTAGTAGACTAGATTGTTACTTAGTCATATAGGGACCTGTGCCATGCCTTAACTTTTAAAAACAAATTCAGCAAAGCTCAACCGAAAGCCCGATATTTTTTTCGGGCCGGGCTTGGGCCTAGTATGATCCCTCCCAAGCTTGGCCCAGTTCCACCCCTACTCGTAGAGGCCCAAGGTGTTGTGTGCTGAGCAGAGGACTCAAGACATTGATAAACATGAGCCGTACATAATCATATTAATAAATTACTATTTATTGGCGATCTTAACAGTTATCGTAATATGTGGAGTAAGTATTTAACTTAACAGTTGCTAGTAAGGATGCACATGGATCCAGATTGGTGGAGATTCCGCCACGAATAGAGTGATAAGTATGAGGCAAAAATAACAAAAAAATAATTTTAAAAAAAAAAAGTCTGTCGCAAATCAGCCTTGGTCCGCTAAGAAGTAAGAAATAGACATGAGGTTTGGGACCTCCTTTCTTTGATCTTTGCAATCCACCAAAACTTTGTTAAAAACACACTTCCATCCCAACGGCCCCCAAACTTAGCATTAAGTAGGCAAAAAACAAGGGTCAAGTTCAACTCGCCTCGAATTTGCCACAACCAGGCAAAGAAAAACAAGGTGGGAGGTAGGAGGAACCCCTTGATTGCAGATCCACTTCGTTTGCATCCTTACTTGCAAGTTCATGTAGACCGAACTTACTAGGATAGGATATGACCTAAAATTATACCATTGAGATAGGATAAACCTAATATTAAGATTCATTGTCTGAATGATCGACCAGAATGATTACAATAAAATTAAGTTATAACAACATATATTTGGGATATTTTTATATAAGTATTTCATTTATGCCAAAATTTTTTAAAAAATCTATTAAGGTTTAAATATAAAGTCTAATCAGACCAAAAATAAAAAATATTGATCACCATCTCCACTTCTCCTCTCACTCAATCTACTGAAACCCTAGACGAAGAGCCCCTCACTCTCCTCCTTTGCCACCGTATAGCTGGCGAGGTACGATTCCGATGGTTGTTAAATATTTAAATAAATATCTGTAAAATAACAGTATTCTTTTTATATTATACCGACACTCTTAAGGTATCATTATATACCTAGCTAGTGACCCCACATATGGCAGTACTTTTTAAAAATGTCAATAATTTATCTGGTAACAATTTTTTTTTGACCTATAACAATATTTAAAAGTGTTGTTATATACCGTTTTTGTTTTAGTGAGGCACAGATAAGTTGTCGAGAGGCTAGTGCACACCATATACTTAGATTGTTATGCTGGGCAACACTCAAGCAGAATGGCTGGTATGATTGGTTTACACCACAATGACTAGATACATGCATCATCAGTGAGGCACAACTTGCATAGTATTAGTCAAAACCATAGTTAGTTAATTCGTGAATTATTCGCGAATTATTCGCGATTTTTTGAAAAAACGAATTAAACGACCGAATTCGTATTTTTACGAAAAATTCGGAAAAAAAATGAAATTTTTTGCCTAAAAATTCGGATTCGCGTATTATTCGGCAAGCCGAATTATTCGGCCCAAAAAAACGGGCTGCACCCGCGCCTGCCCGCGCCGCCCGCGCTTGCCCGCGCTCCCGCTGCCCGCATGCTCCCGTACAAGCTCCTGGGCCAGCTGGCCCAAAAAAGCAAACTACAAAAAAAAAAAAAAAAAAAAAAAAAAAACAACCTTACCATACACATCGCCTGAAACCAAAAAACAAAAAAAAAAATCTTTTCAAATTTTTACTTAATTAGCTTAATTTTTTAGATATGTATTCTTATATTTTAAAAAATATGAATATTTATGCTAATAGGATAAATTTTGAGAGAAAAAAATTTAATTTAATAGCTGAATTTTTTATCCCGAATTTTTAATTAGTAAACGTATAATATCCGTATAAATCACGTATCCGAATAATTGATGAATTCGTTTTTTAGCCGTATTTTTCAACGAATTTAAAAATTAGAAGACGAATTTTATCCGAATTATATCCGTACCGAATTTTTGCCGAATCCGAATTAACTAACTATGGACAAAACCAATTACGCTGGTATAAACGTGTATATTGTGATGTATTATTTCGGTGTGACTTTAAAGGTGGGAGGTATAGTACTAGTTTTGAGTATATTGTTTTGATACCCTGGGTACATGCATTTTGCAATCTCTATATTTATGGAAATTTGTGTTCATCTCTACAATTTAACTGTGTGAGGTATGTTGGTTGTGTTAATGTGTGGTTGTGCATTCCGGATCTGCTCACTTTGTGACGGTGACTGGAGGTGGGTGCAATTCGGATCTGCGCGCGCACTTTGTGATTGGTATTTTTTTTGTATCGGCCAGCAGGAAGGGTGTGCGGGACCTCCCGACCGTGTAGTGTTATGTTTGTTTCGCCTCCGCTACTGTAAAATAGGGTTCATCCTTGTTTAATCAAAAAAAAAAAAAGTTTTGAGCATATTTAAGGTTTGACGGTCTACGTCGGTGATGCCTGCAATAAAAGCCTTTCTCTTTTACCGACCCGTCTCTCAAAAGCAAGTGGCAAAGGACTTGGTGCTTGATATCCGAGGTCCCAACTTTGAATTCTAGTTGATTTATATTTCCAGCTAAGTTTATTTTTAAATAAAATAAACGAAGCGGGTAACGTGATACCTATCTCTCTCAAAAAAAAAAAAAAAAAAAAAAAAAAAACAAAACAGAAAAAAGAAAGCCTTAATTTCTCTCTCTCTTTTTTTTTTTCTTATTGTTTCACTTACGTCGTCACTACAACAAAAATGGTCTATAGCGACACTTTTAAATATAGGTACGTACATGTCAAAAAAGTGCTGCTAGCTAAAATTACCGACACTTTTAAAAAGTGTTGCTATATGTGGGGTCGCTAGGTATATAGTGACAGTTAAAGAGTGTCGTTATAACATAAAAGAGTGCTGCTAATTTACTAACACTTATTTGAGCATTTAACAACTGCCGAAACTCTATCTCGTTGACTGCGGTGGCGGAGAAGGATGACAAAGAAGGGTTTTTCGTCTAGAATTTCAGTGGATTGAGTGAAGGGAGAAGGGGAGATGGTAATTAATTTTTTTATTTTTTTTTTTCTGTTTGTAATCGGGCCAAACGGACTGGGTATGGCGGATTGAGTAGAATAATCTTTTATTTTTAGTTGGATTGGGCTTTATATTTAGGCATCAGTAGATGTTTTTTTAAGTTTTAGTATAAATGAGACGCTTACTCAAAAGTATCACAAACATGTGTCCCTATAACCTAATTCTGTTGTAGTGCGTGATCGTATGTTCAAGGAACAAAATTATCAATATATTAATATATATTCGTAAAAAGTATATAATACATTATCAGTTATATAAGTCGATTGAATTAAATACTAATTCTTGGAGATATATAGCTTTCTAATTACTTAATTAGAACATGTTCCAAGATTTTTGATTTCACATTCCAGATTAACTAGCAGACCGATCAGAATCCATCAAACTGGCCTGTATGGTGAGATGCATGCATGTCACAGATCACAGATGGGTACGCTTTTGCAGTAGATCGTTTATGTTGTAATGCACGTGTGCGCGCATACTACTTATATATCATGTACGTTCTAGTCTTATTTTGTTCACTAAAATTTTTTTTATTGTGATAAGTTTTAAATTTAAATTAAATTTATATAACTCTTACAAAGAGACATGGTTGCCACAACTCGAACTGATGGAGTTTCGATTGGGACGGCTAGCATTACCCCTTTTTTTTTTTGGCAACTAGAGATCGCCGCGTTTAAATGGCAAATGCATTGATCTTCTAACTAAAGTCAACCAACGTAGGATATATACATCCCCTCAAAGTCAACGCTGAGAATGTTTCCAACTCCTTATTCACGAAGAAGCCATCCTGGACAGTTCACACCACGTTATATAATATACACTTTCATTATACGTATGCAATACAACTACAATTATTATAATTGCAAACACTATAGAAAAGAATAAAAATAAAACAATTGGGAAATAAAATTAAAAGAAGTTGAGAAAACATCTATATATTGAAACCAAAAAAACAGAGAAGGACAACGGACTCCTACAAAGGGGTAAGAAACAAAAAAAAAAAAGAAAAAAAGAAATTGCACCACCAGTTCCTAAACTTTTACCAAAGTGTAATTACTATATATGGTCCTTAATTAATTCTTTTCTTACAATTATGCATCGTGTACAGTTCTTCTAGCTGTAGCTAGTTAGGAACTGTAAAAATAAAGAGTTTCAAAAACCAGTATAGATCGAGTGCAAAATGAATTAAAAATCCAATCACCATTTGAGCACCTTGCAGGGTGTCGTGACGAAGCCGCTATTGGCTGCTCCGGGAGCGGCCAGCAGGCGCAGCTTCAGCACGCACTGCACCCTCAGGACGTACTGCTTGGTTGTCACCGAACCGAACCGGTATCGAACGCGACCAAACAGCCACAATCCGACGCCGAAGCTCCCCGTGCTGTTCTGGTTCTTAAAATCCGCGATGCCTGAGCTCCCGATATCTACGTACGAACTACCCGCCACTGCAGGCCTCCACGCCGACGTGCTCCGGTGGCCCTGGTGTTGTGGAAAATAATTAAAACGTTTATTAATTTATAACTATGGAATTGCATGTACATAAAGCTAACATTGCTCAGAAAGAAAAATAATAATAATAATAATAATAATAATAATAATAATAACAACGTCACAATAATAAAAAGATAAAATAAAATTGCTGGATAAAAAGTATATAAATCTATCTTATGAAACCAAGTATATAAAAAGCTAAGCATTTATTATAACTCATTGAATGTTAAAAAGTGAGAATTACAAGGTAAATATAGTAAGATATATATAAATATTTATTAACCTATTTAGCATAGTAAGATGCAAACAGTTTTAATCCATTATTGAATCCCACGCCCTTATGAGACTAGCTACAAGAATTTTAATAATTTAATAATTAGCTCTAATTATATCTTTTATCATACTTAAAACCCTACCGTACGTCAAAGTAATCATTATATTCAATAAGTTTATATTCAACGATCTCTCAAAAAAAAAAGTTATTTATATTCAACACTTTCTATATATATATTTGGATTCGAGATTTATTGGTAGAAATAACTTGCAGACTTAAATTAAATAAAAAATTTAAATAATTTGAAATTTTTGTAGAACTTGAAGCTATTAATTAATTCCTGCTTTAATGCCATGCTAAATTATATAAAAAAAATCAGTGTCTTTGTGAGTTTAAGTTATGAGAGAATAATATTTTAAATATTTATATTTAACTACGCACCTGGTACAAAGTGGGCAGCGAGACCCAGCTGAAGCGCGCGCCGTAGTAATAGGAGTCGGCCTCGAGCCAGTCGTAGACGATGCCGACCCGCTTGTTAGGGTTGCGGACGCTGACGGTGGCAGAGAGGTTGAAGGCGAGGCTCGGAGGCTTCGTGGTGGTGGCGAGGTCGAAGCGGTAGAGTGCGGCATCTGTGACGGCAACGACGATCTTCTGCGGGCGGAAGACGAGCCAGAGGACGATGACAGCGATGCCGAATACGGCGAGGAAGGCGGCGACGGCTTTTCCGATGCTGCAGAAGCACCGACGGCGGCGTTCGGCAGCATAGGAGGGTTGGGTTGCGTAGGGCAGGGGAGGGATGGGTGGGCCGTAGTAGCCCGGTTGTGCTCCATACATGGTGTTGGAGAGAGAGAGAGAGAGAGGTGTTAGATGGTGTCTGGAGAGGGTATAAATGGATCTTTACGAGGGTAAAATGGGCAGTGGCTTTCATAGGGAGAGAATGTTGATAGAATAGTAAAATAATACTGTTGATTTTTCTTTTCTTTTTTTATTTCATTATTACTAAGTCGAGTAAGGCTACTATGCTTCTGGAAGCACGGAGGGCTCCGTCTTGGCGTTATTTTCGATGTTGTGGGCTTTGAATCGTCGATCGGCTCCGTTAAACTTGATCTAGAGTATTTGAAGTACCTAGAAAATAAATTTTGCTATTTTTCGATATTATTTGCCTAGTGAACGAAAGGGCTAAAAATCAACGGCTGAAAATAAAAATCTTACAAAACGCGATAATATGGCATTAAAAATTTAGATCAAAGATATTGATCTTGTTTTATATAGTATAAAGAATTTTCTATCAAAATTTCACGTAATTTGAATATTTCTACACCGTTAAACTTGCAAACGGCTCACTACGGCCATTAAAATTATTTGATTTTGTGCTCCTTCGATCACTAGGCAAATGATATCGAAAAATCATAAAATTTATTTTCTAGGTACTTCAAATACTCTAGATAGGTTTAGCGGGCGATCGTGCAGAGCACATCATGGAAAGACTCAGTGCTTCCGATAGCATAGTAGCCTCACACTTACTAAGTCTAGTACTCAAAATATATGTTATAATTTTACAGTATCTTTAATCGAAAACTCACGTTTCTCTTTGGTAGAACCGGATCCACTAATAATAACAAGTCGTTTCATTCAAACTATCAATTTAAACCTAGTTATTACCATTAGAATCTATAATTTCATATATATTCAATTACAATTTTGCTCTCATCTGATATGTGGTTATTGGGGTGTCACATCCTTATCACTTTTGTTACTTTATTTTACTAAAAATCAAAACTGGATTGATAAAGTCTAATTTGACAATCTTGATAAGGTATTATAAGAATTATACTGATCTTTTGGCTGATACTATAGTTTAAATAATGTTGGTAATATTCTTAATTATTGGTGCCTACGGGTGCAATGTGGGCCGTGCCGAGCTGGCACGACACACATTTTTTGAGCCGAAACGGGCTAGTGGCCAGCCCTGCCCGGCCTGGCTTCAATTTCGGGTCGTACGGATAGGGCCCAAGTAGCCTAGCGTCCTGCCCCGCACGGCCCTTCGACCTGAAAAGCACGGGCCAGGCTGTACTTCGGACAAGCCTTTTAAAATATTTATTTTTAAATTATTTTTATAAAATTTAGTTTAAATTTGATTAAATTATTAAAAATTTATAAAAATATTATAATATAGTAAATATTTAATTTAAAAAATAAATAAATAAAGTTGTATTATTATTTTTTGAAAAAAAATTCAACGTATTTGGGGGCGCTAGGGTTTCCAGAGAAGGTGAGGGTTTCTTGGGATGAGAGGGTCTCGGAGGAGGGAGACGGGGGGGGGGAGCGAGCCGGCTCGTGTTCGACTCGCGTTCGGCTCGATATTTGGCTCGCTCGAGTTCTGCTCGAATTAATTCCAAGCCGAGCTTGAGCCTAAATTTAGGCTCGTAATTAATTTCAAGCGAGCTTGAGTATTACTGAGCTCGCTCGAATTAGGCTCGAAAAGCTCGAAAAGCTCGAATATATATATATATATAGTCTACAATACCATTAATAGTACCAACCACTTGCTGTTAAGTTTTCGGTCATTGGATGATGAGATGTGTAGTTAGGATGATAGTGATTCTCTAGAATTGAGTGGGAGATTAGTTGAATAGTATAATCTAATAGGTGAAAATGATCAGAGGATTAGATCTAAGGATACAAAATTCGATAACACTACGCATTTTGTACAATCGATAATATAGTAGCCAGACTCTCTCTCTCTCTCTATATATTCCGGCTACTATACTATCTATACTATTGATAGTACTGAGCATTTTGTGCAATCGAGTTTTCTACCGTTAGATTTACCTATATATATAGAGTTCAGCTACTGTACTACCGATAGTACCAAGCATTTGGGATTCTTGAGTTCTAGTTAGATCTACCCCTTTGGCCAATTTCATCTGTTAGATCACACTATTCAACTAGCCACCTACTGAACCCCAAGGGGCTACTATCATCCTGACCGCCCATTCCTTCATACTTACAAGGGTCGAAAACCTAATAGCAAGTCATTTGCACTATTAATATAGTATAGTGGTCTAAATATATGTATACTATTATAATATAGTATAGGGCTACTATACTCTTATAAGTATAGATATCTTTATACTTATAAATTTTCGGTCGTTGGATGTGCGATTAGGATGATAGTGGTCCCCTAAGATTGAAATAGTTAAAAGAATAAATCCAACGATCGAAAACTAATGAGTATAAATGGATCTATACTCAAAACAATATAGCAGCCGAACTCTCTCTATATATAACTATATATAATATATACTTTAATTATATAAAATAATATATATTATGTATTTTAATTCTATCTATATGGAATTTAGATTATTGGACCCACAAAATCAAATCGGTAAAATTCTATTCTAATTGCTCTCTCTCTCTTTTTCACTTGCTCATGATTTATTTTTCCTAATTTTTATAATATTATAATATCGTATTTTATGCATTCATTTTATATATTGAACTATTAGATATTTTTTGTATCAAATTTGAGATAATGTTTTATAAAAATTAAATTATAGATTGCACTTAAAAATTTCAAGCGGCTCGTTTAGGGCACGAGCTCGCTCGACTCGAAGTTAGGCTCGCTCGAGCTCGGCTAATTAATTTCAAGCCGAGCTTGAGCCTAAATTTAGGCTCGAAATTAATTTCAAGCCAAGCTTGAGCTGAGGTAAGCTCGCTCGAGCTCGGCTCGTTTCCACCCCTAGGGGGGGGGGAGGTCGTGGAGGTGGAGGGGGATCGCCGTATGGGGTGGGGGCCTTGGATTTGGGTGCCGGGGCCGAGACGTTGGGTACCGGAGCGGAGGCTGGGGGGGTGGTGCGAGGACCATGGGAGACGGCGCCGGGGTCTCGCGGGCCAGCGCAGGGGCCGCTGGCGAGGGCACCTCGGGAAGCGCAGGGGCCGTTGGCGACGGCACCGTGGGTGGCGCCTCCTCCCAAGGTCTAACCTTGGGAGGAGCAAGAAGGCAAGGCCCCAAGGCCCCAAGGCCCAAGGCCCACCAAGCCATGCTGGCCCAGCTTGCTCGGCCCAAGCGGGCCATGCCGTGCTGGGCTGCTCTCCTCTCCTCGGCTTGTCACGGCCCAAGCCCATTTTGGGCCCGGTCGTGTCTGGTCGTTGGGCCACAGAGGAACGGCCTAGCACGGCCCAAAGGCTCGGGCCGGGGCGGCCCGACACGGGTGCTACACTACTCATGTCGTGCTGTAGCCCGGCCCGAGGCTGTGTCGAGCCGGGCGGCCCACGTGCCGCTTGTCCCGTTTTACATGCCTATGGGTGCCATATGTTAGATTGTATTATACAAGTTTATTTGTTTGTGCTGTAATAGTGCACCTAGAACTACCCTTATGTGTACTTAATTTTTAATATATACTAATATGCCATATGCAATATTATTCTAAGGAGTTAATTTGCGTATATATTTAGGAATACCAGAATATTGGTAATTTTTTATGTAAATTACAAAAATTCACTTTGCACGTTAGCTAATATCTCAATTATCTACTTTCATTAAAAATTATATCAATTTTGATCTTACGCTTTGTCAACTTTGTCACTGTGTTAAAATTTGGAGTTATTTTAATTCGAGACAAGGTGCATGGGGTAAAAATTAATTAATGGAAATTTTAATTTAAGGAGGAAATTGAGACTTGATTTTAGAGAGATAATTGATCCTTTCAAACAAAAGCAGAGCAACGGGTCCTAAATTCGAATTCTTTGAGGTTACTAGTTTAGTAAACTAGCTAAGTCTATATTTTTTGTTCCAAAAAAATCAAGTCTAAATTTGAGGAACAGTTTTAAATATAAAATATCAAAACACCATGCTTAATAGCTTCAATTTTTAGAGTAATATTGCTTTAACATTATTTACATATATATTAGTATACATGATATAAAGGTTAAATTATCGATTACTCAAAGAATTTAATTAAGTTATCAAAAAATTTGATACTTTTTCTCATTTCTATATATGCTAGCGACTTTTTTATAGGCCCATAATATGAATTAAAATTAAATTAGCCGAAACTTTATGTTATGAGTCTGAGATTTAAATTGAATTAAAATTAAATTAGAGGAAACTGTACATGTTATGAGTCTGAGATTTAAATTGGCCCAAACTAAATAAAGTTAAGAGTCTAAGATTTGCATTCATTTTTGGGTTTGAATTTTTTTGATAAAAACTATTTTTATATTAGTTACAATATGATTGGGATGTGTTGTGGGTGCTAAACGTGAAACTAATTACCTATTAATATAAGCTGTTTTTCTTGAAAAAAATATTTTCAAAATATTTTTTGAAATGTTTAAATATTAGTTTTATAAAGTATACATATATAACTAAATAAGTTTTAAATAGTTTTTTGATAGTTTTTGAAAACTATTATTTCAATTCTAAGTAATTTTAATTATATTTGTAAAATAATTTATAAATTGACAGCTGGCAGCATTTTAGTATAGCAAGTTAATGGGCTGTTCAAGAACAATCCATTCTGATCGAATAAAATTTTTAGGTGCAATTGCTTATATATTAAACGTTCTAATATTGAAAATACTATTTTCTAATATACCTCGTAGTTAAAATCATTAAATAACTATGATTATCTAAACGAAAATTACTATTTTGCCCTTTTCAAAATATTATTTCAAAATTTTTTGATCTTTTTCAATATACCTCTACCGTAAACCTTATCTTATTTGCCCTTAAGTTAAGGGCAAAATTGGTATTTTAAATTTTTTTAACTATGGTAGATATTTAACTCTAACTAATTTTAATTATATTTGTAAAATAGTTTATAAATTGACAGCTGGCAGAATTTTAGTATAGCAAGTTAATGGGCTGTTCAAGAACAGTCCATTCTGATCGAATAAAATTTTTTATGTATTTGAATATAAGATGGAAAATATCTCTTTATTCTAGAAATATCTTTTGGAACATTTTAAACCAAATAGACTGAAAAAAATGTGTAGAAAATTTTTCTCACACTACTTAACCGACCCTAGCTAGCTAGCTAATTATAAGACGCGCGGGCATGCAATTCCATTATTCGACAGTGGAAAATACAAAATGGAAAACTAATCTAAGTGTGAGCTCCGTGCTTAAATTTCGTTTTTCGATGTTGCGATTTTTGAATCGTCGATCGGCTCCGTTAAACTTGATCTAGAGTATTTGAAGTACATAAAAAATAAATTTTGTGATTTTTCAATATCATTTGACTAATGATCAAAAGGGCTCAAAATCAATAATTTTAATGACCGTAATGAGCCGTTTGGAAGTTTAACGGTGCAAAAATATTCAAATCATGTGAAATTTTGATAAAAAATTTTTTATACTATATAAAAGAAGATCAGTCAGTTTGATCTAAAATTTTAATGTTGTATTATCACGTTTTGTAAGATTTTTATTTTCAGTCGTTGATTTTGAGCCCATTCATTCACTAGGTAAATAATATCGAAAAATCGCATAATTTATGTTCTAGATACTTCAAATATTCTAGATGAAGTTTAACGGAGTCGATCGACGATTCGAAAATCGCAACACCGAAAACGAGTTGAAAGCACGGAAGGCGCCGTGCTTCCGATAGCATAGTAGCCTTACTCCTAATCTCAATATAATAATACTGATCCGCATCTTAATTTCTTTTAGGAAGAGCAGCTTGCACTTTATCGTGTCGACGGCGGTGCCGCCCCGGCCCGCGACGTCGACGTCCATCCGGAGCTCGGTGGCGGTCTCGCTGCGCTGCTTGTTTACAATCCGGTGTCGCAGGTGGAAAATAATAATCTATTTAAAAACGTACGAAAGGTTAATTTCACCAAGGTTATTGCAAATATAATAAATAAATGACAAGTATATTCTTACAAAGATTAAATTTTATATATTATTTCTGTAAAAATTTTAGTATTTTAAATATATCCCTCCTATTAGAATTCGTCAGAAAATTTTAGTTAACCATAGCTTAAATATGTTTGGGATTGCGGGGAGATCGCTTTACGTGCAGTGAGAAATTAAGTTGGAAAAATACCAAACGATGTGATCGCTTTATGTGCGGTGAAAAATTACGTTGGAAAAGTACAATATCAAACGATCATTCGGTTACGCTATATTTTCCGCGGTCCCATCGGAGAAAGCAGAAGTATATTCCTATATATTTTTTCCACAACTCTATTTTATCTTAGATAGACCTCAATACCAAACTAAGCCTTAATCTTGTCTTGATTAATTAGTTTTAAATATTTTTATAACTCTTATACTATACTATTTTGATTTTTAGAGGGATATATTTGTGATGGTAAATTGAAAAGTAACAAATTAGAGGAAACATATATATTTGAGAATATTACAACTTATGAAAATTTGAACTGAAATTTTCACTACATTTTGTCATTCATTATATTTGTAAGCACTTGTATAAAATTAACCCTTAACTTAAAGTACATATTAGATAAAGCCGAAATTTAAAATCTTCGTAACAAATCCAACTGAAAAACAAACTAACAATTTGAACATATCTTCAACAAGAATTACAATGTTTTCATAAACAAGTCTTATAAAAATTAATTAATTACTAGCACATTCATCACTAGCATTTGGATACTCCACATCGCATTTCACCCTTTGAAACGAGTTTTTTCCCGTGGATCCTGTCCCCAATTGCACTGTGAAAGGGCATCTCGCCAACAGCTCACAACGAAACTTTTCCGGCTTGTAACGTATACTAGCGCTGAGTTGCACCTCCAAGTTGAAAACCCCGGTCCGGTTTTCGCTTACAAAGTTGTCGAGGCCGGTGCTCCCCAAAGTTATGTCGATCGAATCACCGCCGATCGCGGGGCGAAATATGTTGGTCTTTTTAGGATGCTGGTAGAAAGTCGGGAGGGTCACCCAGTCGAACCGCTGACCTTCGAAGAGGAAGTTGGCCTGCAGCGAGTCGAAGTAGATCCCGTAGTAATAGTTAGGGTTGTACAGCCGAACGACCGTGCTGAGGTTGTAGGAAATAGTGGTCGGCTTCGGGACGAGGGCGAAGCGGGTGAGCGTCGCATCGTCGATCGACGGTCGAACATTTAGAGTGGTGCTTAAAACGATCGGCAACACGACTATGAGGCCTACTCCAATAATGCAGGTTGCTGTGATGCAGTAGCAGCTGTAGTCGCGCATTTTCGCGAAAGGGCCGGAAAGCTATAGCTCAAGATCTAGAGACCGAAGAGGAGAAGAGAATGGAGGCTCGTGAGAGATAAGATGACTAGTCTAAATAGATTAAATGGGGTTCTTAAAAAAAAAAAAGAAATTTACTCGAAAAAAAAAACACGTTTGTGCCACAATATATATATATTATATTATTCTTTAGCTTGACGCGTAGGTCTAAATTTGAAGTCAATAGGAAATTGAGTGGTAATTTGCGATTTGGAACCATAGTTAGTTAATTCGAATTCGGCAAAAATTCGGTACAAATATAATTGATAAAATTCGCCTTCTAATTTTTAAATTTTTTAAAAAATACGGCTACAAAACGGATTCGTCAATTATTCGGATACGTAATTTATACGAATATTATACGTTCACCAATTAAAAATTCGAGATAAAAAATTCAGCTATTAAATTAAAATTTTTTTCTCTCAAGATTTATGTTATTAGTATAAATACTCATATTTCTTAAAAATATAAGAATAAAGAGCTAAAAAATTAAGCAAATTAAAAAAAAAAATGGCAAACTATATTATGCCTCAAAATAAATAAATAATTAAGCAAATAAAAAATTAAAATAGTTCATAAGAGATTAAATATTTTTGGTCCACTGATTTTTTTTCTTTTTTATAAGGAAGAGCTAGGAGGGCGAATGTTTCGGAATTTTTTTTTTTTCTTGGGACGAGGTATATATATATATATATATATATATATATATATATATATATATATATATATATATATATATATATATATATATATATATATATATATATATATTCTGTTTTGGGCCGTTTTTTTGATTCAATTATTTGCGAATAAATATTTTTGTCTAAAAATTAACGTTTTTTTCCGAATTTTTGGAAAAATACGAAAACGCCCGTTTAATTCGTTTTTCCCAAAATTCGCGAATAATTCGATAAAAATTCGTGAATTTATTAACTATGTTTGGAACTCGGCCATAAAATATTATTTTTATTATTATCATTCGTTTCAACCAAAAATGTGGTGTGATATCTAGGGCACAACATGACTTGGTAAACGGTCTACATCTAGTACCTACTAAATAATGTAGGTTGACTTTGCAATAATATAATTTTTTTGTAATGATTTTAAAGATCTTGTACGAAACTTAATGGAAATGGTTGCGTTGAATTAGTCCAACACTTCAATTGCATCGAAACTTGCTTATTTTTTATTGGTTTGTTCTATCACCCAAACAAAGCACGATAATTAAAAAATTTATATAGAATGATTCCTACGTACGTGTGTGTGTGTTTATATAATTTTAAATAAATTATATATATACATGCTAAAGCTATCATATTTTTATAAGTATAAATCCTTTCGTATTTATAAATTTTCAATCATGGGATAAATTAATATACAATTAGGATGATAGTAGTCCACAGTTATGATGATAGTAATCCCACAGAGTTGAGTATGTGGTTAGTTAAATAGTATGATCTAACGGATGGAAATAATCAAATAGATAAATTTAACGATCAAAAACTCATGACTACAAAGTGGTATATACTCATAAGAATATAATAGCCGGACTCTCTCTCTCTCTCTCTCTCTCTCTCTCTCTCTCTCTCTCTCTCTCTCTCTCTCTATATATATATATATATATATATATATATATATATATATATATATATATATATATATATATATATTATTTTTAATAAAGATATTTTTTAGATGACACTTGAAAAAGAGTCCCTACAATTAATATAATAAATAACGACGCTTCAAAAAGCGTATCATATGAACTACCTACTGTGTCAAACTAATTTATTAAATGATAAATTTTATTATTATTTTTAATTTTTTAACGCTTTAAATCGTCATGATTTTAAAAAATTATTATGTTTTAAAGCATCAAAATATATTTTACTAATACTTCTGTTGGATAAAATAATTAAATACCCAAATAAATATTTCGCAAAAATCGCAAACCTTTAATTTGCGGAATGTAATACGATTATCAGGATCGAATCTCGTCTTGTTTTACAAACTCGTTAATCTGCCAAAGACTTGTCTCTGTTTGTTGCACGTTGTTCTTGATTACTCGTTGCAATTCGGCTGCTAGAGTCGATCGCCGCGCACTGCCCAAATTCCTAGGGTTTGGGATGGTGCCCTAAAGCGAATCCAAAAAAGAAAATTTTTGTGGAGAGATAATTTTAAATTTTCGTTCTTTTTCGTATTCTGTAAATACCCCATCTATTTATAAGCCATAAGGGAGACATTAATCCTAATCATATTCTAACTAAATCTTATATAGATAGAGATTTAAACAGATTAGAATTAATCTTTTAGATTTATTTCTTATCACATGTAGACTAGGAATATAACATATAAATACAAATATTTATTTTTTATTCCAGATGAATTAAAAATATTTTAGATAAGTCTCAATGTGGACGAATCTTATAACTAATACTTAGTGTAAGCGTCGGTATATGTACATGACGTCGACTCTTTAATTATTTGCCGACGTCATGAACAGATGCATTAATTCAAATGTGACATTGAACTATATTGCGTCGCTTTTAAATAACGTTTAATATTAAATAAAACGTTCTTAAATATTAGTTATCTTGCAGTACTGGAACTAACCTTCGAAGCTCGAAATTGCCACCCACGTAGCTGCACAATCGCTTCGAAAAAGATATTTTCTAACTACAATATTTAAAGGTCAACTGCAGGACAATTTCTTCTCTATGACGAACTCAAGACATTCTAGCATGCATGTTACTCATTGAATTATTAATGCTTATAATAATTGCTAGAGTACAGAAATGTTAGTGCAGAGAAAGAAGCACTGAACATGCCCCTAAAAAATTTTCGATTTTTCGATTTACCCCTCTTAGAAGGCTAATATTGAAAATACCCCTTCTACGTTCCAATCTATTTCTAATATACCCTTAGAGTTAAGATCTGTTAAGTAACTCTGTTATCTCTATAAAATTACTATTTTGCCCTTTTCAAATATATCCTTCTACCATCACTATCTTTCTTATTTGCCCTTAAAATCAAGGGCACAAAAGTATTTCAACTTTTGGTTTTTTCCAATATACCCCTCTACCGTCACCAACCTTTCTTATTTGCCCTTAAGTTAAGGGCAAAATTGGTATTTTAATTTTTTTTAACTGTGGTAGATATTTAATTCACGTTTAACCCAGATTAATTTAACAGTAGATAAGCTGCGGTATTTTGCAATAACGGTGGAACGTATGAGGGCATTTTAGAAAGAAAAAAAGAAGGGATATATCGCATATTTTCTTATACATGTGGAGAATATAGACAATAATCCATATATATATATATATATATATATAGGCTAAGGCTACTATCCTATTAATAGGATAGGTGCACTTGTCCTATCAAGTTTCTAACCCTTGGATGAGAAATTGTAGGGTTAGGATGATATTAGTCGGTTAGAGTTGAATGGTCACTAGGATTGAGTGGTTCCTACTGGGTTATAGTATTTAATCTAATGATTAGAAATGATGATAAGAGTTGATCCAAAGACTAAAACACTGATAGGACAAGTGCTCATATCCTATTAAAAGGATAGTAGCCGGACTCTCTCTCTCTCTCTCTCTCTCTCTCTCTCTCTCTCTCTCTCCATATATATATATATATATATATATATATATATATATATATATTCCACTTTTGAATAATATTTTATATGTATGATTCTTCATAACTAATAGATAGAGTGAAATATATGGGTCTAAATTGTTCCGAAATCGAGCCTTAGTTTGAAACTTAAATTAAATAGGAGAAAATTAAAGAAGACAGGAGAAATGCCAGGATTCGAGCTTAATTAGAACCTTTAGTTATGATACCACGTCAAAATAATTTGAAATAGCTGCTTCAATGTTTAAACTATTTGATCGAGACCAGTATTTTTATATTCTTATATATGTTCAACACTTAAAAGATTTTTTAAAAAATAAAAACTCGGCCCATCATGCATGTAACCTTGCACGAGTCACGCTGCCTAGCTATATATGTCCCTGGCGTTTCATTTTGTATTTATTAATCACCGACATGTGACAATATAAACGATACCTTTCAATTAAATTCATTGATTCACTCTTTCACGACATTAATCATGCATGCATGAATCTTATAAAACGCAGCGGAAGTATATATTCGTTCGTACCTTTTTGCGAAAACATTAATCATGCATGAATCCTATAGAACGCAGCGGAAGTATTCGTTCGTACCTTTTTGCGGAAGCGATTCGTGCTACAACGCGACAAGCTCCGGATCGTAGAGGTTGATTCATGTGTCTTCGGATCGTCATTGAAGATCTTTTAAGGCTTCAAACTTGCGCTGGATCAAACTATAAACGAGTATGAACTGAAATCCGCCGTTCAAGACCCTAAAATAATAGGTTAATGGAATAATAGGATAATGGAGAATGTGGTTTCAACGTTTTTCTTGTTCTCTCGCCCGCATATTTATAAGCGATTACAAAATCCTAATAGGTGGTGCGTAAGAGATAAGGTCAAATCGGTTATCGGTTATTAATTATTATATACTAATATATTAATAATTTATCTCTAATTAACTTTCAAATTTAAAAGCGAGATTAATATCCCAATCCAATTAGATAAATATATAATAACCGTCGGATCGAGCCCGATCATGGGCGCACCTGATTCGATTTAACCAAATGCCAACAAATCTGTTCGGAATATTGAATGTGTATTTATTCGCATAAATTATCACTTTTCTTTATGAATATTTTGGTAATCCGAAGAATATCGTTTTTTTTTTTTTTTGAGAGAGAAGGTAGCACGCTACCTACTTCATTCATTGAATATATGAACTATGAATATATGAACTAGGCTACAATTAATGGTGAGGCATCTAGGGCCTCGAGAAGGAAACAGGAAAACGCTAACATAAAGCGCAAAAAAGAAAAAAAAGAAAAAAAAAAAACTAAACTAAGACCGGAGGTGAATATCCCACGATTTCCGCAACTTAATTAGTCGGCGTACGACTATCATGCATCGGATCTAGTTGCATGTTTCTAAAAGTCAGGTCATTCCTGGCCTTCTAAATAGTCCACGCAGCACGCAGCCCAACATATGAAGAATATTGTTAGCGAAACTCACGTCCCCGTATGACAAGTATTAGTTTTTTGACAAAAACATTTCTGATTACCATCATACGGGTAACTCAGGTCACATTTGATCCTTTGAAATGCACGGGAGGTAGGCCCTGTCGCCGTTAGCTGCACCGCGAACGGACACTTCACCAGGAACCTACAATGAACCTTGGGCGGCGTGAATCGCACGTAAGCGTCGATTCGGACCTCCAAGTTGAAGAGCCCAGTCTGGTTTTCTCTCATGAAGTTGTCGAGGCCAGTGCTCCCTAGGGTGATGTCAGACTGCCCGCCGATGACAGGATAATAGTTGTAAGTCTTCTTTCGGTGCTCGTAGAAGGTCGGGAGGCTCAGCCAGTCGAACCGCTGGCCTTCGAAGAGGAAGTCAGCCTGCACCTGGTCGTAGTAGACGCCGTAGTCGAAGTTAGGGTTGTGAACGCGGATAACCGTGCTGAGGTTGTAGGAGAGCGAGGTCGGTTTCGTGGCGAGGGCGAAGCGTGTCAGTGCGGCGTCTTCGACGGAGAATTGGGGATCAAAAACAATGCTTAAAACAATCGGCATGACAAGTATGAGGCCGATTAAGCCAATACCGACGATTACGTAGCAGCAAACATACCATATTTTATTATTATTATCCATTGAAAAGCAAAAGAGAGAAAGAGAGAAGTACAGGAACGGAGAAGCAGCTTAATTGATTTTTTTATACATGAGTTTTGAAGAAGATCATTTGTAAAAGGGAAATATATTGGAGATAGTTTGTTTAGATTTTTTTTCTTTTTAAAGAAATTGATAGCACGCTATCCGCTTCGTTTATTTCATAAGTCGTAACAAATTTAGGCTTAATTTGATATTTAGGCCTATCCAACGCTATTAGATAAAATAGAGTTGAAAATATAATGTAACCGACTTATCGTAATATATGTAACGCAATATTACATACGAAAATAAATAGAATATTTTTTCAACATCCGCACGTAACGCAATCTCCCCGCAATCTCTACTATTGCACTTGATAACCATACCATTGCCGTATAATTGCGAACTAAGTCCAACAAATACCTGTGGATATTGGTAATTAATTGGCTTGAATATACATCTAAGCGTTACTTACAGTCTTACATTAGCATCATCCATGGGAACGAATATATACTTGATTTATGTTCCGATTATATTCATTTCGAAATGAAATTAGAATAATAATAAGATTAATAGCAGAAGAATAATATTTATTGTCTATTTTTTATTCGTAGATGTACTGACTTTACTATTTGAGAGCAGTACGTACTGTTATAAATTCAAAGGCTAAAAAATTGAGAGTATGTATTATTCATCTACTAGTAATAATATATATATAGAGTCCAGCTACTATCCTATTAAAAGGATTGGAGCCATTGTCCTATCAAGTCGTTTTGATTGATCGGAACTTCAAATTGATAATCGGCACCGTTGAAATTGATCTACACAATTAGAAATGTTTAGAAACCAAATTTTGTAATATTTAAAATCATTATCAAGTTAATCTTAAGAGTTAAAAAATGAACGGTCATAAATGAATAACATTTTTAAAATAGAGGTTAGACTTAATTTCTCAATTCATAATCAGAGTTATCAAATATTATCTAAATTTAAAATAGAGGTTAGACTTTCTCAATCCATAATCAGAGTTATCAAACATTATCTAAATAGTATAAAGATATATTTTTTATCAAAAATTCAAACAATTTGGATTGCTCTACACCGTTAAACAAGCAAACGGCTCATATAGACCGTCAAAAATTGTCAATTTTACGACACTTTGATCACCCTATAAATAATTTTTAAACTTTATGAAATTTAGTTTCTAAATATTTCAAATACTCTAGATCAACTTCAACGACTCCAATTATCGATTCGAAATTTCTATCATCAAGAACTATTTGATAGGACAAGTGCTACTATCCTATCATCAAGAACCATTTATTATTATTATCCTTTCAAGGTTATCCACAGTTTCTATGTTGTTGCCTAATATATTTGGGTTGATTTTTCCTCCTGGTCTGTCCAATAAAAATAAAAAAGATTAAAATATGTGGAGATCCCCTCAAATATATATGGTACAATGTAAAATAGTCCTATCAAATTTTGATTGAGACCCCTCTATTTTTAGTTTCTAACTTGAATATATATTTTTGTACTTATTTAAGTTAAAAATTTCACCAAATTTAATAATTTTATTAGTTATTAATTTTTTTTAATCTAATTTAATTTTCTTAAAGGTGCTTAATTAAAGTCATTAAAATTGATAAAATCAACAATAAATTTGTCAGAGATATAGGACTAGAAATTTTAAAATAATGAGGTTGATCTTTTAGTCTGTTCAATCTTTATTAATTTCAGTTTCCTTCTCGATCCCTTCTTATCTCAATCAAACTTGCTTAGAACATACATTAGAGCTAATTAAATTTCTTTTCTTTAATTATCATGGACAAGAGGAAAAGGAGGGAGCGGAAGAGAAGGTGGTTAATTGTGATGGTTGTTAAATATATTTTTTATCAGCTTAATTTTTTTTTTTTTTGGGGATTTTTCTTATATTCTAAAGTGCGTGGAACAATCCTCTTCACGCTGTATGTGTCCTCTTTAACATGGACAAGTTAATATGAATGTGACAAGCGCACCTCAAAGGTGCTAAAAGAGTAAAATATTTTGCTATAACTTCTTTCCTTTTCTCACATAATAAGACTACTTTAGTAATTTATGACAAAATTAAGTTAAATTGTGCTGTGCATTAAATAGTACGTATAGTATATTTCTTACATTTTATTTATTCAAGAATTTTGTGTTTTTCCTTTGGCGGCGATCTGGTGGGTCGTTTGGACGGAACGCAACAACAACATCTTCGGAGACAGGATTCCGAACGCTGACCGAGCTCTTGAACGTGTAGATTCGTTGAGGAAAGACTGGACTGAAGCTCTTGACCCGCGACCGCGCAATCCGCCGTGATCTATCCTTTTGGTGTTTTTCTTCTTTCTACCTCGCCTCAATTGATCCATTGATCGGAATGATTCGTGGGCGTGGTTTGTTTCTATAGTTCTGTTTTCTTTCGTTTTCGTTTTTGTTTGGTTCGCTTTTCGTACTCGGTTACCCGGTCTTTAGGAGGTCATAGCTGCCTTCACTTTGTCTGCTAAGTTTATTTTTCCTTAACGAATGAAGCAGGTAGCTTGCTACCTCTTACTAAATAAAAATAAAAAATAAAAAAAAAAGAAAGATTTTTGTGATTTTTTAAGTTTTAGTATTAAATATGAGCTTGATGAAATGGGTAATTAAAAACTTGTTGAATTTTGGATAAATAGTGTAAAATTTATACCCATTTACTAGATGTACGTACAGATAGTATTACTTAAAACAAGTGTATGAAACTGCTCTGCAAATTCAAAACAAGTGTATGAAACTACTCTGCAAATTCATTTAATTCTGCTCTTGAATTTATAACAGTACATATATAGTCACACATACAAACAGTTAAGGGTGTAGATAAATATCATTGCACCATCAAAAGGAAAAAAAAAAAAAAATTATAAAATTATAAATTTCGATTCTTCCTGAATATTGAATAGACACCCATTTATTTACACAACAATAACTCTACTTCATGAATGTTGTGATGATCGAAATATATATATAATATTGTTAGAGAAATTTACCTCATGAACTAATCATCATCACAACTATTCGTTTTCTGACAGAAACAGTTGGCATTACCATCATAAGGGTAGTCCATGCTGCACTTGGTCTGCTGGAAGGCGGCCGTCGTAGTTCCTGCGGCTGCCGTCAGCCGCACCGCGAACGGACATGTCACCAAAAGCCTGCAGTGAGTCTTCTTGAACCGCACGTAAGCGTCGAGCTGCAGCTCCAAACTGAAGAGCCCCGTCTGGTTTTCGCTCACGAAGTTATTGAGGCCGGTCGTCCCGAGAGTGATGTCTGACTGGCCGTCGATGGCAGGATAGTATCTGGAAGTCTTCTTCGGGTGCTGATAGAAGTTCGGAAGAGTGAGCCAATCAAACCGCTGTCCGTCGAAAAGGAAGTTGGCCTCCACCTGGTCGTAGTAGACGCCGTAGTAATAGTTAGGGTTGTGGAGACGAACGACGGTGCTGAGGTTGTAGGAGAGCGCGGTTGGTTTGTCGGCGAGGGCGAAACGGGCGAGGGTAGCGTCTTCGACGGAGACTTGAACATCGAGAGCAATGGTTAATACGATCGGCAGCACGATGACGAGGCCGATAATGAAGGTTGTGATGATACAGCATAAAACTACGTTAGTACAGCTACCCATTTGGAGAGGGAGGGAGAGACGCAGGAAACTAATAAAAGGCTTAAGAAAAACAAAGAGAGAAATGTACGTAGCACTGTGTACTTAAAACAAGAGCAGGAATTGTTTAGATTGGTCGCTTATATATATATATTCCAAATGTGAAAGTCAACATCAGCAATTGAGTCGTAATTTCCTATTGTACTTGAGCCATATATATATATATATATTATAAAAATTTTGGACCAAGTCAAAGGACTAATTGCGTGTGAACATTATCATAATTGGCTCGGATGCTTCAACGTATAACTTTGATAGTAGTTTATTTAGTCGTTACTGCAGGGAAATACATTATATTATATATGATAGTGCTGTGACATGTTAGTTGACGCCGAATGTTCAGGGTCAACGAGAGACCTGCGGGAATTTTCATTAATTTGTATCTTCTCCAATGGCCTCTAGAGTTTAGCAAACTATTTTTAATTTTTATAAAAAAAAAAAAAAAAGTGACTGGAATAGGGAATTAATTTGGCCTTTAAAAACGATTAAGTTGTAGGATTAATGCCCAAAGTGAATTATAAATCAAAAAAATGAAATGTAGAATCTAATTCATTCCGATCTGGATTAAGTTTCGGATTCGGGTTCGGGTTCTGGTTCGGACCCTATATACATAAAATCTATACTCGAATTCAAATCCGTCAAACTTTCTCCTTTTATACATGTCTTAAATCATATTTATTTAGCATCGATCGTATAAACCTATCATGTTCGGATTTTGGAACCGATTGGCAACCCCAATCATAGATGGCCAAGCCATGCTATATATAGCCGGTCGATAAGGCACCTAGTGGGAAACAGACATCTCCCAATTTAGTAGACGAAAAAAAAAAACTAGAATCTATAAGAATACATGAATTGTGAACTAGAATGAAGCCTCCCCCGCATTTTCGGAAGATGTGGGCCCGTGCAGCACATATCATATTCTTTTTTTATTTTTCTGCCCACTTTAATTCTTTTTTATCCCATCTCCGTCCCAAAATTCCAACCCATCATGGCTTAAGAGCACTGTCGCTCTCTCACCTTCTGTCTAATTAATTCTTTACTGTCACCCATACCATTATACGTTCTCCCCCTCCATTAGGGCTGTAAGCGAGCCAAACTCGAGCGAGTTGGAGCCAGCTCGAGCTCGGCTCGAATGTTCAAAGTCGGCTCATGTTCGTCTTGAGCTCGTGACGAGCTTGAAAACTCTGGCTCGTGCTCGGCACGAAACTTAATCGAGCCGGCTTGTGTTCTGCTCGTTAGCTCGATTATATAAGTAGGAAGAAAGAAACCATAAACCCAACCATCATAATAATTTGAATTCTAACAAAATCTAATTAGATGCTCAAGAGAGATAATCCCTCCCGTTAAATCATAAGAAAAAGAAAATAAAAATAAAGATCAATGGAATGGACCTATTGAAAGCGTCGCCGCTGAAGTTCGATACCAGGGGCTTGCGAACGGCGAAGAATCCCTGTCGAGGGTGTGCGAATGGCAAAAGCAATTAGGTTTGTGCGGCGTGGTTGTGTGAGAGACAGAGAGAGAGAGAGAGAGAAAGAGAGAGGCGGCTGTGCGGTGCTTGTGCGAGCCTGAGAGAAAGAGAAAGAGAAAGAGGCACGTGTGTGTAGCTGTGTGCGGCAGTGTGAAAAAAGTAAGGAAAATGGTAATTACGGTTTAGGACTTAGGAATAGAAAGAGTGGAACTTCTTTTATGGGCCTATGGGCCATGAGTGAAAATAAGAAACTCTAAATATAAATGGGCCTATAGGCCTCTTTTATAAATAAGCTGAAATTTTTTTAAAAAAAATTGAGCTAAAAATTTAAAATTAATAATCTGTATTATATATTTATAATACAAATATAATTATATATATATATATATATATAATATAAAATTATATTAATATAAAATAAATATAATCGAGCTGTTATCGAGCCGAACACGAGTGAGCTGACCCTAGCTGGTGTTCGGCTCGTTTCTTAAACGAGCTGAAAATTAAGACGTGTTCGCTCGATCGTTTACTAAACGAGCAATGCCGATCTCGAAAGCTCATTTCAAGCCAAACACGAGCAATGGATTGCCACCCCTACCCTCGATTCTCTCTCACACTCTCTCCCTATATCTCACTCTCACTCTTTTTCACTCTCTCATTCAATAATTAAAATAAAAGTAAAATAAAATTAAAATTAAAATACAAAATAAGAATAATTTAAAATTGAGCTTGCACCTTAAAACATAAAATTGAATTTATAATTTAAATTCAAACGAAAAGTTAAATACTATAAATTTACATTAAAATGTTGAAATAATAAGCAAAAATTTTAAATATAATTTTTTAAAAAAACATAAAATGTAAAATTGAGTGGACAATTCAAATATAAAACTACTTTTTGATTTGATTCAAATTTAAACTTGTCATTAATTTTAAATTTACATTTATATATCAAATTCAAAATTCTTGATTGAATTTATATTTTAATTCAATTTCTAATTCAAAATCTAGAATTAAAAATTAAATTTCTAAATTTAAATACTTTAAATTAAAGTCAAAATTAAATTAAATTTTAAATAAAAATATAAAATATCATTGAGATATTTTCATGAAGTGCATTATTTTCATCTAGATTCAGGCCGTTAATCCAGCTTTCTAGGTCATATTGGAAAAAGGGTGATCGAAAAATTTTCATTTTATCCGAAAATTAGAATCGGAATGCAACTCTCGCATGCTGAGCACTCACAAATGGCTTCTTTTATTATGGTTCTAATTCCTGAATGAAAAAGGCACGAAACAAATACAGCTTGAATTTATTTATGGGCTCTTTTTTAGGCTATACTGGCTTACCCAGTATATAATGTGCTTTTATCTTTTTCTCTTATTGAAAAAAAGACCTAATTGTAAGATAATGGATCCTCGTTGCGTTAAACCACTTTTGGTCAAAATGACCAAAGCGTGGCAAGAAGGATGTGTGGATATGGTCCATACGATATTCCAACAATGTTGGAATGGTCAAAGTTGAGTTCCAAAAAAGATCGAAGGATTTTAGCATTGCTTGGCGCGAAATAGCGTTGAGCAATGCCAAAGCCGATACTGTGCGGTACTTAACCTGAAGTATCGGGGGTAGTAACGATGCAGGAACAACCGGAATGGTAGCTTTCGGGTTGCCTCTATCAAGCTGCTTAACCGGTGACTAATTCAAAGAGTATACCGATACCCTAAAGCAA
Source organism: Aechmea fasciata (assembly GCA_025177825.1). Lineage (NCBI taxonomy): Eukaryota > Viridiplantae > Streptophyta > Magnoliopsida > Poales > Bromeliaceae > Aechmea > Aechmea fasciata. Next base: position 2,441,597 of record CM045934.1, read on the forward strand.
CCCGAGAATAGCAGCTCTCGGGTTTGGGCTGTTGAATAGGGGTGTACCCGTGAAACATTCCCGCGTACCGGTACCCAATGCTGCGAACAGTAGATTTTGGTCTGCTACAAATAAGAAGAGATCGGGGGTTTTATTGCAATTGTGGCAGCTTATAAAAAGACCCCATCTCCCCCCCTCTCTTGTTCACATCCAAAAGAACACCTCCAACACCATTTTTCTTTCTCTCTCTCTAGGAGCTCTCGTCCAAGTGGAGATTAGTGGAGTGGAGAAGATTTGAAGAAAGATTTGAGGCTTTGGAGGGGAAGGAGCTCACCTACAAGGAGGAGCTTGGAGCTAGAGCTTTGGGCTAAGATGAGGTTTCTTATAAGATACTTGTTAGGCTTTGATTTTATACCCTAAATCACCTTGTTTTCGGTCCCTTGCAAGATTAGAAATCTAAGAAATCTAAGTAATCCTAGAAATTCCATATTGGAACCATGGTGTTCATGGCATTGAATCCTAGGGTTGAAATAAAAATTTTTGTGAAATAAGGGTTTATTGTTAAATTGACATTTTGTAAACCTAATTGAAAATAAAATCGACATCGTGGGCAACTCGAACAGGAGTTCCTACGGGCGTGTGGCACGGTATTGAAGAAAATGACCGTTTTTGCTTTGTTTCCGCTTGTAGGGCCGAGACAACGACGTCCTAAAATCATGAAATCGGATTTCTAGCATCGTGACATCATCTAAAGGTGTGGGGTGTTATCCCGAATCAGTTGGACTTCTTTCTATGTCCGAGTTACATTTTTTAACATACATATATATATATATATATATATATATATATATATATATATATATATAGAGAGAGAGAGAGAGAGAGAGAGAGAGAGAGAGAGAGAGAGAGAGAGAGAGAGAGAGTCGCTATGGTGCTTGTAAAAGCACAGATCTTGTTGTCTTGTAATTTTTTTATCGTTAGATCTACACCTTCTATCATTTTCACCCGTTAGATTATACTATTAAACCAACCACCCACTTAACCCAAGGGGGCCCACATCATCCTAACCGCACATCTATTAATCCAAGTGCTAAAAATTTACAAGCACCAATGACTTTATACTTTTAAAAGTATAGGAGCTTAATTCATATATATATATATATATATATATATATATATATATATATATATATATATATATATATATATATATATATATATATATGGACTTTGCTCCAATTGAAAATGTCATAGAGCCACCGACCGTCCCTAGAGCAAGTGGCAAAGGGTTGGTGGTTGAGTCATGGCCAAGTTCGAATCCTACCGATTCAAATTTATAGCTAAGTTTATTTCTAAATGAAATAAACGAAGCGGGTAGCGTGCTACCTATTTCTCAAAAAAAAAAAAGAAAAAAAAAAAAAGAAAATGTCCTAGAGCCATAAGAGTAGACGCCATCAAATTGCCCCCTTATTGTACAACATATTTTCATTTTGCCCCCATTTAGAAAGTTGCATTAATTTCCTTCTCCTATTGTTTAGCTTATTTTTAATTTGCTACCCCATGTTATACAAGATACTCTTAACTACTCTATAGATTAACATATTTTTCACCTTGCCAGTCTATATTTTCGAAAAAATTCTTACTTCGCCACCTTGTATGACATAAATTTTTTTGTGAAATAAAAATTAAACTATATACAGTGCGATAACGTGCAACAGTTCGAACCACATGATGAAAAAGTAAAATTACACTGTACCAAATTAAAGAAGGTGGGGGCAATTTGAAGTTTACCCTTTATTAACTATTTAACAACTTCAAGTCAACTGACTAAAACAACTTAAATTAAAATAATTAATAAGTTAGGAAGTCTCCTGCAAAATGTCCAATAGTTTAGTAACTTTCAATACATTTTCATCTAAAAAATAAATATACAACAACAAATTTAAAAAAAGAAAGAAAAAAAAAAGAAAAAGAGAGAGAGAGAGAACTAACGGCGCCCGTCAAGTCAAACTTCGACGCTACAAGTCGACATCTGCTGGAAATGATAGCTCGCCGGCCCAACGCCGTTACTGTTATCGACCGTTAAGAACGCGGGACAGTTCACAAAAATCTGGTAGTGTGCGGAGACCCAGGAGCCGACCTTCCACCGGAGCGTGCCGTCGACCTTCACGTTGATGAGCAAAATCCCCGCGGCCTCGTCTTCCGCGAGCGCGGTGGCGAGGCCCGGCGTGACGGGGACGTCCGTCCCGATCAGGTACGGCGACCACACGGCGACGTCCTCGTGGCCCATGTAGCTCGCCGGGAGCTGCACCGGCACCGTGATCTGCTGCTCCTTGTACACCGCGTACACGTCGAGCTTGTCGTAGTAGATCCCGACGCGGTCGTTAGGGTTTCTGGTCGTCAAGGTGATCTGAATATATAAAATATTAAAAGAATAGTTATCTATATATACCTCTCAAAACTTTTGAAATATCTTATATTTTTTTTATTTTAAATATATTTCTCGTGTATATTTTTTCGTTATTAAAAATAATTTCGTTGTTAATATTCGTTAAATTATTTCGAGTTAAATTTCTATCGTAGGTAAATTAAAGATAAAATATTTTTTTATCCTAACTTTAGGACAATTACAGTTAAATAATATATTTAAAAAAATAAAATATTAAAATACATTTTTTTGTTCCTAATTAATTAGAACATCATATTTAAAAGCCAAAATAATAATCTTACAACTATATATAACGGCTGTTTCTAATAATTCACTAACAAAATTTAATTCTACAAATATATTTGAAAGAAAAATTGGAATGGTAAAAAATTAATATTTTTTATATTAACTTTCTAAACTAGATAAATAATTAAATAAGTTTTAAACTTTTCAAAAATATGTAAGTATTTACCCCAATCTTAAAATACCGGTGTTTGATGGCTAAAAAATTTATGCTTTTTAGATAATACAAATAAATAGTAGTGGATATTCTCGCACTTCACTAATCCCATTTGCAATTGAAAATTTCATTTTTTTTTTTTTCGCAATATTCTGAACTTAAATTCTTTTGCATTGGCACCACCAATTTATTTCAAAATTCGCGACATAGGTTTATTAAAACATGCAAAAGAATTAATAATCAAGAGAGATCACAAAATATATAATTTTAAAATAGTTATCGTTTTACAACGGTTTAAGGCTTTTACGAGCGGTGGACGGAGAGGAAGTAGTGATCGGGGGAGAGGGTGAGGTTGGAGACGGTCGTGCCGTCGAGCTCATACTGGGGCTTCGACGGGTGGAGGATTAGATAAATGATGAGGACGATGAAGCCGAAGAGGACGGCGAGGCCGACGACAAACCAGGCGACGATGCACCATATCTTCCTGCTCCCGCAATCGTCTTCGCAGCAGGAACTGCAGGCGAAGATCGATAGTATCGATAGAACCGGGCAGCACTCGCAGTCGTCGTGGTCGTGGTCGTGGCCGCCGCAGTCCTTCGCCATATTTAGCTGGCCTGATCTCTCTTTCTCTTAGGTTTCTCTTCTTTCCCAAGTTGAATGCAAATAGTTAGGTTGGATGAGGGAGACAAAGAGAGTCTACAACCCTTTTTGGGTTGTAGACTTTGTATTTCTCAATTAAAAAAGAGAAAAGGAGAGAGTGGATTTAACCAATTGTCTTAAATAATGTTTGATTGGGAGATAAGGAGTTTTTTTTGCTTAGAGATAAGTAGTAGCTAGACAAACAACATTAATTGGACATTGGAAGAAAGAATAATTGAATGGCTTATTTGGTATAAAAAAATTTTGTGTGATTGAAAGTATAGAGATTTATTTTTCGCTTCTTAAATGAGCTTATACTATTCATAATTTGAAAGGATATATATTATATTTCATCTATAAGAAGATTTATTTTATTACAAAAAACTATATGAAAAATATAATATAGTGTTCTAGTATATATATATTCTGTCCCAAATTAACTTTTGTAATCATTTTTATATACCAAATATTACAAACTTTTTGGGCTAAATGAAAGAGATATTAATTTGGAATAAAATGATCATGCATCTTCGCTTGATAAATGAGAAGTACGATCAAATGTTTGGAATATATAACATATATATTTAGCCTTTTAAGTTATTTCTTTTCGTAATAAAATAAACCATTAACAGATGAAACATTCTATCCTACCCAATTACAATGTCAAGAACTTAATTTAAGGAGCAAAAAAAATCAAAATCCTACATAAATCTCACTGGAAAAAAATCTTAATACTAATTTTTAGAGTATTAATACTCTACTTGTCACATGCTTTTTGTATATCCAAAAATTGGTATAGATCTTACACATGCACCCCTATTGTTGGATTGATAGAAATTTAAATAATTTTTATTAAAAATAAAAAAAAAAATTGGTGTAGTAAGCAAAGTATAATAGTCTTGAGATGGACTGGATATAAGATAATAAATATGCCCCACTTTGGGATGTACGGATAGGTTCGCTCAACAAATTTATATATTCTACCGACCGTCTCTAGCTGCAGTAAGCGAGGTTTGGTGGTTGGTACCCGAGATCCCAAGTTCAAATCCTAGCTGATTCACATTTCTAGCTATGTTTATCTCTAAATGAAATAAACGAAGCGGGTAGCGTGGTACCTAGGGGTGCATGGCAATATTCCAGCTCGATGTTCGGGAGCCAACTCGTATTCGGCTCGAAATGAGCTCGACATCGGCTCGCTCGTTTAGTAAACGAGCCGAACACGAGCTGAATTTTTCGACTCGTTTAATAAACTCGAACACGAGCTGGGGTCAACTCGCTCGTGTTCAGCTCGATAACAACTCGAATACATATATTTTATATTTACATAATTTATTTAATTTATATTTATATATATAAATAAATAATTATATATATAATATATATATTTTTATTATTTAATTTTTAGCAAAATAAAAATATAAATGCGAGCTTAATTATAAAAAGACTTATTTATATTTAAAGTTTTAACTATTAGATCAAAATCTAATGAATAAGATTTTATAAATTTATATTTTTAATATATTTAATCTTTTTTTTTTAATTGGCCACAGTAGCTCGAATACGAGCCGAATTTTTCGACTCGATACTTTAATGACTCGTGTTCGCTCGTTTAATAGCAGCGTCTTGAACACGAGACCTTGACTTGTGTTCGGCTCGTTTACACCCTAGTGCTACCTATCTCTCAAAAAAAAAAAACTATAGTACAATATTATATCAAATGTTGGCTGAGGAACAGATCTCAGCCGTCAACATCCAACGGTTGAAATCCATCTTGCTGCGTATGCGTCGTAAGCATGAGTACGTAGAGAAGTCGTGTCCCAAAGAAGATAAGTATTCCAAAAAATTATTAATTAATGAAGATAATAATTATTGTTACAAATATAACAAAATTTCTGATGATTTTTGTTTCATGAAAATAAAATTAGCACTTTTAAAATCTTAAATTAAATGCATGTCACCCTCTTGACATCAAAAGCAATATTATTTTAAAATTCTACTCAAATAACGGTCCGAAAATATTACTGAGTTAATGATCACTGAATCAACCAGTAATAGTGGGTCTACTACTAATTATTGATTGAACAAATGACGTAAGTATAATGTCATAGTATTTAATTATTAATAAATTTATTATATATAAATTAATTTTAGGAAAAACTTCAAATACCCTTTGTGGTTTCACTTTTTCTCATTTTAGTATCCTGTACTTTAAAGTGTATCAAGTTACATGTGGTTTTGCACTTTTTTACTTTAGTACCCTATGATTTAAAGTGTATCAAATTAGTACCGTGTGATTTCGTATTTTCTCACTTTAGTAAATTGATAAAAAAATAAAATCACAGGGTACCAACTTGATACAAAAATAAAATTACGAGTATTAATTTGATGTACACTTTAAACCACAGTACTAAAGTGAGAAAGTGTGAAACCACGAAACTAATTTGATACACTTTAAACACTAAAATAAAAAGTACAAAACCAAGGGGGGTTTCGAAATTTTCCCTAAATTATATATATATGCATTATTATTCTTGTACCATAATGAATTGCAAGATACAAATTCCTAGACTAAATTATAAGTAAATATAAGTTTTCAAATATCACTTTTATAAGAATAATATATTTGTGAGAATTGAAAATAAAATTATTTAAGTTGATTTTAGGCGGTCAAATTTTAATATATATGACTTGATAAAAAAATCGGACCCGTTTAATATTAAAATCGGACTAGTTTGTTCGGTTAAATAATTAAACCAAAGGATCGAACGGTCTAATAAAAGGATTGAGCCAATTTATTTTTGTGGACTTGGTCATGGTTGGACTGGCCGAAGCGACCAATTCGAGCCAGTTTCTAAATCATTGATCAAACGTAAATAATAACATATATAGTACTCTAAGCGCGGTGGAGAAAAATATTACTATCATTGTTGTTATAAAGATTTTTTTTTTTTTTTTGGGAGAGAGAGCTAGAGATAGGTACGTACATAGTACGCTACTCGCTTTGTTTACTTTATTTAGAAATAAACTTAGCTGGAAATGTGAATCAATTAAGATTCAAACTTGGAACCTCGGCTAGCTATCAACCACCAAGCGCTTTGCTATTTGCTATACAAAGATAATTGTGTATTTAAAAATTGAGAAAAATAAATTTTCTATTTTTTAGTTATCATAATTTAGTTAATTGGTTGCACTACAACAAAATATATTTTAGACGACGTTTATTTATAGCGTCTTTAATATTTAGTATTTGTCGACACTATGATTAAACGTCGCCAATAAACATATGTTTATCAAATATTTATATAAGTTTTCCAACGCTATATTAAAATGTCGGTATATTTATCACGGCGTATTCGTTTAACGACTTTCTTTCTTTTGACTTTTACAAGTATCGGGATTATTTTTGCGAATTATTATTAAAAGTATATCAAGAGGTCCCGGTTACCATGCATGATCCAGCTATCATCAAAATTTCTGAGAGAGAGCATATTAACTAATTCTAACAATAAAAAAAAAATATGTTTTTCTTATAATATATATATGTTCCTACTGAACCTATATATTCAGTTGTTTTGAAGAGGCTAGAGAACTAAAAAATGTAATAAAACCTAAATTAAATGCTTGAAATATATAATAGTTTCATAGGATTAATGCTTGAAATATAGAAAATTTTAAATTAAATGCTATGCTTTTAGAGGTAATTAAGGAGCAACGTGCAAGTTTTGTGTTCCGAAGACAAAATAATGTTTTAAAAAATTAAAGTGGGATTTACTTACTCACTTCTCAACAATGAAAATTATTTTGTTGCTACTGGTTAAATTATTATACATAACACACTGAACGATAGAAATAAACTATTTTTTCAGAGCAAGAAATTGAAGGGGCTGTTCAAAAGCTGAAGTCAGCCAGAACATGAGGAAATTACAAGTTTCGTGAACTCAACTTCACCTCCCATTCTACGGAAGTCCAAAGGCCGCTCTTTCGTACAGATATGGATAGGCATTATAACAAAAACGATCTATAGCGACACTTTTAAATATAAGTATATGTCGAAAAAAGTCTTTGCTATTAAATTACCGACACTTCTAAAAAGTGTTGCTTATATGTGGAGTCGCTAGGTATATAGTGACAGGTTAAAGAGTGTCGCTATAAAAAGAGTCTTCTTAATTTAACAACACTTATTTAAGCATTTAGCAACCGCCGAAACTCTATCTCGTTGGCTGCGGTGGCGGAGGAGAACGACAAAGAAGGGCTGGGCTCTCCGTCTAGAATTTCAGTGGATTGAATGAAGGGAGAATGAAAGATGATAATCGATTTTCCTTTTCTTTTTTTTTTCTTTTCTATTTGTAATCGGGCCAAATGAGCTGGGTGTGGTAGGTTGAGTAGAGTAATCTTTTATTTCTGGTTGGATTGGGTTTTATATTTAGACATTAGTAGATATTTTTTTAAGTTTTAGAATAAATGAAATGACACAAAAGCGTTCCAAACGTATATGTATAATGCAATTACATTGTAGTGAGGAGTCCGAATGATTTCGCGACGACTTTCTCAAAATTATGAGTACTTCAACCTTCCAGATACAAAAACCAAGTAAAATCAAGGTGTTTTAAACGTAGTTTTATTAAGGCTTCGAGTAAAATAGATTACACCTATCTAATAAATAAAATGCGTCAAACAGAAAAACTCATGCCTACAAATTTTAATCTATTAGTTTATATTGAAGTCATTATTCTCTCGTTAATTATTTGATGTGACATTATTTATGTACTAATTTAAAAAATACATAAGGTTGGTGCGCAAATTGCATGCCTTAAATTCCGTGAACTTTTATTATAGTGAATAATCCATACACTTGCACTTTCTCTTAAAATAAGTTGGTCAACTTCAAATAATGCATTAACTAATAAAATGTTACAGCATATGGTTAAGTTAGGTGGTAGGTCACCATAATTCCCTATGGTTTTGCCTCAAAAAAAGAAAAAAAAAAAAAAAAAAAAAAGAAGACTGAAAATACTTACGTCACTACAACAAAAACGATTTATAGCGATACTTTAAAGTATGGATATATATCAAAAAAAGTGCTTCTAGCTAAATTACCGACACATCTAAAAAGTGTTGCTATATGTGGGGTCGCTAGGTATATACTGACAGTTAAAGAGTGTCGCTATAATCTAAAAAAGTGCTGCTAATTTACCAACACTTATTTAAGCATTTAGCAACCGCCGAAACTCTATCTCATTGGCTGCGGTGATGGAAGAGAACGACAAAAAAGGGCTCTTCGTCTAGAATTTCAGTAGATTGAGTGAAGGGAGAAGGGGAAATGGTAATCGATTTTTTTTTTTCTTTTCTGTTTGTAATCGGATCAAATGGGCTGGGCGAGGTGGGTTGAGTAGAGTAATCTTTTATTTATGGTTGAATTGGGCTTTAATTTAGACATTAGTAGATATTTTTTTAAGTTTTAGCATAAATGAGACACTTATACAAAAGTGTCCCAAACATGTGTCGTTATAACCTAATTTTGTTGTAGCGCCTGAAATATAGTGCAAGTGGAAGGATTATTTTGATCATGTATCCAAGGTGTCATAGTACAATTCATATTTGTAATTGGAATCATTTATACTACATTTGAAGTGTGACATAATTAAAAGCAATAATTGGGTTTGAACTTAGTTTGGATAATTAGCAAACCTTGTTGACCAGGGTTTTTGTAACTTAATTTGGACCTTCTCAAAAATAATTAAGGGAAAAATAAAAAGAAAAAGATATTGCGAAGAAACATTCAGTAGTTGTAAGAATATTTATATATCTTGCCAACTAAAAAAAGAAATTAATATTTTACCATGGATGTCATGGGATAAAGGACTTGTTTGTATCATGAATTGAATGCTCAGTACTATTTTTTTTTTTTCCTTTCTTCTCTTTTGAGAGAGAGAGAGAGAGAGAGAGGCAGAGAGAGAGAGAGAGAGAGGCGGCACGTTATCCGTTTCGTTTATTTTATTTAAAAATAAATTTTTTTTTTAGAGATACGTAGCACGCTACTCGCTTCGTTTATTTCATTTAAAAATAAACTTAGCTAGAAAAGTGAATCAACTAGAATTCGAACTTGGGACCTCGGGTACCAACCACCAAGCCCTTTGCCACTTGCTCTAGAGATGGTCGCTAGTGCATATTTTTTTATTTGGGTTAAATGCATACAGGTCCCTACAAACATAGTCAATTGCGAATATATCCCTTCAAAATGGAAACTCCATAAGTTATCCCTGCAAAAGTCCTTAGTAATGCAGATATATTCCTACCATCCAGATCTGTTAGAAAATTTTCATTAACCACGATTAAAATACTTAACCATGGTTAATTATAGTGTGAATTAACGTATTTACCCTTCTTCCTCTTCCTTCTCTTCCTCTTCCTTCTTCTTCGTCGCCCGTGAGGAGATGCGGCGGCGATGGCGGCGAACCCTCTTCCTTTTCCTCTTCCCTCTTCTCCTTTCTCCCTTTTTCTTCCTTCTTTCTTCTTCCTTTTTCCTTTTTCCTTCTTCCTTCTTCCTCTTCCTTTTCCCATTTCTTCGTCGCCGACGTTGAGGGCGACGATCTCCGGGTAGAGCTCTGGCGCCCAGCGTTCTTCTCTTCTTCGTCGCCGACGAACCCAACCCCGCTCCGCCGCCGCCGCCGTCCGCTTCGACGGTCCAAAGAGGAAGAGAAAGAGAAGGGAAAGAGAAAAGCTTTTGGAGGGATATATTTGTGAGGATAAAATGATCATTTCACGACTTCATTGTTAAAAAACAAACAGCTCATTAATGGAGGTTAACTATAGGAACATATCTGCATAACTTGGGACATTTGCAGGGACAACTTATGAAGTTTCGATTTTGTAGGAATATATCCGCAATTGACTATGTTTGCAGGGAGCTGTATGCATTTAACCCTAAAATTTAATATGATGCAATACTTTACCTGCAAGATAATCTATCTTATCCCAAAAAATAATTTGAAGAAAAAATATAATATATAATTCAAGAGATTCAATTACATTCCTCATCTACCAATATGTTCAAGTTTCGTAAGTAAATAAGAAGATATACTGAGAAAGATATTCATGCATCCAAACAAACCGTAAAACCCTGCCTCCGTTTGGTTCGGAGTTAAGGGGTGGAATAACTCCTTAACCCCCATATTATTCCCAAACACCTTTAAAAATAGGTGGGGTTAGTTAACCCCACCTCAAATAGATTATCCGAACATTAACCGCACCTAACCCCACCAAACTCTAACCAAATACTATTTTCTATTCATAAATACCCACTATCCTTCTTATCCTACCTATTCTAACCAAACACTATTTTTCACTATTCTGGACTAACTCCAACCCCAACCCAACACAAAAATACTCTAACCACATCTTAACCCCAAACTTAATCCTATCCCTGGAATAACCACTTTTTCATTAACCCCGAACCAAACGGGTTAAAAGACTAGGCAAAAGCTCTCCTAAAAAAGCAACAATTTAACAAGTATTCCCTTTGCTTATTTCTATTCCCAGGAACATTACTACCACTGTTTAACAAGAATCCTATCATACCAACGAACGTTTCTCAAAATATCATAAAACATACCATATAACTCGTATCAATCTTACCGGTACCGCATAAAGTGGATAATGTAAATTCTTCCACCATCCGTTTCAACAAGTCTTATTTTGTCCACAGATCTGACTATTTACATCATACTCTGCAAAGAATACAAAGAAAAAGAGAAAATAGAAGGAAAAGAAAAAGGAAACTTGAGGGTAAGCACGGACAACAGAGATCCACAACAAGCAATAATGCATCTGTAACAACCTCTTAGAGATGAATGAGGGTAAATAAAACAAGGGCAAAAAAGGACAAAGGATACGAGAGCTCTCACGTAGCCCGGCCGGCTTCCTCATTCATCATCCCTTTGAAGCTCTTCGCCAACCATATTGCGGTTTCTCTCGGAGAGACCTTATCCTTCCCAAATGGCTTCAAAACAACGGCGAGCTCTTCAAGCCTATTGTGCTGTAGCAGTTCTGCAGACAGCTCTAACAACCCCTCAAGTGCCTCAGCTCTCTGTCTGAATGATTTCACATCCAAAGTTTCTTTAGCTGGAGCTTCCTCTTCCTTCAGTCCACCACTCGCCTCCAAAGAAGAATTTGGCCTAACTTCCACTGGATTTGATTTATTATCATTTTCTGAGCTGTTTGGCTTTTCTTTGATGATATTGGTGGGGTGTCTTAGACTTGGCGAAATGCTTCTAACATCCACATCTTCTCTTACCACATTCAATAGCTTACCCACATCCATGTTCGCGACGCCCATTTCGACATTCTCTACAGCCGTTTGCTGCTCGCTACCAACGCGGAAGCTGCTGTGGCGTATGACGTGTATGACATCGTCGAAAGCCGGGGTTAGATGAGGAGCCACTGTTTTCTCCAATGCCTGATTAGGGATTGATCCTTTCTCTATTGCTGTGTTTTTCGTAGCAGCTGATACAAAGGGGACGACATCAGTGATGGACGAGAGCAATTCTCTAACGGTGAACTTGTCGTCGCCACCGCTCTGCATAGCAATGGTGTTCTGCTCCGGCTTCCTGAGTGGTAAATCATCTTTACAGACAAATTCTTGATCAGAGTTCGGGAATGAAGGTTCTAGAAGTGAGCTCAAGCTCATTTCATCGTTACTATTAGTGCTCTTTTGAAGATCCTCTGCAATGGGCTCTGGACTCAGTGAAGGTCTAAAATCACGCTCTTCTACAGAAGGAGACGGGGGCTGGGAACACGAGCACGATGAAATCTCAGAAAGCCCAACTTCATTGGTATGCTCGGACTTGCCCATATGTTCCTTGGCGACAATAGGCAGAGATTCCTTGATAGGATGAGATTTTACAGCTGAATTGCTTGTTTCAGCATGTTTTACTCCCGAAGGGGTTAAAGAAGGCTTTTCAGGCTCTGGGGATTGACTGACGATGTTGTTGGGGCTACGGGCCGGTAGGAATGGACTCTTCTCACGCTCAGAAGTCGTCTTGATGGGAACTGGTTTTGTAATTGCTGTATTTGGAGGGCTTGGGCTGTCTGCACCAGCTGGTCTATGGGCAGAAATAGCCGGCCTTTTATGAATACTAGAAGGTGGAGGTCTTTGCTTTGTCTTAGCAGAGATACCATCAGCAACGACATGTTTGGTAGGATCAGTTGGAGATACCGTATCATATTTAGGCTTGACTTTCGGAGAAGTGTCAATAATAGGTAACTGCATCAAATGAAAGGCTAGAATATCAAAATAATAATACAGGGCATATATATATGTATAGAGAGAGAGAGAGAGAGAGAGAGAGAGAGAGAGAGAGAGAGAATCTGGCTATGTGCTTTCAAAAGAACCAAGGTGTTGGTGCTACAACCTTTTTGGCCATTGGATCAACCCTAACAGCCCTTGGATCATGCATAATGGTGGGCTCCACAAGTAATCACCATTGTTCACTTTTAATCCAATGGCCAAAAAGGTAAAACTAAGGAAAGCATCACGACCTTGGTGCTTTCAGAAGCATTCCAACTGAGTTTTACATATATATATATATATGAGTCCAGCTATGGTGCTTGTAAAAGCACCAAGCACTTGGTGGTTGTGAATTTTTTACCGTTAGATCTATGACTTTGATCATTTTCATCCGTTAGATTATACTATTCAACCAACCACCCACTTAACCCAAGAGGACCCACATCATCCTAACCGCACATCTCTAAATCCAAGGGCTAAAAACTTATAAGCACCAATGACTTGGTGCTTTTAAAAGCATAGGAGCTTAATTCTATATATATATATATATATATATATATATATATATATTATACCCCAAAAAGTGCAGTGGTTACACACACATTGAAAATTTAAATAAAAAACCAAAGCCTCATCTTTAAGTAGGAAGTCATCCAATTAATGAGGAAAATTTGGTTTGGTACTCGAAAATGTTTTTCAAAAATATTTTTGTAAGCAGAAGGATGCATATATGTAAGAAATTAGGTTTCCGAAGGGCATAAAGTTCAGATTTTGCAGAGACAGTCATACAAATAAGTATCTTTGAAGCAGTAAATATGTAGTTCGGTCCATACCAGATGCTTTCCAGGATTAGATGCCTGCACTTGTTTGGCCAAGTCAAAGTTGGTCTTGACAGGTTCATCTGGTAGCACCTCATTAGACTTTGAACTAGAGGAAGTAGCACTAATAGGTTTGGAGCCCTTAAGGTAAGGTTCTGGAACATTCTTATTGCCAGGAGCACCACCCATCTTTAGACGACTAGCTCTCGCAGGTGAGCTGCTTTCTCTAGGTTTGCTCTCCTCTTTAAAAGCCATTAATATGTTCTTAACAGTCTTCGGTTGCTGATCAACATGTATGCATTTCGCTGAATCTTGTCTCTCTAATTTGGAACTTGTGGTGGAACTTGTGGTGTCTTTATGAACTCCATGATTAGTCAAAACATTTTTTGACTCAATTGACTTGTGATCAGAACTCGGTGTTAGAGCTGATGTGCTTCTCTCACTAGAATGTATGCTGTCCTTGTCACTGCTGGAGATGCTGCTGCTTTGGCTTTCGGACATGCTTATCTGACTACCGTTTGAAGTGGGGATGGGCTTCTCTGGTGATGGCTTTCCATGTGATGGGTCAGGGAATGGACGGTTTTGATTCACATAAGGTTGCAGATATGGATGTCTTAATATTTCAGATGCCTGTTTATAAATTTAAGAAACATTAGACACACATAGTAAGCGCGTGAGGGAGACCGTTTCAAATGTCAGAAGTTAGAAGGAAGCATACATTCGGCCGATGCTCTGGGTTCTTTCTCAACATGCTTTTGATAAGTGTTTTCCTGTATGAAATAGAAGGAAGAATTTTGTCAATATAATTACACCTTACAGTGATTTTATCTTTAACTAGTTTTTCCTCTTTTTATCCCCTTTTTTTCCAGTGGAAATCACAGCATCCAAGCACTACAATTTCTCATGGTCAAAAATTAACCACAGTTAAAGACTCGGAAACTATGTTCAAAAGGCCACAGAATTTAATTTTTCAAGTCAATACGATCAATGATAACAACTTTAAACCACTAAAATGATGATATATCAAAATGGAGGGCATGCCATAAAGTAAGTACTATTTTAGGACAGTACACAATTCAATCAATTTATCACAATGCAATAAATATAAGGGTGCTAGAATACTCACAAGGAGGAAGAATAGCACGCAGGTAAAGGACCAATGGAAGATCGATTTATCTTACTTATTAATCCAGCCATATCCTGAAATCAACATTGGGCATTACTATAATCAAGGAATGTCTAACAAATTTTTAATATGAAAAGGAAAATGGAAGTGCAGCATACAGAAAATTCCTAGTATACTGGGAATATAATTATATTGTCAGATTTACATTTGTTAATGTCCAAATTTGTAGACCTATGATATAGAGTCACAAAAGAGGGCAGTACACCGTAGTTGCATATTATAGAAATTATTTTCACACATAGAAGTATTGGATCACAATTGTTAACAAATGTGTCTTCTTGTTAAGACAACGATTCCATGAAACACAAGGAATCTGGCTCAGTTTGTATGGAAAATTCTCTAGGAAGAACAGACAAGCCCAAAAAAGAGGATCCTACATTTTCCTTTTACTGAATAGGTGAAACAAGAAAGAGAGTAAGAGGGCAGAAAAAAACGAACTGTTACTCCCACCGCAATTCATCCTTCTACACTCCATGTTGCAAATGGGCAAAGCACACAAAAAATGTGACAGATGGGGAAGCAACTTATCAGCTACCCCGGCAGCCAACTATAACTAGAGCTATGACCATAGAGCAAGCAGTAAAGCTCCACTATACGACTTCAGTAATGTCATTAGCAGAGAGAGAGAGAGAGAGAGAGAGAGAGAGAAAGAGAGAGGAGCATAACTACGATCATGAGCCCTTATATACTATATTCTCAACTTAGAACTGTAGTATGACATCAATGAAAGGGAAAGAAGGGGTACTAGAATCTCACATCAATCTACAGATAAATACATCTACTAACCTGGTAAGATACTTTCAATTTTATCTGCTTTTTCTATTGCAGAATGGATGGATGTTAGAAGAAAACAAATATGTGAAAAATTATGTCAGGTAACATAATATTAACGAAGCTTAGTACTTGATCAAAACAAAACAATATTTAAACAGTTTTATGATTCACAAACAATCCATATTTGTCTGTTTTCTATTTTTGCTAACATATCTACCAGCTAAAGAAAAGATTTTACTATTTCCAGAATAAGGGATCTTTCTAATTACTTTTGTCATTTGTGTTCCATTCTATTTATAAACTATTGCTCAAAGACAATGCGTAAACCTACTACATATGCGGACTGTGTGCATATACCATATGCACCAACGACCCATGGACACACAACAAGAACACGAGCAAGCCAACTAGTGTCAATATTCTAGGTAGACAAAAGTAGATTAATATTGTATGTAAATGATAAACTTCAACAACAACTTCTATCTACTAATTCTTTCTAATGAGAAAGAGCATTCAAATGGTCTTAACTGAACATTGAAATAATAGAAGAAAAAAGAAAGAAAAGATTACACTGACATGATTATGAATTTGATTTTCCTTTAAATAGTTTTTCTTTTAAATTAGGATAGCAAACTACATATAAGCATTTGCATGACAGGATAGCAAACTGCATTAGCATCCAAATACATACAGTTATACTACATATGCACTGTCTACTGACTTGACCGTCAGCCCAAACTGCAGCCACCTTCAGAAAATGGTTCTTAATGGCCTCAATTTATCTTGTGGCAAGTTGCAGCTACAGAATTGGGTAATAATTTCATAGGTTAATTAATGATTTCAGCAAATAGTAGCATATGTTATAAGCATGCCCAGAATGATTTGATGTTTTCTGTGGAACTCCAAAATGGATCTGAAACTAAGGTCCTAAATAAATTGAAATTTCAAAAACAATTAGAATGGTTATTAAGAAGACACAAAAGTTGCCCCCAAATTGACCAACCTAATTTATAGAAAACAACAATTTGTCTGATATATGTCATATCATTTGTCATTCTTTTATCTCTTTTATAAACTGCAAGTAGAATGGAACATCAGTCTAATATACCAAGATGGTATCAAATCAAGGTTTATTACAACATTTTGGATTCTTTCTATTTTTCTTAATAGTCTGGAAACTTTTCAATCAATATTGGAAATACAAAGCCACGTCAGCCAATACGTTCAAAACCACCAGAAATGAAGCTCTTTGAGCCAGATCAAAAATAGAAACCTCGATTTGAGTAGTTAATAAACTCATTATCATTCAGATGTTAGAGTAGATTACCAACACACTAACATGTCACTAGTATATATAAGCTTGCAAAGTTGCACGAGACCAGCAAATTTGAAAGAGAAAAAAACTAGGTATTATTGTCGATTAGTAGCAGTATGCCATAGCTATGCCACAACGATGCAGCTGAAAGGAAATGACAGAGACGTACAAAAGCTTTGAATGCAGGCCGATGAGCTGCCATCTCATACATACAGCATCCTGTCACACCAAAGCAGACACAAGATAAAAAGTTACTCTCAATTCTAAGCATACTTAAAAGCAGAAAAAATTTAAAGGCTATCCTACCAAGAGACCAAATGTCTGACTTGAATCCATAGGGAATATCTGCAAGCAGCTCCGGACACATGTAATTTGGAGTTCCAACAACCTGAAAAAAAAAAAAATGTAATACCAACCATAATTTAACAATCAAGGTAATCAAACATTATGCAACCTGATGAATGTATAACTAATTAAAGGCGGTTATAAATAAGCTGACATCATTAGGTAGTTATGCTACACTTATGGCAAAACAATGCCATTTTTGGCAATTTCTATTAGTTATTACTGCTGCATAAATAGAAATACAGAAAAGGAAAATGCCTGAGCAGAAACTGGATAAGTTCCAATAGTTTCATGTCAGATACTTCTTAAAATGAGGGGTTTAAAATCCAAATAGTAAACTAGACAACTTTAAAAGGACAGCTTCCTATTATGACATGTGCAATCACAGTTCAACAATGTAGTGATGGGCTTTAATATAAGTATAAAATCTTACTCAAGAACTGCACACGAAAGAACTTACTTAAACCAAGAAGGGAGAGTATCAGAACAGAATTTAATATAGAATAGCCTATTCTGATGTGAAAATATGCATGCAAGCATTTTAAAATTTCATGCTGTTCAAATTCATTGATGCCAAGCAATAGTTTCACAAAGGTTTTATTTCGAGAAACAAATGGTATTTTTCATAATCGTATGCATGAGAAGAATATATACTACTTAACTGCTTACGTAAAGAATTAAAACTATGGGAAAGATAATAAGGTGAAAAATTAGAATAGTAGTTATATAAAGTAAAGGAAAACCATACAGAGGAAGCTAAGTCATCTGCCTTTAAAGTCTTAGCAAGCCCAAAATCTCCTGCGACACAATTAAAACGAAGTGTTACCAAATCCAGGCCAGGAAACGAAAAGAATAAGGGGTGTTTGGTTCCACGTAAAACCGCGGAAAACAATTTTTTACAAAAAAGAGCTTTCGATAGAAAAAAAAATGTTGTTTGTTTTCTGATGTTTGGTTTGTAGGAAAAGAAAATAAAAAAAAAATAATTTTTTTTCTTTTTTATTTTTTATTATATAAAAAAATATATTTTAAGTTTTTGCTTAAGTATATATTAATTATCTATTTTATACCATGCTTTATGCATATATGATGGTACTTAATTGCACTATATATATAACATTAATTAATTAATATATATTATGCTGGAAAACCGAGCTACACCGCTCACACGGTCCAGGAGGCCTTGCATGCATCATGGACCGAGTGAGTACTCCAAGCCACAGCACCACATTTTTTTCCCTTCCGTTATCATTTTCCGATCTATTAGAGCAGAAAATAAAGAGCAGGTTTTTCCGCAAAATCCGTGAAAGTATTTTATGCAAAAAAACTATTTTACAAGCGACCAAACGCTTGGAAATTTGTTTTCCAAGCCGAAAATAATTTTTGGCTCAGTTTTACCACCAACCAAACATCCCCCAAGTTAAAATCATTTCCAATCATGAGCAACTAACCAAGACGAACATCCTGATCCTTCGTCAGAAATATGTTTGAGCACTACAGGAAGTACGCAAAACAAATCACGTAAACATAATCAAAAATAGAAAAGCATACATGTTTTACTTCTAATCTTGGCACGCACCTTAAGATCTCGGTGCAAAACAAAGTTGGAATGCAAGTACTCAACAGCTAACAACAGTTGAGCAAACCACTTCAACAGTTTCTGAAGAGCATTAGCAATTATTAACACATTATCAATTAATAAAATTTTCAGCAAAGTATAACAATATCTACAAAATTCATTGTGCCACCTCCTCAGGAAAGTACGTTCCATTTGATCTCTTCATCAGCTCAGCCCTATTAGATGCCATAAAATCCATAGTAAGGGGAAATGCACGATTTATTGGAAGGGAAAGATAAAAGAAAGCCCACATTGCCGAAGGACACTCACATATCTCCGCCTTCACAGTATCCAGTGACAATGCAAACATAGCAGCCCTACAATCAAAGCAAAATTTCAACAAAAGCAGAACCACAAAGGCCCAAACGAAAATCGAACAAGCTATACAAGATGAAACCTTCTCCACCCAAGCTTCCTTGAACTCGACAATGAAAGGGTGCTGGAGCCGAGCAATGAGAGCCATCTGCAATCAATTCTCCACATGATCCATAAGGAATTGTTCTTTACTAACTAAATTCGCAAGAACAAGTCATCGATCGGTTCGTTTTCACTGACCTCTTGATGAGCAGATCTTCTGCAGCGTTCGGTCTGCCTCGCAAGTCGAATCTTCTTTAATACATACCTGAAATCCAAATGATCTCCAAGATATTGGGAAGCGAGAATTTCATACCTAAAATTAAAGGATGAAAACAACTACACATCGGGATAACCCGATTCAAACTTACTTCGTTTTCTCCTGCTTATGATTCACGAGAATCGCAGCCCCGAAGGCTCCCCTGCCGATCTGCTCCATGATCTCATACTGATCCATCCGCGACTCCATCGATTCAATCCCCCACAACAATAAACCAGTGCAAATTTCCAAAGTCGCAGATTTAAATACTCAAAACCATCGGGTTGTTTTTTCGCATCCACCGATCTAATTTCTCACCAACCACCTCTACGTCATGCAAATTAAAGAGCCCAAGTATACATCTCTCTCACTCCGAGATCGAGATCCAACGCTCTAATACAACAAAATCCGTACTAATACTCTCACAAAATGTTGGCATTTAATCCGAGATCGGATTGAGATTAGTACTCTTTTGCCCTAATAATCGGATCCGCGTAGGTAAAATCCTTACCGAATCTGATCTCGCGCCATCGCCCACCACGCATTGCTCCTATCGTCGCCTCATCGCCTCCGCCGCCTCTTGGATCACCGCATCGCCTATCTCCGCGTACACTTCGCCATTTTTCGCCGCGAAACCTCCGTTAAAGCGAATTTGAAGGAGAAACAAGATCGGATCGACCTTCTAGAACGATCTTTTCGATCTCGTATGAGATTTTTTTTGGCATTTTTGTCGGAGAATGGGATCGAAGAGGGCAATGTGGCTCCCCTCTCTCTCTCTCTCTCTCTCTGTAATTAGCTCTCGCGCCGGAGCGAGCGAGAGAGGTACTTAGCTCGTTTTTTAAAATTAATTTTTATTTTTTTGGGCCTTTTTCTCGCGTCGTTTGATCAATTTGGTACTTTCAAAACTATAGTGGGGATCTGGGAAGAGAGATAGAGAGATATGTTGAGCTTTAACCATGGGTTTTAAAAGGGTTAATTGCATCATTAGTCCCTAATAAGTCGTTAACCTTTTCCTTTTTGTCACATTAGTCCCTAACTTTTCTTCTTCTTTTTTCAGATATAATTACCAATATATATATCCCTCAAAACTTTGAAATATTTTATATACTCTTTTTATTTGAAATATATTCCCCGTATATTTTTTTCGTTATTCAAAAATAACCCGTTGTTAATACCCATTAAGTCATCTCGGTTAAAATCAAATTAAATTATCAGAATTAAAAAAAAATCAAAGTAACTTTTTTGTCCCTAATTTAAGGACAAATAAAATAAAAATGATAACAATAAAAAGGTAAAGTGTAAAAAGTTCAAATATATATTTTATTCCTATTTTAAAGACAAATAAGAAAGGATAAAATAATACTTTTATAGAGATAACGACTATTTCTAATAATTTACTAATATAATTTAACTCTAAGTATTAAAAAAACTTTGAATATTAAAAGAATATTTTTTATATCAATCTCCTGAAGAGATTCAAAAAAAAAAGTCTAAAATATCTTAGAAATATATAAACAATTGCCCCTTTTTTTATCTACTGTTCTATCTCAATATTTATATATTTTATTACAATTAATTCCCCACTATTTAAAATTTCGTCCTACTCTTATTTTTAGCTGATGCTACTAGTGCCAGTTTTTGGCATTCCCTCTTTTTCCATAAGCAACTCCTGTAAAAAAGTCAAAAGTCAAAAATCAAGTAAATTAGGTTTCTAAAATAGAAAGTCAAAAATCAAGTAAATTAAAAATCCGAAACAATCAACAAAGTGAGGCGTATAAAAAAATGCAAACTCAAAAAGCACACAGTCGATTTGTTTCGAGGTTCGGCACTTTGCCTACATTCCCGCCAACTTCTCAACACAAGAAAATGTTGGATCTCCACTAGATGATGCTTTTGCGGGCAAGTACTAAGCCTTCACACCAACACCTTCTTCTTATCAAGCTTCAAAACTTTGCCTCTCTCTTTTTACAAGATTAAATATCACTACAAGTTTCACTTAAGTTCAGAGAGAGAATAGAGAGCTAAGAGTATTGAAAATGCTGAAGGTTTTAAGCTCAAACTGAATTGCTGAAAGAAACTGGAAAACACCATAGAGTCATCTATTTATAGTCTCGGTCAGCTCCTGAACGTTGCACTTTCGGGCGCCCTAAAGTACTTCCGGTCGCCCAGAAATTCTTCATGCGCATAGTGTTTCCAGCTGCTTGTCAGAACCGTGCGCCGCTTTTCTGGATCCGTACACTGGGCTGTCAGAATTTGCGGGGGGCCAATACTTGTGCGCTGACTTTTCTGACAAGGTCGGACCCGTGCGCCACTTTCTCTGACCGCATTGATTGGGCTTCCAGACCGTTGCAGACGCCCAGAAATTTGAACTCATGCCGTCGGCGCCGCGCCGCCTGCGCAGCGCTGCCTGTGTTGTGTCAGAACTTTTGGGCCAATCCGTCGTACAGTCCAGAACACGCAACCTGTCAAGTCAGACATTCCGGTCGACCTAGACAGGTTTTCGGTCGCCCAGAACAGGTAAAAAAAATCTCTGTACTACTTCGATCAGCAGGGAGACAGATCCAAAAACACAGAATATTTGGATCCACTTTAGGTCGTGCAGAACATGAGTCCAGAAATGAAAACCGAACTCAGATTTTGATCGGTTTGAAAGTGATAATTAAAAAGATTAAGCTTAGCTCAAAATATCTCACTCTAATTAGAATTTTAATTCAAGTAAAAGTAGAGAGAGTGAGTTTGTCTATTTGACAAAAGAAGCAAATGTAGCTTCAATAGGTGAAGCTTGATACTTAGAGGATTGCCCATCTTGAGTTCTTTAGAAGCTAGAAAGATCTAAAAACACAAAGCTCAAGATAAGAGATTAGTCGAATAAAAGTGATTATTTGTTATCATCAAAATCTAATACAAGATTAGTGCCACTAGGCCAACAAGTCCAACAATAAATCTAATGTTCAAATAATTTGATTCAAGTCGAAATTTGTGAACGCTTTGCATGAGCCCTTAAATACGATGAGTATGCCTGTCCTATCAGTATGTACTTTCGGAATAATTGGTTAGTATTTACGATCAACAAAATGGTATCAGAGCCACCGGTGCTAGTGTGACACCCCAATAGTCCCACATCGGATGGGAATGGATTTGTCATTGGGTTTATATGAGACTTGGACACTAGTAATAATAACTGGGCTTAAGCATTTTGGACCGGTAGTTGGGCCCAATGAGTTATTGTTGCTAGTGGGCTGGGTCGTTATAGCTAGTTCAATTCACATGTACTGTATTAACGATGCAAGTGTTAAGTATTTCCTACTTTATGACAGTAGGCCCAAAAAACTAATGCGGTCAACAGTAAACCTAACGGCAAGATACCAAACAATAGATCTAATGTCCAAATGAACAAGATAATTTACATATTGTATTCTGGATCACATAGATGTACTCCACAACAAGGCCTAGAAAACTAATAAGTTCCCCAATAAACCTAACAATAAGAAACCAAATAATAAACCTAATGTCCAGATGAATAGGGTACGTAATTTATTTATTGTATTTTTTAGCACAATTTTTCAGTTACCATATTCTCTTTGACTAGCTGCTTAGAAAAAATTTAAAAGAACCATTGTGACATAATAAAGAGATACGGTAATCCAATTACACTACATCTTAGCTGCTCGAAAAAATTTAAAAGAACCATCGAGAGATAATAAAGAGGATACAATAATATAATTGTTCTGTTCTAAAATACGGTAAATAAATTATCATGTTTAATTTAAATTTTTCATCTTATGCTTTCTGTCTAATGTGGTGCTCACGTAGACAGGAAGAGAATTATTTTGTAATAATAGTTTTACAGGAATCATTTATAAAAAATAAAAAAAAAAAAATTAAAGAAGGCTAAATTCCAAAAAAAAAAAAAAAAATATAATTAAAAATAAATAGTAAAAAGGTTTAAATTATATTTTTATCTCACCAATAAATCTGAAAAAAGGTAATAAGATTATATTATACTTTACAAATTATTATGATATTTTTCGTGTTATTTCCTTGGATTAGTTGGTCGTATATGAGGAGAAGTTCTGCGCTGTAACGCTTAAACCACGTCATCAATAACAAGCTTATCATATTTTGCAAAAGTATAATAAAAATATTTTTTTACAATTATAATGAAACATATATTTTTAAAAGGATTTATTTAATTGGTTTGTAACGCCACGTCACCAATATACCCGATTGATTCTAAATTTTGTCCGTATATGGAAAAATTTTAGAATGCAACGGATATATTGATGATATGGCGTAACAAACCAATCAAAAAATTCTTATTAGAAATATGTGCCATTGTGATTATAAAAAAATATTTGTATTGTACTTTTATTTGAAAAAAAGAAAGATGATTGGCTTATTATTGATGACGTTGTGCAAGTGTAATAGTGTAGAATTCCTCCCGTATATGAGGGGGTTCCGGTGTCACTCCTCCCTGTCGCTTAGTTGCCGACACTGATAGCACACGGGACACTGGAGAGGCGGTACATTTCAGTGCAATCGAGATATGTCACAGCTGGGACACACTCACAAATATATGACTAGGGATGTCAATGGGTATGGATACCCGAAATATTACCCGAATCCAAATCCGAACGGGACAGATTTATCCGAGCTAAACGGATATGAATTTGGTTATGGGTATAAAAAATAAAAATCCGACGGATATGGGTAAGGGTATAGATTTTGTTTATACGACCCGAACCGAACCGAACCCGAACTCGAACTAGAATAAATTATATATATATATATATATATATATATATATATATATATATATATATATATATATATATATATATATATATATATATATATATATATATATATATATATATATATATATATATATATATATATATATATATTATTTATTTATTTATATAAGATATAAAATATATAAAATATCATAGTAAAATATTTAATTATGTTTATTTATATATTACATGAATGTATTTTGATTGTATTTTATTGTGTTTTGAAATTTTGATTTTACTATAATATATTTTGAAATATGGTAAAAAAATTCATTATTTTGGGTTCGGGTTTCGGGTTTTAGGTCAGGTCCGGATATGGGTATGGATTTTTAAAACTCGTCATGTTCGGGTTCGGGTTCGGATATCAACTTGGTATTCAGGTTCGGGTTCGGGTTTTTGAAAACCCGACCCAAATCCGACATGTTGACATCCCTATATATGACTCCTCTTAAAAAAGAAACAATTTCTTATATATCCGTAAAAAGTTTTCGATTTTTTAATTTACCTTTCTTAGAAGGCTAATATTGAAAATATTATTTCTATGGTCCAAGCTATTTCTAATATACCCTTAGAGTTAAAATCTGTTAATTAATTATGTTATTTTTGTAAAATTACTATTTTGCCCTTTTTACTACTTTTCTTATCCCCGGAAACAACCTAATTTTCATCCAAACGCTATTTTTCTTATCCTCATACGTGTACCTGTAGTATCCCTGGTTTGTGGCGTTGCCCGTGGATTTCAGCATCTGAGGCTTGTCGACACATTTAGAGAGTGTTGGGATAAGCCGAAGTCGTTTTAGCACGAAATGGTCGCAAAACGGATTCAGTGCGACGCAAGAGCAAAGTTTTGACATTGGAATCACCAAGTGATTTTCGGTCTTGAAATCATTACCGTGCGAGTACCGTACCCATTGTTTTTCCAAATAGACTGCTCTAGGTTTGCGATGATTGATGCTGAGTACCGGTACGACGTCGGGCTGGTACCGGTACTCCATGGTAGGTAAGGGGCCTTTTGGTATTTTTATGTCTCATTGTTATCCATCCTTCCTCCACCGCTTTATATAGGATAAAGAGATATAGAGTGAGCTTTTGTTTGCTTTTCCCTCTCTCTCTCTAGATTGGAGTCGTGTGTATAGTGGAGACCTCGGTTGGAGTTCAGATCTACGTCGACGTTGCGCCGGGGAGTCGTTCGAGCGTACGTGCGTCATGGTAGCGCCGTTGGAGACCGGGCGAGCGCGGGATTTTCGCTTTTTCTGGCTTCTCGCCGTAGTTGGACGAGCTTTTTGAAGTGGGTTGAAGTTTACCGAATTATGCGGATTTTCTCCTAAGCCTAGATGTTGTCAGCATGTAACTTCATGTGCAGTATCATGTTAGTAGCTCGATTCACCGATTTTCATTGCTTTAAATGAAATCTGAATTGAAGCTTTGAATGCTAGTTTTGTTGTACATGTTGGACTTGAAATTGACTTAAGAGAAAACTATAACTTTTACATTGCCGTTTTCTGAAAACTATCAGATTTAGCTTTAAGAGCTGTAGTTTGTTTGTATCGCCACAGTTTGCAATCGGTGGATATCCATAATAATGTAGATTGAATTTACGCTCGTGCTAGAATAATTTACGCTCGTGCTAGAATGTCGAGCTTATTTTACAGTAGTGTGTAGACTGTTTCGGACTATCGGGTGCCGTCGCGGTTGACAGTGGACCCAGTTTGTTGTTTTCGCATCAGATTGTGCTGAGAGCACGTGAGTTATAGTTGTTAGACTAGTTAGACTATTTGCTTTGACTATAGCCTGTGAGAGCCTGATTGAGCTCAACAGAGACACGCTTACATACTCGGCAGAGACCAGTAGCCTACAGGATTGCTCATTTGCTCTACCCTCACGACTGGCCGGTATTAATGATGTTTTTCACATGAGATACACGTTCGACCCCTCACATGTGATTAACTTCAGTCCACTAGAGATTTGGTGAGGATTTGAGATATGAGTAGCGACCGGTGCGAATTCTGGCTCGTGAGACAAAAAAATTTGTGCAACCGGATCATCCCGTATGTAAAAGTGCAGTGAAGCAATCACGAGAAGCGTGAGGCGACTTGGGAGCCGAAGACGGTGATGCGGGAGTCGTACCCGTAATTATTTTAGGCTCAGGTTTGAGATATGTACTAAGTTTCGAAGACGAAACTTTTTGCAGTATGGGAGAATGTAGTATCCCTAGTTTGTGGGGTTGCCCGTAGATTTCTGCATCTGAGGCTTGTCGACACATTTGGCGTGTAGGGATAAGCCGAAGTCGTTTTAGCACGAAATGGACGCAAAACGGACTCAGTGCGACGCGAGAGCAGAGTTTTGACATTGGAATCTGCAAGCTGTAGATTTTCAGTGCTGAGTATCGGTACCACGTAGGGGAGTACCGGTACCCCAGTATTTTTCCAAACAGACTGCTCTCAATTTGCTATGATTGATACTGAGTACCAGTACGGCATCAGGCTGGTACCGGTACTCCATGGTAGGTGAGGAGCCTTTTGATCTTTTGATGCCTCGTTGTTATCCATCATTCCTCCACCGTTTTATATAGGATAGAGAGATAGACAGTGAACTTTTGTTTGCCTTTCCCTCTCTCTCTCTCTCTCTAGATTGGAGTCGTGTGTATGGTGGAGACCTCAGTTGGAGTTCGGATCGACGTCGACGTTGCGCCAGAAAGTCATTCGAGCGTACGTGCGTCGTGGTAGTGCCGTTGGAGGCCGGGCAAGCGTGGGATTTTCACTTCTTTCGACTTCTCACTGTAGTTGGACGAGCATTTTGAGTTGGGTTGAAGTTTACCAAATTCTACGGATTTCCTCCTAAGCCTAGATATTATCAGCATGTAACTTCATGTGTAGTATTATGTTAGTAGCTCGATTCACCGATTTGCAATGCTTTAAATGAAATCTGAATTGGAATTTTGAACGCTAGTTTTGTTGTATATGTTAGACTTGTTATTAACATAGGAGAAAACTATAACTTCTACACTGTCATTTTCTAAAAACTACCAGATTTAGTTT
This sequence comes from Aechmea fasciata, assembly GCA_025177825.1. Taxonomy (NCBI): domain Eukaryota; kingdom Viridiplantae; phylum Streptophyta; class Magnoliopsida; order Poales; family Bromeliaceae; genus Aechmea; species Aechmea fasciata. The sequence goes on from CM045934.1 coordinate 2,468,889, forward strand.
TAGAAGCTGCAGTTTGTTTGTATGGCCGCAGTTTGTAGGCGGTGGATATCCAGAATAATGTAGAATGAATTTACGCTCGTGCTGGAATTCCGAGCTTATTTTACAGTAGTGTGTAGACTGTTTCGAACTGTCGAGTGCCGTCGCGGTTGACGGTGTACCCGGTTTGCTATTTTTGCATCAGATTGTTCACAGTCCCTAGTGAGATTAGATCAGAGATTGCATTTTGTTTATACCCATAGATAGCTAGTATGAGTTAGAGATAGTGTCACGCCCCGAATTACACGTTCCCCGGGCACGCCAACAAATCCGCCGTATACAGAAAAATTTCTTCTGTATACAAAGCGTAGCTGTACCTGTATAATATACAATACTACAAACAGTAGCATAGAGCTGAAATAACTATATACAAACAGGTAGGAACAACAACGAGTTCTATATACATACAAAGTACCCAGATACAAAACTCTACTCGCTCCAGCGAGTTACTATGCGTATGTACATAAACTCCAAAAAGTACAACTACCTGCAGCAGTGGTCCTCTAACTCAGCACTCGTCGGGAAGGGCTCTAGCTCGCGACGCCGTTGCCTCGATCAGCCTCAGAAGGAGCAGCAGCCGAAACAGAAGGCCCTGCACCAACAGTGGAACCAAAAAGGGCGTGAGAACTACTGTAAAGATAAGTAGTACTCAGTGGGTGCCGCCCTCAACATCATCGGTCCACCCACTAAGTCTACAGGGGTAAGCAAGGGTATTGAGGAAAGCTGAAAACAATCTACAGCTACATGTCACTATACTATCATGCTCAGACACCAACACCTATAGACCAAAGTCATAACAGATCCAATCTGAAGGGATCAGTAATCATACCCGTTCCCGGGACCGTGAACACACCGTCTCGTGCCGTTGCCATGACGTACAGCTACCTCCACACTGACCTTCAGTGGAGAGTAAGTCCAACCTGCACACCCGATACCAACGCGAAAGCACAGCGCCCGACTCCGGAGTGGCACTCGTGGGAGCTACCCAACCGAGTATGCAGCGTATCTCTGTCGAGCTCAATCAGGCTCTAGAAAGCCAAACCCAAGTAACAAAGATCTAAACAGGTCTAACAACCCAATCTGCGTGCCATCGGCACAATCTGAGACCACAACTGAAATCTGAGCCCACCGTCAACCCCGACGGCGCCCGACCACTCAAAACCGTCTAGACTCAGCTGTAAGACTAAGCTTGGCATCCCAGCATGAGCGTAAATGCCATCTAACTACCTTGAGTATCCATCGCATTGACACCGCGACGATACAATAAAAAATATGATTCCTAGAGCTAAATCAGGTAGAAATTGCATATGACGGTTAAATTCGCGGTTTTCTCCTAAGTCAAGTTCCAAGTCCTACCAACATGCATGATTTATTTAACTTACTACTATTTGCTCCAAATTCAGATTTCAACTAACAGGATAATCCATGAATTCGAGCTAATGTAGGCTACACCATTGCTGAAATTATTCACATGTTGACTACTATGTAATTAGAAGAAAAGCCGATGACTAACCCACCTCTCGCGCAACTTCACAGCGGCAAGAAGATCACGACAAGCTGGAAACTTCGGCCAAGACCCCTCAGGTCCAGCACATAAAGATCTTTAAAGCTCTAAACACCAATAACACTAAACTCCATCAAATAAATACACATCAGCCCCAATGCTTAATTTTTACTCAATTGCAATGATACTTTTACCTTTAAATTCCCAAATCAGGTGAGAAAAGCTCTAAAGACTGTGTACTAAGATGGAATAATCTTCTCTGGTCCAAAAGCTAATCTTCTCCCAAGATCTATTCACAAGAACATCAAGTTTGCATCAATAACTCTAAAATTCAGCACTTAAGCTAAAATTCACAACTCCAATGTTAAAACTCACCTAATCACCACCAAATCTGGTGAGGAGGGTCTCAAATCTAGTGGAGGGTGATAACACACATGGATCAGGTAGCAAATCCAGCTCCCTCCACAGGTAGCATCAAGAAAATCCAAAATAACCCAAATAAGGTCCAAACTACTAGCAGCAAAGGAAAATACACAAAAGACCAAGCTAACCTCAACCAAATTCTACAATTTTGGGCTTCGTGGATTTCTCTTGAAGTCTAGATTCCAGCAAACCAAGTTTCACCGCAATCCGACCTTCCTACGTCGCGTACGAGCCAAAACAGCGAAGGTCGTCGCTGGAAAACTACATAATCAGCACTCCTCAAGCTGAAATTGTGGAAGTTTGATGCAATTTGGGGAGTTTGGAGGGGTTGAGATGCAAAATATGTGTTCACTGTGAAGAAAGGATGAAAAGAGATCAACGGGAACGCCTACCAGCTATTTATAGGCAGAAGAAATGGTCAGATAATCTCCAAGAACAGCTGCTGAAATCTAGTATATCCCTGCAGTTTCTGGCACTTCTGGGCGCCCGGAAATATGTTATGGGCGACCGGAACATCCTGGCTATGCAAATCTCTCTCTACGGTTCCTCCGCCCGCGGTGTGCTGCGCCCATAACCGGTTCCGGCGGACTTCACCTACCACCAGCCATGTGTCAGCACGTTCGATACTCACGAGGTAGAATTTCTGGACCCACTTCTGGGCGCCCGGTCATAGGATCCGGAAATGACTTCAGTTCTATCCAGTTTTGCACTCAAGTTCTTGGCGACCTGAAATATCTTCTGGGCGCCCGAATCTGGCAAAACTCTAGTTTTGCTTATTTGAGTGCACCGAGTCCAATTCTGCATCCATTTCGTGCTGAATTGACTCCGACTAAGTCTGACACTCTTCCGACGTGTCGTCCAGTCACTGACACTGAAGTCAATCCTATCCAAACCTCAGGAACACTACAGATAGTATAGTAGCATATAGCTGTAGAGTGTTTTCAGCTCCCTTTATTATCCTTGAGCATACTTTCTGTACACTTAGTGGATGAGCCGTTGAGGTCAATAGCGGTACCGACTAAGGACTACATTTTTTTGGCAGAAGTTCTCACACCCAGTTGTTGATCCCTTTTTGCAGAGCCTTCGTCTCCGGCTGCTACTGTTGCTGATACTGGTCGTGGAAAGAGAGTCGTGAGTCAGATCCCTTCCAGTCTTGTTGCTGTTCTAGAGAAGTACCAGCTACAGGTAGTTTTGATTTTTGATTCATGTACATACTGATGTTAGGTACTCGTTGGAGCGAGTGATGTCTGTATCCTAGAGACTATATATGTATAGTGAACCTGATGGTTATTTATATGTATTTACAGTTCTGTTAGTAGCTCTATACTTCTAGTTGTAGTTTTGTATGAGTACAGGTACAAGTACAGCTAGCGTTTCGTATACAGAAAAAATTTCTTTGTATACGACGAATTTGTCGGTGTGTCCGAAAAAACGAGTAATCCGTACGTGACAGTACCTATCCCAATAATAATTAGTTCTTACTTATACCCGAACCAAACGGTGCTGCAGGGTCTTCTGTTTCCAGATCTGCTCCGTTTGCGATCCCTATCCTCATGGGCAACTATTTTTGAACAACCCAATTCTAAATTTGGCATAACCATAAGAGGGACCACGCAGGTCTGGCACCAGGTGGTTGCACTGGGGTAGCAGCATGGTGGTGGGCCCGGATTAAGTAGGGAGAACTGATCATGGCATGCTCTGCAGCGAGACTCATTTGACAAACAGTGTGAGCTCCCATCGATTGAGACTTGTCATTGTAAGCAATGTGTTTGTTAACAATCCCACATGTGCTCATGACACCGAATTAGCTGTGTGCATCATTATTTCAAAATAAATAAATAAATAAAACACATAAGCCTTTAATATTAGTAATTGGATTTTTCCAAATTTTATTAAATTGTTCTTGGTCCCCCCTCTCCTCTCCTCGACAAAATAAAGCGTATTTGTTTCACCGAAAGAAAAGAGAATAAAATAATTTTTACCTTTAAATGTCCACTCATGATTAACTTCTCCCCAAAAAATGTAAGCGTTGTAAGTCAACTACGAAAAAGAAAAGTAAGAAAAAGTTAATGAAATATTAATTCATTTCAATTTTTATATCGTTTAAAGTCTATTTTAATCTGAACTTTATTTCCGGTGAAACAAACTGTAATGACTCAACTCGGTTAAGGTCCTGTCCAAGATCACTAGACGATATGAGACATTTAGATCCTAGTATAACCGGTAACCTTGTCATTCAAATTCTGATATAGCCTATCATCTTATCTTTCAAATCCTGAGTCAGCCGAGATTTGTCATAGATTTTCAGCAGCCTATCATCTTATCTTTCAAACTTGACTTAACCGAGACTCGCTACATATTTTCAGCTGGTGACTCTGATATCAAATGTAATGATCCGCTAGCAATAATAACTCGTTGGAACAAAACCACTGGCCTAAATTACTTAAGCCCAGTTATTATTACTAATGTCTTAAGTGTTTTATATATATATCCAACCATACCCGCATTCATATCCGATATGAAATTATTGGGGTGTGACACAAACAGACTTAATAATATTTTTCACGCGACCTTGGCAAAGTTTAGAATGCTGTGAAACCAGCTATTAATCTTATTCTAATACTTAAAAATTGGAAATAAATTCACCTTATTATTCAATCATAGTCGTCCCTGAGAATAGAAGAAATAGCTTCTTTTAATTTGTATTTTGAAAATTTGCAGCATCATCGATAAGAGATATTATACACTGCCAGTGTGACTGTTGAATTTAGTAAAATTTAAAGTTTAGAGCGTATTTCGGCAAACCTAAACTTAAATATTTTCTCGTACGTACATCCCTTATTATGTTTACAGTAAGCTTTAATTTTTCGTTCTATAGTTTAGCATGTTAATTTTTACTGTTTCGCACTTTTCTTTAACAACTTTGCACTTTATTATTCTATTGTTTTAGTTTTATTTTACTATAAAGATCGAAGTAGTATATAAAATATGACAATTTATCATTCCATTATTTTGTAGTTTGTAAAATTTATTATAAAACATGTATTCCTCTCTTTTCCTTTCTTTTCTTTTTTATTTTTTTTATTTTTATAGATTTGAAAATTAATAACATGTGGAAAAGAACAAGAGCCGACACAGCTGTCAAGGGCAGAGCAAGTGGAGCTAACATTAATTAATCAATTCTCATTAGAATTCAAGTCACCTGCTGCATGGGGATGGGACTAAAGCAAAGGGGTAATTGGGTAGCAAAAGTTTTACTTTGACTATTCATTGAAATTAAAATTCTTTTCAAACTCTTTTCCAATATATCAAATTTTCTTGTTTGGTTTATTTATTCCTAAATTTTAATGACATGACTGTTAGATAAGTATTTATTTTTCAAAAATAACGGTATTTAAATATTTTTATATTTAACAGTTTTCGTCATTGTAAGAAAGCGAATTTTCGAAATCCGAGAGTTGTATTTCGTCCGGAATCGACTGATTATCGAGTGGGTATACTTCGGGACAGCCGAAGAAGTCAAAAAACTCAAAAAGTGCATTCGTGATGGAGTCCACGAGAGCAAAGTATAAAAATCTGCACTTCTGCAGATTCTGCTCTCGGGGACCGGTCCCTGGTGGGAGGAACCGGTTCCCGTAGCTTGGTTTGCGGCAAGAAGCTCTGCGCGTAAAGGAATTGCTCTCGGGGACCGGTCCCCCGTAGCAATGAGGAGGTCCCTGTGGGGACCGGTCTCCTTGAGGGAGACCGGTTCCCGTACGTGTCCCACGAGAGCAAGCTCTCGGGGACCGGTCTCAGATGGAGGGACCGGTCTTCGAGGGACCGGTTCTCGGGGGAGGGATCGGTTCCTGTACGCGAAAAGGGGTTGACAGAGAGCTCAACCCGCGGGGGGTGCTCTCGGGACCGGTCCTCCTATTGAAAGACCGGTCCCTTTGTGTGAAAACAGCCCAGGCAAAGAGGCTGAAGAGGAGAAAAGTGGAGGGGTTTTTATGCAAAATGGCATTAGTGAGAGGCTATAGGGGCTGTGGGCTCTCTCCCTTTCTCTCATTTCCACCCTCACACTCTCATTTCTCTCCCTCTATCTCTCAAGAAAGAAAGAAGGAAAAGGAGGAAAAGAGAAGAAAAAAAAGGAGAAGAAGAAGAATGAGGAGAACTTGAAGGAGACCATCTCCATCACCTCCCTCTCTCCCTCTTCATCCCCTTTGGAGCTTGCATAGAGGTAAGCTACTAACCCTAGATGATAGAACTTAGGGTTTTGGGTTTAATGCTTTAGAAATGGGTCAAATAAACCCTTAGCATGATTCTAATTAGATCAATCTCTAGTTCTAGGGTTTCGAAAGCGTAGTTTGCTATATATACAAACCTAGGGCACCCAAATTGGGGATTTGCTTACTAGAGGGGTTTGATCTCAATTAATCATGTTTAAACCTAATTGCTAGGTGTCTAAACGCATCGGCGAAGACGAATTTGCATTTCGTCGAGTCGCCGGAAAGATAGAGGCAAAACAAGCTCGTCAGGGCTTCGTTTCGACTTAAACGGTCGAGACATTAAGGAAGCAAGTGCCGAGGATCACCTTTAGGGTCTCCGCAACGTAAAAGATCTTCGAAAGGTGGGTGGTGACCATCCCGAAGCAGTTGAGCTGCTCCCTATGTCTGTGTTATTAAAGTTGATCGATTGCATATTGGGTATGTTGCATATAGGGTACTTGAATGATGGGATTTGCATGCTTGGTAGTGTAGTATGTAGATTCAACACTTGAACCTAGAATGCACGTGTTTAGAATATTACAGCTTAAACCCTATATGTATGATGTATATGCATTGGAACCTAGGAAAATGATGACCTAGGGATGTAGCGTCAAAAGTGTATAAAGAACACTTAGATGATAATGAGCGGCATCTAGTAATATTAAACAAAAAACGAGTGGCATCTAATGGCTAATCAAGTTATGATCGTTGGCATGTGTAAACCTTAGTGTGAGTCGGAACACTAGGTTGGTTAGCGAGAGAGCTTATGGTATCAAGATATTAACCCTAGTTGGTAGGGTATCCTCAATTGACGAGAATTGGAATGTGCTCACGTAGTCTATTCCATACCTGTGGTGGTCGCTCCACACAGGCTGTGTACTCTGTAGATTTTCACACTGGGGGCAGAAGTAGTTACCCTGGGAAAGAAGTACTTGTCCCGCTGACGGTCTCAGCTGGGTTGAACGAGCGATTAAAGACTCCTTCCCCTACGAGATTTGAGACGTGAGATCGAGGGCTAGCCCTTGGGCAAGCCAAGTGATTGGGTAAACGAGAGAACCAATGAAAAGTTAAATTTGTTGAGCATAGTAGTTGATCGTGACCTTTACTATGAGTACATGCATGCATTCATTTATATTGGATTGAGGCATAGTAGGATTCTATTTTCATATTTCCTGCTTTTACTACTGCTCTCGTTATTTATCTATCTATCTAGTTGTCCATCGTTCTACTCATGTCTACTTAGACCTAGTGGGGAGATCAGCGGAGTCGGCAGCCGAACCCACTGGAAACTATTTATAGTTCTCACCTCCACCTTGTTGCAGGTCCGAGTTCGAGTCATCCCGGCGAGGATCGCGGTAAGGGCTTAGCGCCCTAGGTATTTGGTAGCTTACTTTCCTATGCATTAGTAGTACCCCTTCACTTTTTGAGAGTAGATGATGTATAGGATATGATGTATTTTTGAGATGTTGTATAAGCTTATTGTTTATTATTTTGGAAGCTGAATGTAATCAAAGGCCTGATGTCGAATGAATATAATATATAAGTAAATCTCTCTTTTATTCACTAGTTCGTTATACTTGTGATGCTTGCTCTCGTTGTTTAGCACTGTTACCAATTTTATATTTGGATGAAAATTAGGTTGTTTTCGAAAATAAGAAAAATAATTTTTGAATAGATAAGATAGAATAAGAAGGATAGTGAGTTAGTTATTAATAAAACATAATGATACCATCCCTCTCATTATTTGACTTTGAAATTTTAAATTTTATATTTATATTTTTAAATTTTAAATTTTAAATTTAAATTTTAAACTTTAAATTAAAGATCAAATTTAAATTTAAAAAATATCAAATATCAAATTTTATATTTTAAAATTTTAAAATATTAAAATTTAAATTTAAAATATCAAAAATTATATTTAAAATTTAAAATTTGGAATTTAAAATTATAAAATTTTATTTTCAGATTACAAATTATAAATTTTAAAATTTAAAATTTTAAAATAAGAATAGAGGTAGGAACAATTAATAAAAATAATTTAATATAATAAATTTATAAATTTGATAAAAATAAATTTTTTCATAAATTTATAAATTTTTTATTATTTATAAATTTATATTTTTTTAGAATTCTACTTAAACTTAAATTTAATAAAAAATAATTTATTATAATATTTAAATATAAATAATATATATTAATATATTATAATTAATAATTTTATAAAAAAATAATAAATTATAATGTGTAACATTTTATATTTATATAATTTAGTTTTAATTCAAACCAAAATGGTGAAATGGTAAATTTCACTATTTTGAAGTGTACTAGCAGCACTGCTCTTAAAAAATGAACGTCTTAAACAACTGATCATCAACTGGTCCACCGCGCTTTGAGGCCCTTCCTGTACTTTACTTTTCGTTTTTATCCTTCCCCTCTTTCCTCTTCTTTTGCTTTTTAGCTTTTTCTCTTTGCCGTTCCCCGGAGGCCTAAGCTGCTTCCAACTTGTATGCTCAGTTCATTTTTCTTAATGAATGAAGCAGGTAGCGCTACCTATTTCTCAAAAAAAAAAAGAAAAAAAAAGAAAAAAGGGAAATGCTACTTGTACACCTAAAAAAAGGGTTATACAATTTACACTTCCATTCTAGTGTTTAAAAACTCTTTAAATTTATAGTATTAAAAATAACTAAACTACAAATAACCCTCCTATATATAAATACTCTTTTTGTTATTTTTCCTCATTGACTTTCAAACAACTATATTTTGCCCTTTTAAAAGTTCAAAAAATTTTTTAGGAAGGTAAGACGTTAATGGAGACAATAAAATGACCAAATTATCCTTATTTTTTCTGTAAGAAAAAATAATTTTTTAATATATTTTTATCATTTGAAAAGTATTTTTAGTATAAATTATAAAAAATAGACGGAACAGTGAAAGACCCTGACGAAGGAGGGGAGGAGGCTAAATGCAACAACTAAAAATATTTTTTTTTTTTTTGAGAGATAGGTAAAAAAAAAAGAAGGAATATTTTATTTAAAATAAAAGAAAAAGTGAATCAAGAAGGAATATTTATAAAATAAAAACAGTTTACTTGCCTAAAAATAATAATAAAAAGACAAAAGCACAATATGGGCCATTGGATGAAAAAAAATATGAGACTTAATTGTATCTTTTTTTTTTTGAAATGTACTCTTTTAAAAATTAATCAAAGGGATAATGGACATGGAGGACCCAGCAAATGATGAACATATAAAGGGGGAAAAAAGGGGTTGTTCTAATAATGGTTTGATTTTCTTAAGTGAAATTCATTTCAAAAGTTTGTCCTTTTGTTTGGTTTATTAAAAATGACAAAATGCTTTGCTCTTACATCATGCTTATCATTGTTGCATAGATTTTATGTTATATCCTTTCTTTTTCAAAGCTCTTTCTTACCAAACTGGTAAAGTGGAGAGCAATGGCACAACCACCCTTATGCGGTCACAGCATATATAGGGTTCTTTGCAAATTGTTAGGTCAAATGCTCATTTCTCTTCTTCTAAATTCTGGTCTTGTCTGTGTCAAACATTCATAAAATTAGGTCGAACAACGATCCGGAATTGTTACTAGGCTAAGGATTCACTAAACCAGTGATATCAACACGACGTCATAAATATTTAATTACTCTTTTAAAAAAAAGTTATATTATAAAAGGCCCGGCTACTATACTATTATAAAGATGATCGCCCTCGACTTTATGTCGTGCTACGATGATAGCTTTTCAAATCGACGATCCATAATTGCTAAACGTTATTTACAAGATTTAAAACTTCTAGAAATCAAATTTTATAATTTTTCGACATCATTTACCTTACGATCAAGATGTCACAAATTTGACAATTTTTAATGACCGGTATGGAATACCTACTAGTTTAACGGTGTAAAAGAATCGGAGTTTATTGAATTTTTGATAGAAAATTCTATTCACTACATAGATAAAGATCAATAACTCCGATCTTGAATTGAAGAATCCGATCATCCTTTTTTAGGACATCGTTCGATTTTGACCGCTCATTTTATACTTGCTTGATGGACTTTATTATGATTTCAAAATTTACTAAATTTATTTTCTAGAAGTTTTAAATACTCTAGATCATATTTAATGTAATAATGGATCATAAGGAAGCTCCATCATCGAAACAACTTATAAAGACGATTCCAATACTCATAATAAGATAAGATAGCCATGGCCTATAAAAAAAATATATATATTATATTATTATTGAACCAATTTAAGTATATATAAATTTTTAAATTTTATTTTTCACAATAGAACATACAACTTGCAAAAATTAACCGTAAATAAAACTACCGAAGAAAAATAAAAAAAATAAAAAATTCAGCCAGTTTGTTTAACACCAAACTAGTTATCTAGTTTGCTGGTTGAACCGCCAGTTCGAACGGTTCAAAACAGACTTTCAGCTTTATCGAATTCAAGAAATTGAACCAAACTGCTGTACTAAGGTCGCTTTTAAACGGGTCGAACCACATTGTCAAAAACCTTCTATATCAAAACCCAAAGGTACGTGGGGGCATCACTCATAAGAGATAAAGAACTTGGTGGGATTTGAAATCCTAACCTCTTGGTCGCTTCACAGGTACCTAACTAACTACTTTTGTACTCTTAATTTGCAAGTTTTGCAGTTATGCTAAGCTATACTAAGATCCAAGTATTTTGCAGACCGTTCCTAGAGCAAATGACAAAAAACTTGATGGTTGGTATCCGAGACCTAAGTTTGAATTATAGTTGATTCATATTTCTAGCTAAGTTTATTTCTAAATGAAATAAACGAAGCTAATAGCGTGTTACCTATCTCTCTCTCTCTCAAAAAAAAAAAAAAATCCAAGTATTTTATGCACGAACCTAGAGATTAATACTGATGCTTGTTGCAGCAAAGGACCTAACATTATTCCCAAACTCAGATTGCCCAAATTAACATGCACTTGGTTGGTTGGTTGGTTGGTAAAGCATAGTTATCGGTAACTTTTAACCAATGATCGTACAATAATAATTGCGTTATTTTTGTTTATCTTGAAGCGGGGCGTTTGTTGTTGCATATGGGACCCCATCTTCTGTAACCCCGTGTGCAGAATTTTTTTATACATAGATTAATTTTGTCGCTGATAAACCTCATGTAAGAGGTAGCTGTGGGACTCTAGATAGTCCAATATGTAAGATATAAGAGAAAGATGATATCTGTTTTTTTTATTTTTTTAAAAATAAAATTCGTTGAAAATGTAAAGTACTTATGCTTCAAATTTGAAACCTCTGGTTCAACCATCCCGGTGACTAGGGGTGGCAATCCACATTGCATGACCAAATTTCTGTTTCGCTCGAAATGAGCTCGAGATCGGCTCGCTCGTTTAAGAAACGAGCGAACACGACCGAATTTTTCACTCGTTTAATAAACGAGCCGAGCACGAGCTAGGTCACCCGCTCGTGTTCGGCTCGATACCAGCTCGAATACATATATTTTATATTTATATAATTTATATTTTTATACATAAATAAATAATTATATATAATATATATTTTTATTATTTAATTTTTGGCAAAATAAAAATATAAATGCAAGCCTAATTATAAAAAGAGTCATTTGTATATAAAGTTTTAACTATTAGATCAAAGCCTAATGGATAAGATTTTATAAATTTATTTTTTTAATATATTTAATCTATTTTTTTTAATTGCCAAGGAACCTAATTATTCCCATTTAAATTCAACAATTTATTAAACGAGCCTAACACAAGTTAATTTTTCATTGACATTTCGAAGGTTTCATTGCTACAATAACGAGCCGAACACGAGCCGATCCCAGCTTGCTCGTGTTCGGCTCGTTTACACCCCTATTGGCGACATCCCCCCAGGCGAAACCACCTACAATGATCAATGCCCAAAGGGAGTGCGTCCACACCGACGACTTCTCACGTTCCGCAGTCTGACCTGACAAGATTTGGTCTCGCTCAATAGTGTGTCGTCTGCCCTGCTTTACATCCCTACTCAAGAAGGAAGAAACTGATCCACTCTGAGCAATCTAACCTGATCAAAGTTGGGCTAGATCAATAGTCGATGAATCGAAACCCGACCTGACCTGAACTCGAGCAACTTGTAAAGTTTAACACGATGAACTGAAACCTGCTATGTAAAATCCAGAAACCCAAAACCAACCAATTCGTAACCTGAACTACATAAATTTAAGTGATAGAAAAACTACAAATAGAATGACCCAGCCCACCAAACCACATAAATGGGCTAGCCGCATGAAACGTTGTGCACATAAAAGAGTAAGGAGAAACCTCAACTATATTACATATTGAAATAGGAGCTTGTACTTTTTCTAATGACACCTCGACTTCTAATTATTTTTTTTATTTGGGTATTCTTTCTGGATTTAGGTTGAATATATATGTTGTTAATATGATGACTTTACTGATTATTAAAAATTAATCATTTAGTTTTTTTTGCTAAGTGATTATTTGATGTAGTCAATTTGATGAAGTTTTTATTGTTCGATATGGCCCATGTAATTTATTTAAGACGATATATAAAAATACAGTAGGTCTATTCAAATCAATTTATAAAGATACGGTACATCGAACAGTTAGGACATATCTGAACACGTTTTTAATGGACATACATGATTTAACATTCTTATATTAAGTTATATATAAATATATAACATACAGGAGTCCCGATCTAACTTTAATCCTAATTTCTGTGACGGCGCTATCTCTGGAAATAAGAAAATTAGATTTGAAACGTCCCGCTCTTTTACAGATCGCGAACGAGAATGAACCACGTGGTAGAATCGCCGTCTACAATCTGTGTATAGAAATCAAAATTGTGACACAAAACATACAATCTTAATTTCTAATAAAGTTTTAACATGTGGTATCAAAGATGCATCTTTTGTCGGATTGTCTTTTCTTTTGATTTTCGTTTAATTTTCTTTTCATTAAAAAAATAAATAAATAAATAAATTCGCCGATTAGTTTGCGTTAATAGTAATGTTGGCCGATCGCAACCCAGACCGGAGTTCGGCGGAATTGCGCGACCGTCCTGACCGCGGTAGGTGGGGCCCATAAGGGCCCCATAATAAGGCCTCCTTAGGGACGGTACAACTAGGGGTGTAAAACGGGCCGGGTGGCCCGTGGGCCGCCCGGCCCAGCACGACAGCGGGCCGGGCCATGGCCCGAGATGACTACTGTAGCATCCGTGCCGAGCCGGCATGGCCTGACTGCACAGGTCATGCTCGGCCGAGCCTCTGTGACCCGTAGGCCTGGCACGGCCGTGCCGGGCCGAAGGATCGCCCGCAACCCGGCACGGCACGGCACGGCCCGAATATAAAAGCCTCAAGTAGTCAAGCCTGTAGCTGGCCTGGCATCCTAAGCTAGCCTAAAGGCTTTAGTAGGCCACTAGGCCTTTCGGTCTCCCACTGTCCAAGGGTCTGCATCTCCCTTGGACAGTGGGCCTAAGGCTCAATAGCCGTTTTGGGTGTTTTTTCTCTTTTTCGAATTATTTTTAATTATAAAATTATTATTTTTCAAAAAGAAGGTTAAAAAAATTAAAAATTTCGTTTTTAATTTTTTTAATTTTATAAAATTTTTAAATGAGTTTTAGAAGGTTGTGTATAATTGTGTAAATTAAAATTTATAAGTTAAAAAGTTATAATGTAAAATCTGTTTCTTAAAAAAATAATTTTTTTTTAAAAAATACAACTATTATGCAATATGAATCATATGATTAATACAAATTTTATATATTTGTTTTAATTAATTTTTTTTAATATCAATTTCTCTTCAAATAATTTAAAAAGAATTAAAAATATTTTTTCTGAAAAAAAATTCTGAAAAAAAAAACTGTGGAAAGGAGAAACAAAGAAAGGCCTGCGCATTTCTTTAAAAAAAAAAAAAAGAAAGGCCTGACGCGTGGCAGCCTGGAAAGCTGGCACGAAGCCCGGCCCGGCCCGGCACGGCCCGTATTGGGCAGGCCAGGGGGCCGGGCCGGGTCTCCTACTCATGAAAACGGGCCGGCATGGGACGGCCCGGATTAAGAACCGGGTCGGGCCGGACCGACCAGTGGCCGACTTGGCTTGGAAAATGTGGGCCGTACCAGCCCGGCACGGCCCACATTACATCCCTAACCAATTAGGGCCGTACGACCATTCAAGGAAAGGACTACCTCGGTACTGTCATAAAAAAAAAAATTAAAAAAATAAAAAGGCCAAAAAGAGGGCTGAAGTTGCAGCCCACAGGGGCTGCCAAGCGTAGCTCCTGCCGGGCCCACCGCAAGAATGCAGGCCCTTTGGCCTTGTGGGGAATCGGCCAACACCCAAAAAACAAAGGAAAAAAATATAATTTTTTTTAATAAAATGTATATATATATATATATATATATATATATAGAGTCCATTACTATACTTTTATGAGTATTAGCCCCCTTATACTCATAAGTTTTTAGCCCTCGATTTATTCCATTGATTATTTTCATCCGTTAGATCATACTATTCAACCAACTACCCACTCAACCCTAAGGAACCACTATCATTCTAAGTGGGAACCACCATCGTCCTAACCACACATCCCCTCAATCAAAATAAATGTATGAGATAAAGGGGTCTATACTCATAATAGTATAATGCCTATATATATATATATATATATATATATATATATATATATATATATATATATATATATATATATATATATATATATATATATATATATATATATAGAGTGAAGCTAGAATACTTTTACAAGTATCACCACATTGGTGCTTTTAGATTTTTATCCCTTGGATCTACCTTTTTATTACTAATAGTCATTGGATCAAACACTATTCCACCTACCACTACCTACCACCACCTACCGCAATCATCTCAACCCTACAAAACTCCATCCAAAGGCTAAAAACACTAAAGACCAACCATCTAATACTTTTAGATGTATTCTAGCTCAACTATATATATATATATATATATATATATATCACCCAAATTTTGTTATTTAGAAATTAGCTTTCCGATAGTCTTGTTATTAAAGTAAATAAATTCTATGTGTGTAGCACCTTTACCCACGGCACGTAAATCTTGTTTATATATATATATATATAGCACCGAAATTAATAAAATTTATTTATTTATTTATTTATAGTAGCCCTACTATATACTATACTCTATATGAGTCTAGCTACTATACTCTTATAAAAAAAAATGTATATATATATATATATATATATATATATATATATATATAGAGAGAGAGAGAGAGAGAGAGAGAGAGAGAGAGAGAGAGTATTTGTGCTCCTAACTTTCTAACCACCTATCAAGGTTGATGGATGGTTAGAATGAGAGAGGAAGGAGATATTGAGAAAAAATTGGTTGTCTCAATTTCTCTTTTTCTTGAATTTCTCTTCAATATCTCCTCCTCTGTCATTTTAACCATCCATCAAACTTGATAGGTGGTTAGAAAGTTAGGAGCACGAGGTTGTTGTGCTCCTAATAGCAAAATAGTCCTACTCACTCACTCTCTCTCTCTCTCTCTCTCTCTCTCTCTCTATATATATATATATATATATATATATATATATATATATATATATATATATATATATATATATATATATATATATATATATATATATATATATATATATATATAGGCCACTACTATACTATTATGAGTATTGGAGCCATCGTACTCATAACTTTTTGGCCGTTGAGATGAAAAAATGTGAGGCTAGGATGAGAGTGATTATGGTTAGATTGATAGTGGGGCCCTAGGGTTGAGTAGGTGGTTGGTTGAATAGTATAATCTAACGGGTAAAAATGATTAAAGGGTGGATCAAATGGTCAACTCTCTCTCTCTCTCTCTCTCTCTCTATATATATATATATATATATATATATATATATATATATATATATATATATATATATATATATATATATATATAACTAGTGGAATACTATTAATAAGACCAATGACTTGGTGCTAGTAAGTTTTCTACCCTTGGATTAGAAGATGTGCGGCTAGGATGATGTGGACCCCTAGGGTTGAGTAGGTGGTTGGTTGAATAGTATAATCTAACGGGTAAAATTAATCAAAGTGATTAATCCAAGGGTAGAAAACTTACTAGCACCAAGTTCGTCGTGCTATTAATAGCATATATATTATATATATATATCGTTGGACTGGACTACTATTAGTAGTAAAATCTCATTATTGCTATCGCTTTTTAGCGTTTGGATCAACTCTTTTATTATTTCTAACCATTGGATTAAATATTATAACCGTGGGAACCACTCAACCCAATCCTAGGGGACCACTCAACTCTAACCAACTAATATCATTCTAACTCTACAATTTTTCATCCAAGAATTAAAAACTTGATAGCAAAAAGAGCGTTTTACTATTAATAGTATTCCAAAGATATATATATATATATATATATATATATATATATATATATATATATATATATATATATATATATATATATATATATATATATATATATATATATATATATATGTAGTGGTATGCTTATTAATAAAGACGACGAACTTGGTGCTAGTAAGTTTTCTACCCTGATTAACCCCTTTGATTAATTTTACCGTTAGATTATACTATTCAACCAACCACCCACTCAACCCTAGGGGGCCCGCATCATCCTAGCCGCACATCTTTTAATCAAAGGGTAGAAAACTTAGACCAAGTCATTGGTGCTATTAATATATAGTATTCTAGCCTAGTTCTATATATATATATATATATATATATATATATATATATATATATATATATATATAAAATTAAAAACTTGATATATATATATATATATATATATATATATATATATATATATATATATATATATATATATATATATATAGAGTATACTATACTCTTATGAGTAGTGGACCCTTACTACTCATAAGTTGTTTTTGATGATGGGGCTTGCGAATCGACGATCCGCTCCGTTAAATATGATCTAGAGTATTTAAAACTTCTAAAAAATAAATTTCGTAATTTTTCGAAATCATAATAAAGTCCATCAAATGGGCATAAAATGAACGGCCAAAATCGAACGACGTTCTAAAAATAGATGATCGGATCCTTCAATTTAAGATCGGAGTTATTGATCTTTATCTAGATAGTGAATAGAATTTTCTATCAAAAATTCAACTTATTTCAATTCTTTTACACCGTTAAACTAGCAAGTATTTCATACCTAGTTAAAAATTATCAATTTTGTGAGCTTTTGATCGTAAGGTAAATGATTTCAAAAATTACGAAATTTATTTTGTAGAAGCTATTAATATATAGTATTCTAGCCTAGTTCTATATATATATATATATAAAATTAAAAACTCGATAGCAAAAGAGCATTTTATTTTATATATAGTATCTCTACTATATATATATATATATATATATATATATATATATATATATATATATATATATATATATTACTATACTATTATGAGTAGTGGACCCCTACTACTCATAAGTTGTTTTCTATGATAGAGCTTCCGAATCAACGATCCACCCCATTAAATATGATCTAAAGTATTTGAAACTTGTAAAAAATAAATTTTGTAAATTTTTGAAAATCATAATAAAGTCAATCAAGCGGGCATAAATTGAACGGTCAAAATCAAACGATGTCCTAAAAAAGGATGATCGGATCCTTCAATTCAAGATCGGAGCTATTGATCTTTATCTAGGTAGTGAATAGAATCTTCTATAAAAAATGCAACAAATTTTGATTCTTTTACACCGTTAAACTAGCAAGTATTCCATACCGGCCGTTAAAAATCGTCAAATTTGTGACCTCTTGATTGGAAGGTAATGATATCGAAAAATTATAAAATTTGATTTCTAGAAGTTTTAAATGTAAATAATGTTTAACGGCGTGGATCATCGATTTGGAAGCTCTAAAAAAACAACTTATGAGTACGAGGCGATCGTACTCATAATAGTAAGATAATGGACCCTATATATATATATATCAATATTTTAAAAGGACTTGTATGCAATTAAGAGTTGAAGGGAGGGCATGTATGTAATTATCATTATTTATAATGACGAGTTTATTAACCACCGAAACTGTGGACAAAAATTATATGGGCCATGGCCCCAAACCCACTCCCGGATGGGCGCCATGTGGCACCCGAGCCACGCGGACCCATCGGTCCCGTTGCTCTCCCTGATGATCAGGGAGAGCAGTGGGATATTTTTTGGTGCACCCGGTGCACTAGTTTTTGTTTTAAAATTTTATTTTTTATTTTTTAATTATAATTTAATAATATATATTATGATATTTTAAAAATATATGGAAAATAATTTAGAATTTAGGTTTTAAAAAAAAAATTTCCATATATTTTTTAAATATCATAAAGTATATATCTATTATATCAAAATTAAAATTAAAATTTTAAAGTAAAAAATGGTGCACCGGGTGCACCGAAACTGTTTGAAACTTTGTGTTTTGTTACAACGCCCGAAGCCGTTGTTTCGTTTTGGCGCTAGAAAATCCGGTGGGGGTCCGACCGTGGCTACGTGGCTTTCTGTGATTGGCTAGGTTAGGTATTTTTTTTTTTGAAAAAAAAATTTATGCGGCCAATAGAAAACTGCCTCGTGTCCGGTTGTCGTTAAAGCAGCTTCTAGAAGCTCCAATAATAAGCCCCACAAATTGAGGGGCGTTTGTTTCGGAGCCCCACGTACGTACGGTTCGGATGCTCGGAAATGGAGCTCCAATAAGAGGTCGAGAATGCAGAGAGAGAGAGAGAGAGAGAGAGAGGAGAACAAACCCTAGCTCGCTTCTCCCTCCTCTCTCTTTTCTCTAGAGAGAGAGAAAGAGAGATCGAGAGAGAAAGCGCGCCTAGGATTCACAATTCAGTGGCGACGTTGTTCGTGTTAAAATATTCAAAAAGTAAATTTCCTAACAGTTGCGTCAAATCATGTCATTTTCGGATTTGACATATTCATGCAGCGTTAATTGCGAAAATTTTTTTCAGTAATCTCGTATTAATGAGTAGCAGAGGAGGTGGCAGCGGTAGTGGGACGAGCGGGAGTTGGCGGAGGGTGGTGGTGGTCGGGGGCGGCATTGCCGGCGCCCTCCTCGCCAAATCGATCCAGTTTCACACCGACGTCGTCTTGATCGACCAGTATATATATATAAAATCCCCAACATTCTCCATTTTAATTATTTTCCGCGCCTGATCATTTGGCATACATGATAAATAATAATGCTATATATGCTTATACATAAATCTTACAATGCTTTACGCAGTTCTTGCATGATCTTATGCGTTGAATAACAAAATATTAAAAAATTCAAGTTCATGTTATATACATATCAAAAAGAATCAAGTCAACGCATGCATGATTGTAAACTATTGTAGAATTTTTTTTGAAAGTATTATCATTATAATAAAATATGTTTTAGATGACGCTTTTTAGATGACGCTTTTTAGACGACGTTTTTTTCTAGCGTCTTTAATATTTAGCATTTGCCGACACTATGATTAAGCGTTGCCAATAAACATATTTTTATCAAATATTTATAATTTTCCGACGCTATATTAAAACGTCGGTATATTTATTCCGACATGTTTATTTAACGACTCTTTTACAATCGTCGGGATTATTTTTGCCGATGCTTTAAAGCGTCGCTAATTATTATTTAGAGTGTCCTTAAATTCAAGATTTTTTATTGTGTACATTGATAAATTGGAATTGATATTCGAAATTTGAAAGTTTGATTACGCTATCTATATTTTGTGACTTTTCATTTTATAACCTAATCTTGAATATTAATTTGTTGTATTTTTTTCGACTTGTCTTATTCATTCGATCTCAGAGTATCCCTTTAGATTACGGATGTTACGTCGCAAAGGTTAAAAATTACATTATGATATGGTAGTACAATTAAAATTTTAAAACTTCGATACCTATTTCGATCGATGATACTATATATTAAGATTATGTTGTCGAAAGGAATAATTTTTTGGCATTTTTTGTTTCTTAAAGCTTAAATTCAATGCGTCTATATATGTATAGTTTTTTGTTACTCCTAACCTTTCATTCATTCAAGATCGAATGTAAGATGATATTTTCGACTTAAATCGAGTGGCTAGGATCTACTTTTTAAGCACATCTGTAATGCTCTGAACAGTCATTAATTTGATTTCTTACTTGTTTCGCTAATCGTGTTCTTCAAATCCTTTTCCAGGAAGGAATACTTTGAGATTCCGTGGACAAACCTGAGATCGAAGGTCGAGCCAGCGGTCGCGGAGAAATCGTTGATCAACCACAGCGATTACTTAGTCAATGGCAAAGTTATTACGTCTTCTGCGGTCGATGTCAGCGAGGCAGCGGTTACGACAGCGGAGGGGCGTCAAGTGGCGTACGAATACCTCGTCATAGCCACGGGACATACAGTCTCGGCTCCTCGACGCCGGAGAGACAGGCTAGAGCAATTCCAAGAAGGCAAGTATTTGTCGACATTTGCTTTCGCGGCAACTTGATCACTTTAGTACTGATGTGCAGTTCATGTGCACTCACCGGATGATCTGCGGAATTGGAACGCAAATTTGAAGCATTGTTTGAAGTTCGCGGAGATTCGCGTCCTTCTCCTCGTAACATTTCACTTTGTTACAGATAATGTGAAGATCAAGAACTCCGGTTCCGTCCTTATTGTCGGAGGAGGGCCGACGGGCGTTGAACTCGCCGCTGAGATCGCTGTCGACTGCCCTGATAAGAAGGTCACTCTGGTGCACAACGGGCCGAGGTTGCTGGAATTCATCGGACGCAAAGCGAGCAATAAGGCGCTAGATTGGTTGAAGTCGAAGAAAGTGGAGGTGCTTTTGGATCAGTCAGTGGACATGAACTCTATTTCAGAGGCAGATAGAGTCTACACAACTTCGTCCGGAGAAACCGTCGAAGCCGACAGCCACTTCCTTTGCGTGGATCGACCGTTGGGTTCGTCGTGGCTCGGCGAAACAGCATTGAAGAATAGCTTGGATAAGTATGGGAGGCTGATGGTGGATGAGCATTTGAGAGTGAGAGGGCACAGTAACATTTTCGCCATCGGAGATATTACCGATATTCCTGTAAGTTTTTGCTCTTCTTATATTGTGACACCCCAATAGCCCCATATCGGATGGGAATGAGTTTGTTATTGGGTTTATATGAGACTTGGACACTAGTAATAATAACTGGGCTTAAGCATTTTGGGCCGGTGGTTGGGCCCAATAAGTTATTGTTGTTAGTGGGCTGGGTCGTTACATTTCGTATCAGAGCCGGTTCACTAGCTGCACATGTGTGGCGAGTCTCGGCTGAGCCAGGGTCTAGATGACAAGGCTAGCGAGACGAGTCTCACATCGCCTGGTGTTCTTGGGCTGTATGTGTGTGATTGGACTGACGAAGACGTCAGGGCCTTAACGGGGGGATTTTTTGACACCCCAATAGTCCCATATCGGATGGGAATGGGTTTGTCATTGGGTTTATATGAGACTTGGACACTAGTAATAATAACTGGGCTTAAGCATTTTGGGCCGGTGGTTGGGCCCAATGAGTTATTGTTGTTAGTGGGCTGGGTCGTTACATATATCTCATTAGCTTACTCCTAACTCCTATATATTCCTGCAGAATCTGAATTTTCATGTATTTACTTCTGCGTTCCATTACAGAAATGTTGCATTTCAAATTGAAGATTGATACTGTTAAACATGATCTACGATATAAAAAAAACCTCGACAACTTTTAATTGACGGCCGATAAGAGGTGCATTTGAGGTCGCTTGATTACTAGATTATGTTTAACGGCATCGATTGTCGATTCAGATGTTCCATCATCAGAATTGAAGCGGATTATGTTTAACATGCATTGTGTGGGCAGGAACTTAAACAAGGATTTTTGGCGCAACGGCACGCGGCGGTGGCGGCGAAGAACTTGAAGCTGCTTGCAGCCGGAGCAAAAGAGAGCAAACTCGCGTCTTACAAGCCCGGGTCGGCGATGGCGATGGTGACGTTGGGAAGGAAAGATGCGGTGGCGCAATTGCCGTTCACGACGATGGTCGGGCCGTTACCGGGACTGTTCAAGTCGCGGGACCTGTTTGTTCACAGGACAAGGAAACAAATGGGGCTTAACCCTCATTGAGCTCTCAAGCTCCTCTGCAAAGTGCTCTTCTTTGCTTCTTTTTCTTCTGCATATAAGGCATCACATTCTCATTCAGATAAATTTGGAAGTGTCTTTTTCATATGATTTTGGGCCTTTGAATTTGTATGTATTATATGTGGGGTATGTATGAATTGAATGTTTCACTGTTCTATATAACCTCTTCTTTTGTGTTACTGGTGTGTTTGCAATTGGACTTAATGGGGCTTGGTTCACTTCAAAATATCAGCACCCCTAAATATTTTTTTGACCAATTTGATTATGGGCCTGTTGTGGCTTTTTGAGAAAGTTGATCTAGTGGTTAGATACCTACTCGGAGGCCGATTTTGAAAAAATATATCATAACCGACTCATCCCAATATTACGGATTTTCTCACCGCATGTAACGCAATCTTTCGGTCTTAAATTTGAGTTTCATGTTTCAATGTAAGATTTAATTTATATCAGTCTTAGGGTGAGTTGTTTGAATGTGAATTCGAAATTAGAACATTATGTAAAATTAGCTAGAAATGTGAAGCATTAGATTTCGAAGTTGGGATCTTTGATACTAATCATCAAATCCTTTATCGCTTGCACTAGAGACCGCCAGTGAGTATTCCAAAATCTTAAACTACCAAAGAATAATTATTTTTACATTTTACATTTAATAGAAATAAAGGGCTAGCCACATAATACAATTGTTAGATTTGACTCGAAATTGTCAATCGACTCAAGTTCGGGTTTTTCGGCCCGCCGGTTTGTGGTGCGACCAAATTGGAAAAATAAAATTGTGAAGGAAAATAAATGTCTGTGATGGGTAGCGGAGGGCTCGGGCCGACAGGCCCGAGACCTAAACCCGTTATGAGTTTTTCCTATTTTGTTTTTCCCTTAGAGGCGTGAGATCGTGGTCGGTTGTATTATCAGAACATTGTATTCCCTTTCGTTTGATAGTGAAGTTCTCTCCTCCCTCGCCCGTGATTTTTTCCTGTAAAGAATTTTTCACGTAAATCTGTGTGTTTTTTATTTCTGCTTGTGGTTTGGTTGTTCTTTGTGTTCGCCATTTTGTTTTTTTGCGTTTGTCGTAACAACAATAATTCTGCCATACCTCAAAGAGTTGTTATTTTTTAACATAAAATTTGTTAGATATGTCTCAAATTCTAGAACCGTAAGATTTTTCTACTGTTTTGATTATCTTATTAAGTTAAATTTAGATCATACCTAATCGTATTGAGATTTTAGTTTCAAAAATAAATATAACTTTTATGCTATTGATTTAGTGCGGCAAATAAAAGAGAGTACGAATGTATTTTAAAGTTAGAATTTTGTGAGCGAAACATATTTTGTACAATATTTTAATCATAATAAAATTTTTTGCTCTATTTTCATTATAATTTATGTTTCATTTCGCAAGTCGACGTAAGCCAGCGATCAAACCGTGTTAAATATTTTATGCTTTATTTTTCTTATCTCCTTTTCAATTTTGTTTTTAATACTTTTTGTTTTTTTTCTAGAGAGAGAGAGAGAGAGAGAGAGATTATTCAACACCAAACTAAGATACCAGTAAAGTCATAATAAAAGTACCTCTCTAGGGAATAAATATCTTTTCCAATTAATTAATTAATTAATTGCACTAACAAGCATGAAATGGACCCTTTTACTATCTTTTTAAGTCACCAGTTGCTTTACCAAGGACTAAGACAAGTGAGCCACTTCTAGCTTCATTATTCTCTGTTTCTTCTAGTGAGAAATCAAAATTGATTTGTACTTGACTAGTAATCAAATTCAGACACGATTCCTTCTGCCTACAGAGCTATTCATCTGTTTATCAGCGACAGAATGCATTCCGATGGTTCAATATGAACGATACTGCCTGAATAGCCAGCAAAATATAGAAAATAACTACTGCATAAGAAAAATTCCGCACACCTAATTATAACTGAATAACGATTAGCATCAAAATTGAAACATATTGGATGGTCGGATGCATTCTTAGGGAACAATATCTCGGAGCTGTTTAGATATCCTGTAACTATATTATGAAGTGTATATATAGTGCAATATAGGTCTTTTTCAGTCAGAAAAATGTAATTCGTGGAGATTCAGAAATTTTAGTTCTTTTAAATTTTATAACAACTTATAAGGCTTTTGTTGTAAACACTCCTTTTTCTGAATGCGTATATTATTGTTTTCTATAGAACAACAGTAAAATTACGACGTAGCAACTAAATAAGAAAAAAAAAAAAATTACTGCACATAGGACTGTATGGAATGCGTGGCCATCAGAATTGAAATATTTGGTGGAATATTGAGAAGGGGAGAGAACGCGTTTACAGCTGTATCTCATGCAAGAAAAAAGTGCTTCTTCTAAAAGCGACAACATGCGTGATAATATATGCGGGGGAGATGAATGCGTGAATTGCCCCCCCACTTTCTCCTCCGTAAGGAGAGGCGCAACAAACGATCTCTCTCTCTCTCTCTCTCACAATTGTTTTCTTGGTGTTTTTTGACTTAATTTTAACACATGATCACTAGACGCACGGGCGGGTCATTATACCCGCAGGTTATTTAAACATTGGTAAAATTTATCCTCATATATTTGGGTAGCCAATATCTTTACTCATACCCGCCTGCAGGTGGACGGATTGGTATACGGGTTACTCGTAATTTTTTTTTTCTTTTTGTCTTTTATGTTTTTTAAATGCAAATATATATATATATATATATATATATATATATATATATATATATATATATATATATATATATATATATATATATATATAGGGATGCAAATGGATCCGGGATTGGTGGAGCTCCCGCCCGATCCGTCCCGAGAGCTTGATAAACGGGAGGAAATAAACGGATTCGGGCGAGAAACGGAGCGGATTTTATGATCCGTGACGGATTCGGAGTAAGAAACGGGAGAAATTTTGACCCGCCCGAATCCGCCCGCCAAGATCCGCCCGAATCCGCCGAAATCATTTTTATTTTAAAAATATATTTTTAAAAAATAATATGTTTACAAAAAGTTTAAAATCCAAATAAGTTAGTACTTTCATTTCTAATTCATTTGAAATTTTATAATTTTATTTTGAATTGTTATTGATATTTTTTATTTTTATAATTGATATTATTAATTTATATATATATATATATATATATATATATATATATATATATATATATATATATATATATATATATATATATATATATATATATATATATATATATATATATATATAGAACTGAGCTACTATACTATTAATAGCACCAGTCATTGGCGCTACCAAGTTTTTAGCCGTTGGATTGAGAGATGTCAGGTTGGGATGATGTGGGTCCCCAGGCTTAAAGTGGGTGGTTGGTTGAATAGTATGATCGCGGTGAAAATTATCAAAGGGGTGGATCTAACGATTGAAGCTTGGTAGCAGAGTCTTCATTATTATTGATAGCATGCAGTAGGACTCACATATATATATATATATATATATATATATATATATATATATATATATATATATATATATATATATATATATATATATATATATATATATATATATATATATATTATTAAAAATTATTATTTTATATTTTACAAAATATTAATAATATTATAATTTTATAAAAAATATTAATTACGCGATTCCGGCGCCTCTTACCCGGGGGAGGCGGAAGCATAAGGTTCGGAGTGTTGATGGATATATTTTTTAACCCACACCCATCCAGCCGGGAGGCTGTGAGGATTTTTGCTAGCTGGGCGAGACTCCGCCCCCGCATCCGCCCGTTTGCACTTCTATATATATATATATATATATATATATATATATATATATATATATATATATATATATATATATATATATATATATATATATATATATATATATATATATATATATCCGATCACATGCTATCAATAGCACGAAGCACTCGGTGGTATCAAGTTTTCCAACGTTAGATCCACCACTTTGATAATTTTCACCAGTTAGATCATACTATTCAAACAACCACCCACTTAACCCTACGAGGCCCACATCATTCTAACCGCACATCTCTCAATCCAACGGTCAAAAACTTGGTAGACCAATGATTTGGTGCTATTAATAGCATATATAGTAGCATACTATAAATAAAAGTTTATAAAATATAACATAACTCATTATTTAAAATATCATAGCATATAATAAAAAATAGTTAGTCTTAGAACAAACAACTTTCGTAATATAAAAGACGCGATAAAAAATTAGAGTTAGATAAATAAAAATATATGTATTTTAATTAAGAAAAAATATTTTATAAGAAATTAGAGTTAGAATTTTTAAGATAGATAAGTATATATATATATATATATATATATATATATTATATATATATATATATATATATATATATATATATATATATATATTATAATTGAGAAAAAATATTTTTAATTTAAAAATATATTAAATATGGCATTCGTCGGGTTATCCAAAACGCCCATACCAATTCAGATCCACCCGCTTATTCGTAATTTTTGTGCTCGAAAGTTTCATACCCATACCACAATGGCGGTTACTCATGAAGATCTGGCGGTACGCGGCATATTGCTGGTTCTAATAATCACACAAATATACTTTTGCTACAAGTAGTTGACCACAAGCAAATAGTTAGCTAAAGTATTGTTTTAAGGAAGAAGAGGTTTTTTTTATGTTCCTTTTTTTGGTTTAGGAGGGTAGGTATAGGAGACATGGGTGGGTGATGAAGCAAATTAAGCCATGGATCTCTCTCTCTCTCTCTCTCTCTCTCTCTCTCTCTCTCTCTCTCTCTCTCTAAATATATTATATATTTAGGTCAAAAGCTAGAAAATCTAATTATCATAGTAATAAATAAATTTATTAAATCTAGTTGGTGAATTTAATAGCCCCTATATCCAAAGCACAATTACATGCATGTAAAATCATTATAACCGTTAAAATACTCATAAAATTCACGTGAATAAGATTGAACGGTGTATGGTGTGCGTTCTATATTATTATAGAAAAAAATTCTAGAAAAAAGTTTTTTTTATGGAAAACTGTTCTAGAAAAACTTATTTATTTTAGATTTTTTTTATTTTTCATATTTTATAAAAAAAAAACAAGTGTTTTTATTTTTGGATTTCTTTTTAGGAAAAGGAAAAAACTAGTTTTTCATAAAAACTGAAAAAGAAAAAGCTTTTTAAAAGAGCTAGTTTTTTTTTAACCTAAGAGGGAAAAAGTAAAAAAAAAAAAAAAAGTTTTTTTTTCATGCATTTTTGAGGAAACCAAAAAGGTAGCTAATGAAAGATTTTCTAATTCTACATACACATACAAATTGTAAATAATGTTATTTTTCAAAAATAAATATATTAATTTCACCTCCACTCTATGAAGGGCTTAGTAAAGAGTCATTATAAAAATAGTTACTGATTATTTAATCAATTTTGACAAGATTAAAAAAAAAAAAAAAAAAACTGTTATTAAAAAAAATTAGAACAGTTGATACCATTCTCCTCAAGCAAATGAATCTTTACCTTATGAAAATAAAAAAAATTTAGCTTCCTAGATACATGAAAGTGCCAATAATTAACAATCATTAAAGAAATAAACTTGTTCTTGTAAACAAGTAAAACAGCTGGTAAGTTAAAACCCTTAAGTTGAGCCTAAGAAGATCCAAGTAGAGCAGCAACTAACATGTTAAAAAAAGGTGTTAGATAATCAGGTTGGTTAGAATTAGAACCAAACAAATGTAAGAAGCACAAAAGATCTTTCTCTTCACAGCACTATTACCTGGACAGCCTAAACAAGTGATGGATAATGAATAGCAGATGGATACCAAATCATTTTCCTTCCAGAAACATCAACCACAACAAAGTATTTTAATGATGTTAGGGAGTGGTAACAGTTCTGGATCTAGAAGAGCACAGGGAAGTATCTGTTTGTGGTGATGGTGATGGTGATGGCTTATGACCTATCATTTGTGGTCCAAGATACCAATTCCTGCCAGTTCAGGCACTGGAACACATTTTGTGGTGTCAGAAAAGCCCCCCCCCCCCAATCATGGCAAAAGCCATTTTCATGGTTTAGAACCATCCATCCATCATAATAAGTCTCTCTCATCTTTATAATGCCCCTTCAGCCCTGCTTCTGCTTCTATTTTTATCATCAATCATTCGGAGCACCATTTGCTCCGATAGGAGAAATGAGATTCTGAAACTTACGGAAGCACAAGTTCTAATTTGAAACTTTGGATTCTGCTGAAGAGAGAAAAGCGATTTCAAAATGGCATGCTATTGAGATACTACCATACCTGAAAGCGAGGCCAAATAGTTACTACTACTTCTACCTGCCATGAATCAAGTTATTAGACATCTGACAGACAGACTAAAACAACAGGAAACTCAGAGCAACATAAGCAAATGTAATTAAAACTTTCTTAAGAGCTAATCACATCGAAGAGTGTTAACGAAAAAGCGGTTAGCGACTCGTCAAACAACTTTTATCAAACAGAAGATATACGAGTACAATAATGCCACACATCACATTATTTTCAGTTCATTATTGTGTCAGATTGGATCGTATCCAGCTGTACCGAAAAGAAGCTTCATATATGTGATAAAGAGTAACAACCAACAAATACAAACAGATTCTCCTTTCCACCGACAAGTTAAATAGACCCACAAGTTAGGCATGATGGGTGCCTCTTTTGCATCTATTATGTGAACAATAATTCCACAAGTGGAGATACCCAAACACTTATCCCCTGGACTTAAAATTTTATATTTAAATCCATCTCAAATAACATGGCATGTATGTACAACAGAATTTATTGCACAGAAGTTATAGCTCCCAAATCACAAAACTAACAAAATCAAGCTGCTTTGCGCTATGTTTAATTTACAACTTGTATGGTAACCATTTTACATATCAACTATAAATCTACATTAGGCTGCAATGAATCAGAAGAAAACCCTGTCATCGTTCTCACTCTCTTACAATCGGATAGAAAGCATTGAGAGAAAACTTAAAAGGAAAAGAAGAGGTTTTGATGAACTAATATGAAGTGTCCGCAAGTAACTGAACCACATAAGACGAGGAAAAAAAGCTGAATATAGCAGATTATATATAAAGAAGCCATTGAAGCTCCATTTTATCTAAATTATTGCCTGAACAAGAAAATATCCCAGAAACAACTGAGCTCATGCAAGTGAGCGCTAGTTTACCACGAACTATTTTATACCAAACAAAACAGGGTCAAAACCTGTCCAAACATGGCATACACATATAATGGTATCTATCTACATGCTGAACACAAACAAAAGATATCTGCTTTAGAGTAGAAGAACTAGACCCAAGACATAAAAACAAAAGAAAAGCTTATTCACCGTCCATCTGCAGACGTGAAGGACTCCGCGAACCCTGCAGGCCGGGCCGGGATGCTCCCTTTGCTATCATCAAGGCTCAGGCCCACAGTGCTCGTGTCGCTAGTCGTGCTATCACCAGCCTGCCACCCTTTCACCATTTGAAGGAGAGGCTGGCGGAAGTCGATTCCTAAATACTCTTCCTGCTCGTCCTTAACGGGCTTCCACTTCTCGACCAGCGGGGCAAGCACGTTCACTGCATGGCCCATGTCAGGCCTCTGGTACGGCTCACGGGCCGTGCAGTGGCCCGCAAGCTCCGCAATAATGGATATGCTCTCAAAGGTCTCATCTGTATCGTCGAGAGACAAGTCAATTGCCGCCCTTAGTTTTTCTTTGGAGTTCTTTATGTTGTAGAACCATGAGGCGAGGTAGCGCGTCTCCTCCGCCCGGGACTCGTCGAGGGCCATGAGGCCCGTTATTAGCTCCATTAGAACCACACCATAGCTGAAGACATCAGCTTTTGTCGTGATTTTTCCAGTCACTGAAGAAAACAAAAAAGAAAGCAGAAATGAGGTTAAAAATACGGTGACAAAACGAACTAACTAACAAATTATACAGTACATGCGCACATTATCTTATATTCATGTGCATAACTTGGTAATTTAGAAACTTAAAGGGTATAAAAGAAGCTACAGCCTAATAAAGTACAGCGAGAATCTATCGCAGAAAATACACTATCTAATATAGCACTTGATCAGCTACAGTCAGTTGATTTTTGAATGTACATTGCATGCAGTGTTGTAGATCAGTATAAAGTAATGTATCTGCTCCTTTAAATTTGAAGTTTCAATGCATTGCTTCTCATACATAATAAGAGCCAATATTTGCAAGAAATCGGAGGCCAGAAAGATAGTTTGAAAAATGTCCCATTAGGTTAGCAATATTGAATTTTACGAAGGCAAATAGAATGAGTATCTTTCCCAATTGAGAAGAAAATATTATTAGCTGGCATACAAGAGTAAACAACATAAACAATCGTCTACAAATTCATCTCCTTAACATGACAACTGAACCACTTAAGTACTGAACTTTATGCAATGCTACAAATTTTATTCCAAACATCAAACACTATTTAAAACATTTAAAGCTAGCACAAAAATGATCAACTGAAGCCATACAAATGAAAATATTAGAAACTAGGAAAAAATAATTATAATAATTCCTATTCTGCAGCCTCAAAGAAGACAACTTAATGTTTCCGTCGATGCACTACATTCAAATTTTACCTCGAACATTTAAATCAGTAACGAAATCATCAATAAAACTAATACAATATGAGCTGCTAAGGAGATATATACAACAAGAAGCCCTTACCGGCATATTCAGGCGCGAGGTATCCAAAAGTCCCAGCAAGTCTGGTCACCACAGAGTTCCCATCGGGTGCAAGCTTAACGAGTCCAAAATCAGAGACTTTAGCCCTGTAATCATCGCCGAGTAGAATGTTCGACGACTTGAGATCTCTATGGATGAAGCACTGATGAGCCAAATTATGGAGGTACTCCATTCCTCGGGCTACGTCTAACGCAATATTAAGCCGCTTCTTCCACGACAAGGGCTCCAAACCAAGCTGCTTCCACCGGAATAAGTGCTTGCTTAAAGCCCCTTGCGGCATGTACTCGTAAACAAGAAGCCTCTCGGCGTCTTCTATGGAATAGCCCAGTATGGAGACCAAATTACGGTGGCGCACTTTAGTGAGCACGGCGATCTCGGCTTGGAATTCGTCCAACGCTTTGTTGCTCAGAACGCTCGCCTCCATCCTCTTAACTGCGATCATCGTCCCGTCGTGCAGCATTCCCTTGTAGACCACCCCAAATCCTCCCCGCCCGAGAACATTTTCCTGCGCAAAGTTTTTCGTGGCGTTGCGAAGGACTTGAAGCGAGATTATGAAATTGCCCGCCTCGATGACGTGGGCGTTGCTCGATACGCTGCTCTCTCCGCTACGGAGATCGCTAGATAACGAGCCGTGGTTGTTCGTGTTGTTCGCAATGACAATTTTAACCATATTATCGGGATCCGATGGGTCTCTCGGATGAACAACAATAGAACTAGGCGCCGCTCCATTCTTTTTCCCCTTGTGCCTCCGATACAAGAGGAAAGCAACAGCAGAGATTATCAAAATTACGCCGACAGATATCGGAATCACCACGACTAGGGCATTATTAAAGTGTTTAGAACTCTTGGTGACTCCGCCGCCGCCGCCGCCGCCGCCTTCGGAGGGCGGAGATAAATTGCTCGGAGAGTTCGGCGAATTGTTCTCATTACCCGGAGGAGAACCGGGCGAAGGAGGGGAACCGCTTGTAGGCGGAGACGAACCGGTCAACGCCGGGTTTCCGCCGACAAGGAGTTTCACGCCACTGCTAAAAGCCGGAACGGGGGGCTTCAAATTATTCGAGGACACGTCCAGCGTCGCCAGCGATTTCAGCGAGGTTAAATTCGCGGGAATGGCTCCGGTAAGATTGTTTCCGGCGAGCTTGATATCGACGAGGCCGTCCAACTCGCCCAACGACGGGCTGATCGTGCCGTTCAGGCCGAAATTCGGCAGATTGACGACCGAAACCTTACCGGCGGAGCAGGAAACCCCGATCCAGCCCCCGGAGCAAGGGTCGCCGCCGGACCAAGACTGCGCGAGCCTGTAGGGGTAGTCGACGCCGGCGAGGAAATCCAGCAGGGCGGCGACCTGCGGGGGGCAGGGAGCGCCGGGGGTGGAGGAGCAGAAGGAGTTGCCGGCGTAGGTGAAGTTGTAGCGGACGGCGGGGATGGGGCCGACGAGCATGTTGTTGTCGAGCTGCAGGGACTGCAGGGCGGGGAGGGAGGTCAAATTGGCGGGGATGGGGCCGACGAGGCGGTTGTTGTTGAGGCGGAGGCGGGTGAGGGCGGAGAGGGCGCCGACGGAGGGGGGGATGGGGCCGGAGAAGGCGTTGCCGTGGAGCCAGACGTCGGCGAGCGCGGTGAGGGAGGGGAGGACGTCGAGGGGGCCGGAGAGTGGGGCGGCGCCCCGCTGGTTGTTGAGCCAGAGGGTGCGCAGGCTGGAGAGGCCGGCGAGGGCGGGGGGGAGGGGGCCGGAGAGGTTGTTGTAGGAGAGCTGCAGGACGGCGAGGGAGGGCATGGCGCCGAGGGAGGCGGGGATGGGGCCGACGAGGACGGCGCTGGAGAGGGGGAGATTGACGAGGGCGGGGAGGAGGCGGCGAGGTCGGGCGGGAGGGAGCAGGCGCCGGGGGAGAGGTTGAGAGGGTTGTAGTGGAGGGAGAGGACCTGCAGGGCGGGGAGGTCGCCGAGGAAGTCGGGGGGGACGGCGTCGAAGAGGTTGTCGTTGAGGAAGGCGAACTGCAGGAGGGAGAGGCCGCGGAGGGAGGGGAGGGCGCCGCGGAAGCGGTTGCGCTGCAGGCCGACGTTGGAGAGGGCCGAGAGGGAGTTGAGGGACGCGGGGAGGCTGCCGGCGAGGCCCATGTCCTGGACCTGGATCTGGGACACGCGCGAGCCGGAGCAGTACACGTGGGGCCACAGCGGGGGCCCGCACGGGTCGGACCCTCGGACCGCCACCCCAGCTCCTCCGGGTTGTCCAGAAGCTTCCGGAACTCGTCCAGCACCGCATAGTCGCCCGGGTCGGTCTCGCATAATACACCCCCAGGAGACGAAGACAAAACCACCAGCACCAGCACCAGCACCAGGACGACGACGACGTCTATGCGGGCGTTCATGGCGATTATGCGGAGGGAGGGAGGGAGGGTTTAGATTCGCGGGGGAATGGTGGGTTTTGGTTTGAGGAGGAGGAGGAGGAGAAAGAAAAGGAGAATGGGGGAGTGAAGGGGAAGCTTCTTCTTCACCATTGAGGAGGGGAGGCTTGCGATGTACTACTACTACTCCACCTCACAATCCCTCTCGCACTTTGCTCACAAAATGGGTACAAGAGAGAGATTATTACGGGATATATTATATCAATAAATTTTGATTTTTTTTTTTTTTTTTCTTTTCTCCCTAAAATTTAATGGTTGAGAGGGTTCAAATGGCGAACTATTATAATTAGACTAAATTATATTTTTGGTTCTAAAATTATGGGTTAAATGCGTACAGGTCCCTACAATTATAGTAAATTACAAATGTATTTCTACAAAGTTTAATTTTTATGCATTGTCTATGCAAAAGTTTTAATATTTTTATATATTTCTCTTTGATTTGTTATTGTTATAGAACTGTTTATATTTTAAGTAAAATATCAATTTTTCACCATCACAAATATGTATATCCAAAATCCACAACAGTAATATAAAAAGGATAAAAATGTCAAGTTATTTCATAAATTAATCAGAGTTAAATATTTAACCTGGTTCACGGCGATTACGCAGCGCCGATGATACGGTCCGACCGTATCAATAAAGATAAACGATCACTTCGAGGGGATCGAACCTCCTAAAGAATTAAGAAGTAGAGAGAAAAGACAAGATATGAGAAAAAAGAGACAATATTACTTGATTATTTCTTATAACTCCGGGTTACATTATATAGAGTCCAAATCCTTAAACTATTTCTCATCATACCTAATAAATCTACTCCCAACAAGATAACTGCCTATTCCTAAATATATTCCTAAATAACAAGATAACTATCTATTCCTAAACATATTCCTAAATAACAAGATATTGAACTTGTTTATTAAAAAAGAAAGGGTTATTTACATACAGGTCCCTGCAAACATAGTCAATTGCGGAAATATCTCTGCAAAAGCGAAACTATGTGAGATGTCTCTGCAAAAGTCCAAAGTATGCGAGATATGTCCCTCGCCGTGCCTTTTGCAGGGACATATCTCGCAAAATATATCTCGCAGATATGTCCCCGCAAAAGGCACGTAGGACATATCTGCATACTTTTGGACTTTTGCAGGGACATCTCACCTAGTTTCGCTTTTGCAGAGATATTTCCGCAATTGACTATGTTTGTAGGGACCTGTATGCATTTGACCCTAAAAGAAAACTATTAAAAGAAAAGTTGGGGTCGCATCATCTCTTCCGCCCTCGAAAGCCACCTTGTCCTCAACGTGGAAAATCCTTATCAGGTTCGGCCTTGATCAAAAATAGTTGCTTTGATTTGCATCGATGTCCGGGTCTATATTTTTCATCACAATTGTAGCAAAGGCCTTGATCTCTTCTTACTTTTGCTTCCGCCGGCGTGAGGCGCTTAATGGGTGGAAGCGTCTCATTAGATATTGGTGTTGTAGAGGCTGACAAAAGAGCAGGCTTAGAATTTATAATACGATGTTGAGCTATCAACTTTTCCTCTTGTAGACGAGCAAGACCGATGGTCACGACATAGAAGTTGGCCTAAGGCTCGACATCATGCTTTAGGTCCTCCCTCGCCTCCCAAGATAACCGCCTATTCCTAAATATATTCCTAAATAACAAGATAACTACTTATTCCTAAACATATTCCTAAATAACAAGATATTGAACTTGTTTATTCAAAGAAAACTATTAAAAGGAAAGTTGGGGTTGCATCAGCCAACATCATGCGCCGCATCGCCGTCGCGGCCTCCTTGGTGGCGGCGAGGACAGGAGAGGTGCTCCTGCAGGAAGAAAAAGAAGAAGAAGAAGGGTGGGTGCTGCTCTTGCAGGAGGAGGAAGAAGAAGAAGAAGAAGAAGAAGAAGAAGAAGAAGAAGAGAAAGAGAAAAAAAAAAAAGAAAAGAAAGAAATAGTGCAAACTTTTTTTAAATGGTGCGATATTGGTCTAAAGAGTGTAAAGTCTATTTTAAAGTAGTGTAATTTTTATATGAAATAGTGTAATTTGTAATAAAACAGTGCAAATTATTTTTTAAAAAAGTGTAATTTTTTTTAAGAGTGCAATTTCATCTTCTTTTTTCTCCTATATTTTTTTTTATCTTTTCTGTAGAAAAAAATAATTTTTTTTTATTATTTTTATTTTTTTCTATAATTTTTTTTTTGTCACTACCTCTCCATTGCTTTCTATCACAACCATCGCGACGTCGTCGGAGGCGATCTCGCTGCCTCCGATGACGTTTCGGCGTTTCGACGTGCTGTGGAGGAGAAAAGCCTGCGTCTCGACGTTGCCGTGCCCTAGTGGAAAAGAAGGATGGCGACGTGGCCTCGGCAGAATCGGAGGCGAGGAGTGTTGGAGTGCATGGGCGAGAGCGTGTGGGGCGAAGGCAAGGCGGGCTATTTCCGCCTTCGCCTTAGCTGCCTACTTCGGAGAGAGCGAAAAAAGAACGAGAAAAAAAAAGAGAAGAGAGAAAAAAATAATAAGGATATTTTGGTCAGTAGCTGAAATTTCGGTCCGAATCCCTAAAATCCAAAAAAGTGATCCACTTTTGCAAAATTCCAAAATTAGTAAATTTTTTATGCAAATCGGCCTTAAAAAAATTCTAATAAAACATAAATAAAAGCTGAGGAGGCCATTACAAAGTCTCCTATACTTGAGGGGGTCTCCATACATTTTTACCTGGTAATTATTTCCCTTCAAAAAAAGCATACCTTGCAAAGGGAAATGATGTTCCCCTGCAAAAAAGAGAAAGGTAAAGGGAGAGAAAGAGAGAGAGAGAGAGAGAGAGAGAGAGAGAGAGAGAGTGATGGATGTTTGAATAGGGGCCATGCATTTTCTCTTTTGGGAAAGACAAATTCTTTGTATCCTCTTTAATGGACTATGTTTTTTATTTCTAAATAACTTTATTTAAACTTTATAAAAATATAAATTAATCAATATTTTCTACTTTATATGTTATATATCTTAATTTATCAATAATATAGAGTCCGATCGTTGATATTATCGATAAGACCAAACATTTGGTGCTATCAAATTTTTTATCATTATATTTAATCCTTTAATTATTTTTACCCGTTAAATTATACGGTTAAACCAATAACTCACTCAAACCTAGGCGGCTCATATCGTCCTAATCATATATTTTTTCATCCAAAGGCCGGAAATGTAATAGCGCCAATAACTTAGTGTTATTGATAGTATTCCAGTCTAGTTCTATATATAACAGCAACAACTATATCCCAAATAACATTATTTTAAAAAAAATAAATAATATATTGTTTAATATTAGTTAATACATATATATATATATATATATATATATATATATATATATATATATATATATATATATATATATATATATATATATATATATATATATATCAGTTTTTCAATATAATAAGCAAATTAAATCAGAGATCACTAATAGTAGAGGAAATTAAGTTTTAGTTAAAAATGTATTGAGACCCCTCAACTATATGGCTTTTTTTAATTTATTTTTATATTTAGATACATTAAATATTTAATTAAATTTTATGGCTCTCTTAAGGGCTAATTGTTAATTGGTTTAGTTATATTTGTTTGGGAAAACTTCAAAAACCCCCCTTTATTGGTTTCAATTTTTTTCACTTTAGTACCCTATGGTTTAAAATGTATCAAGTTAGTACCCTGTGGTTTCTCACTTTATCTCTTTAGTACCTTGTGGTTTAAAGTGTATTAAATTAGTACCATGTGGTTTTGCACTTTATCACTTTTGTAGAGACACGAAAATCAGAGACTTGTCTCAGCCTCCGGAGAGTGTCGGGACAAGTCTAGGTTGCGCGGGCGCGAATGGACGCTCAACGGGCCCCCGGGGATCACGAGAGCAAGATGTACTTGAGAGATCTGCGAAATTGCAGATTGTGAGTTGTACATGCATTGGTTGCTATAAGATGATTGATGGCTATACCGGTACAAAATGGGATTTGTACGCAGACAACCGACATGGCTCAAAGTTGACTTTTGGTCACATCACCTTTTGCCCACTCCCCATATACGAGAGAGAGAGAGAGGGGCTTCTTGTCTTGTCGTGTTCTTCTCCTTCTTCTTCTACTTCGTTTCACCCAGGGAGAGAGAGAGAGAAGCTCGAGAGAGCCCGAGCTGACGACGACGCACCGCGAGCGGAGCGAGAGGCTTTCGACGACGAGGCGTCGCGAGGAGCCGGCGTGCGTGCGGGACCGTCGACCTCGACTCGGCGGCGGGCCTAGCGAGTTTTCGAGAGGTGAGTAGACCCTCGACAACCCTCGGTTGGTTCGGATTCCCTTGATTTTCGCACTTACGCCACCGCCGCAGATCGCACGTCGACGTTTAGTGTTTTGACTCGTGCTCGTGTAGGAGACTCGAATCCGGCGAAATCTGCGGCGTTAGATCCGTGACTTCCGGACGATTCCAGCGACACCTTACTTGCCGGATTTGGATCAGGTTTGCCCTGTCGGAACCCATGATTACCGAGCCGCCGTTTTTTCGGAAAGTTAAAGTCCGAATTGTTGTTTTCCGTCGACCGTCGGTACTTTGGCCGATTCTCCGCGCAGGTGGTCGGATCGCGTCAAGACTTGCGCCGTTGGATTCCCGATCGCGAGGCGAAGATTTTGATACCTTACTCGCTGATTTCGGACCAGGTTAGCTTGACGAACTTTAAGCTTTTCTCACCGTTGCGTTTCGGGCGAATCGGAAAAATTGAGTGTTTTGGGTTGCTTCTTCAGCGGAGGACTTCGGCGCTTGGCGGATCAGCGGGGGTGATCGAGGAGGACCTGGGACACTCCTCGCTGCCAGGGGTTTGCGACTAAGGTGGGTTTACATCGGATTGTTTCTAAGTGCAATAGTCGACATGTATAGTAGTATGTTCATGATAGCCGTAGCTCGAATTCATGGAATTACTTATTGAATATCTGAATTTGGAGCATGCTTAGCGATTAATATTTTATACTTGTTGGACTTGGATTTGACTTAGGAGAAAACCCCGAATTGATCGTCATTATATACATTGCCGGATTTAGCTCTAGGAGCGTATTTTCGCGGTATCGTCGCGGGTTTCGGCGATGGATACTCGGGGTAGTGTATACCGTTACGGGGTGTCGGGCGCCGTCGGACAGACGGTGGGCCCAATGTCCGTCCCGGTTACTTGGGTTTGGCCGGTGAGGGCTCGATTGAGCTCGACAGAGCTACGCCGCATACTCGGTTGGGTAGCTCCCGAGTGCCGCTCCGGAGTTTGGGCTTGTGCTTTCGCGTTGGTGTCGGGTAGTGCGGGTGGGACTTGCTCTCCACGAGGCTTGGAGTGGGGGTAGTCGTATAGTCACAACCGGCACGGACGGGTGTGTTCACGATCCCGGGGACGGTGGGTTCACAGTCCCCTTGCATATTGGGTCTGGTTGATTGGAGTCTGTAGGGGTAGTTTTGAGCTTGATAGCTTAGTGACTTGTAGCTGTAGAGAGTTCCAGCTTTCTTTTCTTCTATCTTGCTTACCCTGTAGACTTAGTGGGTGGACCGGTGTTGTTTAGGGCGGCACCCACTGAGGACTACTTGTTTTATAGTAGTTCTCACGCCCTCTTTCTTCCACCCTTGTTGCAGGGCCTTCGCCTTCGGCTGCTGCTCCTCCTGAGTCGGACCGCGGGAAGGGCGTGGCGAGTTAGAGCCTACCCTTCGAGTTCTGTGCTAGAGGACTTCCACTGCAGGTAGTGATAGTTCTGTTTTGGTTTTCCACTTTTGTACATACTGTTGAACTCGCCGGAGCGAGTAGCGTTGTATCCGATTACTTGTATGTATATAAAGTTTGTTTTTCTCTACGGGTGTTTATATTCTATTTCAGCTCTATGCTACTGTTTGTGGCATTGTATGTTATTACAGGTACAGCTACGCTTCGTATACAGAAGAAATTCTTTTGTATACGGCGGGTTTGTCGGCGTGCCCGGTGAATATACAACCCGGGGCGTGACAGATTAAGTTGGTATCAGAGCTTAGTATTAGGTTGTTGGGACCTAGGAAACCTAAGCTGGTAAACCTTAGGGGTTTGACGCGAGCGGCGTGATTTAATGCGAAAGTCATTGATTGTTTGTTTTAACTCATCCTGTAGTGGAGTGAGTGACTGAAGGAGTGCCTGTTTTGGTACAGAGAAATTATGTTGGCTGCAGACGACATAATTTTGAGGAGAAACAGGGACCGCCTTCGAGACTTTCGATGATTGGGTCGAGTGTTTTTGTATCTGACCTGGTTTCTATGTGTGCAGCTATGCAGCGCCGCAGAGGACGACCGCCACTACGGGGTCGCTCCCCACCACCACCACCACCCCAGTGACCAGAGCAGATGGAGCAGGGCACCCGACCCGAGCCGGTGTGCCTCGTGGAGCCGAGTACTAGGCCGAGACGAGTGCGCGGCGGACTTGAGCGCACGCTAGTCGCTTTGACAGAGGTGACTAGGCGCAGGGCCGATTCTACAGCAGATGTGCGAGAGGTTAGCCGCGTCGTCGAGTACAGCATCGGGAGCACCAGCCCAGCCTACTCCGCCACCCTCTACGCCACCTACTGCACCAGTTGCCGCACCCCCACTAGCAGAGATCCCGCCGACTCGTTGCGCCTCGCGCAGGGTCGATCCTGTGCGGCTACGGCAGAAAGGTGGACGGATGACCGAGTTGTTGTTTAACTTCCGCCGCCTCGACCCACCGACGTTTGACGGGCATTGCTCAGAGCCCTGGGTGGTAGAGAGTTGGATTAAGGCGCTGGAGAGGATATTCGAGGACTTGTATGTCCAGGAGGAGGACCAGGTTCACTTGGGGGTCCATTGCTTGATTGGGAACGCCAGGGATTGGTGGACGAGGATGAGGCGCGACCAGGAAGTCGTGACCTCTCAGACGACCCGGGATGTGTTCGCGGGATGTTGTACCGCACGTATTTCCCCATCGGTGTAAAGCGAGGATAGAGGAGGATTTGAAGAGGATTCGAGGGAGATCGCACGGTTCAGGGAGTACGTCCGGAGTTTACGCGGCTCCGAACCGTGTGCCGTTTGTAGCGAGGATGAGGCGCACCGGTGTACCTTTGAGCGGTGGCTTGAGGCCGGATCCGTACAAGTTCGTTAGGCGCAGAGGTCGAGGACCCCGGACGCGTCCATCGAGGTGCACGTTTGAGGAGAGCAGCGAGACTACGCTCGAGAGCGGACTCGGGGCCGGACCGAGCCAGATGTGAAGCGCCCCGCTCCACGATGACGGC
Organism: Aechmea fasciata; assembly: GCA_025177825.1. Taxonomy (NCBI): domain Eukaryota; kingdom Viridiplantae; phylum Streptophyta; class Magnoliopsida; order Poales; family Bromeliaceae; genus Aechmea; species Aechmea fasciata. The sequence goes on from CM045934.1 coordinate 2,509,728, forward strand.
GGGCCGAGCAAGGGCGTCCGTCGAGGCCTCCACGATCACGTTTTCAGGGTCGTGGATCCTCGGGGCGTCAGCGTGGCAGGGATACCCGTCAGCCGGGGCGACCACAGAGGACGCAGCAGTGCGTGATTTGCGGGGGACCGCACTGGCCTAGACAGTGCGAGCAGCGAGAGGGCAGATGTTATGGTTGTGGCACCGGACACCTCGGGCGCTTGTCCGCGTGCAAAGATCGTCAGCGCCATCATCTGCTTCAGCACCGCCAGCGCCACAGCAGTCATACGGGGCCTCGCCGAGCTATCGCCACGAGGACAGAGCATCAGTACCGCGACAGAGCGAGCAGCGGTCGCCGGCTCCGAGCGGCAGGGTGTTTGCGCCAGTGGAGGACTCTTCAGACGACCGTGTGGTGGCGGTATCACTTTACTTTCTCGGTACTAGAGCTCGCACTTTATTTGATTCCGGCTCATCGCATTCTTTTATCAGTCGAGCATTTGCTTTATTACATGGTCTAGAGTTAGGGTTGTTGCCTCAGACCCGGGAGATCCAGGTTCCCGACCATGTAGTACGGGTGGTAGAGTGTTGTGGGTCGTGCCCTGTGCAGCTAGGCTCGTGGATTTTGCCCGCAGACTTGTTAGTATTAGGGCAGCTGCACGACTTCGACATAGTGCTTGGCATGGACTGGCTGACGCGATACTACGCGACGATTGACTGCGGGGAGAGGACGGTGACACTCCGTGAGCCTGGTCAGGAGGAGTTTACTTTCAGAGGCTGCAGGAGCACGTTGTTTGCCGCGTGGATTTCTTCAGCGAGAGCTCGACAGCTGATGAGTAGAGGGTGCACCGCTTTTCTGGCGACGGTTACAGAGGTACCTACGGCGGCACCGAGGCTCGAGGACATCCCTGTGGTTCGCGAGTTTCCGGATGTGTTTCCCCCTGAAATGACGACTATGCCGCCGGAGAGGGAGATAGAGTTTGTGATTGATGTAGTTCCTGGAACTGCACCAATCTCGAAGGTACCTTACAGGATGGCACCTGCTGAGCTGAGAGAGTTAAAGGCGCAGCTTCAGGATTTGATGGATAAAGGGTTTGTGAGACCCAGTGTATCGCCTTGGGGAGCGCCGGTGTTATTTGTAAAGAAGAAGGATGGTTCACTCAGGTTATGTGTGGATTACCGGGAGCTGAATAAAGTGACCATCAAGAACAAGTATCCTTTGCCGCGCATTGATGATTTGTTTGATCAGCTGCAAGGATCTTGTGTCTTCTCGAAGATCGATCTCCAGTCGGGTTACCACCAGCTGAGGGTGAGGGCCGCGGATGTTTCCAAGACGGCCTTTAGGACTCGACGGCATTACGAGTTTACCGTGATGCCTTTTGGATTGACGAATGCCCCTGCCGCGTTCATGGATTTGATGAACCGGGTGTTTAAGCCGTACTTGGACCGATTTGTGGTAGTCTTCATCGACGATATTCTGGTATACTCCCGTAGCGACGCCGAGCACGAGGAGCACTTGAGGATAGTGCTACAGCTCCTGCGAGAGAAGGAGTTGTATGCCAAGTTAAAGAAGTGCGAGTTCTGGTTGCGGGAGGTTACTTTCTTGGGCCACGTGATTTCTGCAGATGGAGTGGCAGTAGACCCGAAGAAGATTGATGCTATTCGGGATTGGCCCAGGCCGACGACGGTGACAGAGGTGCGGAGCTTCCTTGGATTAGCAGGATATTACCGTCGGTTTGTGGAAAGCTTTGCGAGGCTTTCCACACCCCTCACTCGATTGGCTCGTAAAGGAATTAAGTTCTTTTGGAGTGAGGATTGTCAGAGGAGCTTTGATGAGTTGAGACAGAGGTTGACATCAGCTCCTATCCTTGCCCTCCCAGTTATGGGGGAAGGATATGTGATCTACAGTGACGCATCACACAGTGGATTAGGTTGTGTGTTGATGCAGCATGGTAGGGTAATCGCTTATGCTTCACGGCAGTTAAAGGATTTTGAGAAGAATTATCCTACGCATGACTTGGAGCTTGCCGCAGTGGTTTTTGCTTTGAAGTTGTGGCGGCATTACTTGTATGGCGAGCACTGTGAGATTTTTACTGATCATAAAAGTCTCAAGTATCTGTTCACCCAAAAGGAGTTGAACCTGAGGCAACGCCGGTGGTTGGAGCTACTGAAGGACTATGATATTAGCATTCAGTATCATCCCGGCAAGGCGAATGTGGTGGCAGATGCTTTGAGCAGGAAGGCAGTGCAGGGCTCGTGCTTGATGATCACGCAGCAGAGGCCGTTACTTGAGGAGCTACAGCGATTGAGTTTAGAGGTTGTGTCCCCTGGGTCTACTGCAATACTAATGTCTATGGTTTTGCAGCCCACTCTGTTGGATAGGATCCGAGAGAAACAGAGTGGAGACCCACACTTGTTGAGGATTAGAGAGCAGTTGGAGAGGGGACAGGCAGAGGGTTTCACAGTGGACAGTTCGGGAGTACTGAGGTACAGGGACCGACTGTGTGTACCCGTGGATCCAGAGATCCGAGCAGACATTTTGAGAGAGGCTCATTGTTCTCCTTATACAGTTCATCCTGGTGGAACCAAAATGTATAAGGACTTGAAATCACAGTTTTGGTGGAATGGAATGAAAAGAGATATTGGCAGATATGTGGCTCAGTGTTTGACCTGCCAATGAAGCCGAGCATCGGTGCCCGCCGGCAAGCTTCGTAGTCCGCGGTGCCGAGTGGAAATGGGAGCAGATCACGATGGACTTTGTCGTGGGGTTACCTACACTCGGGGTGGTTATGATGCTATTTGGGTGATAGTGATGATTAACCAAGTCCGCCCACTTCCTACCGCCTGCACCACCCGGTCCAGTGGAGAGACTCGCGCAGCCTATATCCGGACGAGATTGTCGTGCCGCATGGCGTACCGGTGTCGATTGTATCAGACAGGGACCCGAGGTTTGTATCACACTTCTGGAGGAGCTTACAGACAGCCTTGGGTACACAGCTACACTTCAAGACAAAGATTTCACCCACGCAGATGGTCACGGAGAGCGGACCATTCGGACTCTAGAGGACATGCCGAGGGCATGCGTCCCGGACTTTGGAGGAGGGTGGCATCGACATTTGAGGTGGTTGAGTTTGCGTACAACAACAGCTATCAAGCGAGCATCCAGATGGCTCCGTTTGAGGCGTTGTATGGACGCAGATGTCGATCCCCCTTGTGTTGGAGCGACGTGGGTGAAAGGAGGACACTTGGGCCTGAGATCTTGCTAGAGGCTGAGCAAAAGGTGAAGGTAGTTCGACGCCACCTTTTGACAGCACCGAGCGGCCATGGGAGCTACGCCGATACTAGGAGGCGAGATTTGGAGTTTCAGGTTGGAGCCCATGTATTTCTTAAAGTCTCGCCGTCCAAGGGGATTCGCAGATTTGGAGTACGTGGAAAGCTCACCACGGTACATTGGCCCTTTTGAGGTATTGGAGCGAGTCGGGCGGTTGCTTACGTGGTTGCTCTACCCCCTCGACTAGTCGGCACTCACGATGTTTTCCACGTCTCGCATTGAGGAAATATGTTTCGATCCTCTCACGTGATTGACTTCACTCCGCTTGAGCTAGGCGAGGACCTGCGATACGAGGAGCGACCGTTGCGGATTCTTGCTCGCGAGGCGAAAGAATTGCGCAATCGGATCATACCGTATGTTAAGGTGCAGTGGAGTAATCACGAGGAGCGGGAGGCGACTTGGGAGCCCGAGACGGCGATGAGGGAGGCCTACCCCTACCTGTTCGACGTGCAGAGCTGAGGTACGTTCGAGTTTCGAGGACGAAACTTTTTGTAGTGGGGGAGGATGTAGAGACCTGAAAATTCAGCTGCGACTTGTTCGGCAGCCTCCGGAGAGTGTCGGGACAAGTCTAGGTTGCGCGGGCGCGAATGGACGCCAACGGGCCCCCTGGGATCACGAGAGCAAAGATGTACTTGAGAGATCCGCGAAATTGCAGATTATGTGAGTTGTACCGCATGCATTGGTTGCTATACCAGACAGATTGATGGCTATACCCGAGACAAAATGGGATTTGTACCCAGACACCGGGCAAAGATGGCTCAAAGTTGACTTTTGGTCACATCACCTTTTGCCCACTCCCCGATATACAGAGAGAGAGAGAGGGCTTCTTGTCGTCGTCGTTGTCGTGTTCTTCTCCTTCTTCTGTCGACGCAGGGAGAGAGAGAGAGAAGAAGCTCGAGAGGAGCCCGAGCTGACGACGACGCACCGCGAGCGGAGCGAGGAGGCTTTCGACGACGAGGCGTCGCGAGGAGCCCGGCGTGCGTGCGGGGACCGTCGACCTCGACTCGGCGGCGGGCCTAGCGAGTTTTCGAGAGGTGAGTAGACCCTCGACAACCCTCCGGTTGGTTCGGATTCCCTTGATTTTCGCACTTGCCGCCACCGCCGCAGATCGCGGCGTCGACGTTTAGTGTTTTGACTCGTGCTGTGTGTAGGAGACTCGGAGTCCGGCGGAATCTGGGGCGTTGGATTCGTGACTTCCAGACGAGTCCAGCGACACCTTACTTGCCGGATTTGGATCAGGTGTGCCCTGTCGGAACCCATGATTACCGAGCCGTCGTTTTTCGGAAAGTTCGAAGTGCCGAATTGTCGTTTTCCGGCGTCGACCGTCTGTACTTTGGCCGATTCTCCGCGCAGGTGGTCGGATCGCGTCAAGACTTGCGCCGTTGGATTCCCGATCGCGAGGCGAAGATTTTGATACCTTACTCGCTGATTTCGGACCAGGTTAGCTTGACGAACTTTAAGCTTTTCTCAGCCGCAGCGTTCCGGGCAGCATTCGGCAAAATTGAGTGTTTTGGGTTGCTTCTTCGCAGCGGAGGACTTCGGCACTTGGCGGATCATCGGACGTGATCGAGGAGGACCCTGGACACTCCTCGCTGCTAGGGGTTTGCGACTAAGGTGGGTTTACATCGGATTGTTTCTAAGTGCAATCGTCGACATGTATAGTAGTATGTTCATGATAGCCGTAGCTCGAATTCCTGGAATTATATATTCACTATCTGAATGTGGAGCATGCTTAGCGATTAATATTTTATACTTGTTGGACTTGGAATTGACTTAGGAGAAAACCCCGAATTGATCGTCATTATATACATTGCCGGATTTAGCTCTAGGAGCCGTATTTTCGCGGTATCGTCGCGGGTTGCGGGCGATGGATACTTGGGGTAGAGTATACACATTACGGGTGTCGGGCGCCGTCGGACCGGACGGTGGGCCCAATGTCTGTCCCTGGTTACTTGGGTTTGGCCGGTGAGGGCCCGATTGAGCTCGACAGAGCTACGCCGCATACTCGGTTGGGTAGCTCCCGAGTGCCGCTCCGAGTTTGGGCTTGTGCTTTCGCGTTGGTGTCGGGTAGTGCGGTGGACTTGCTCTCCACCGAGGCTTGGATGGGGGTAGCCGTATAGTCACAACCGGGCACGGGACGGGTGTGTTCACAGTCCCGGGGACGGGTGGGTTCACAGTCCCCTTTGCAGATTGGGTCTGGTTGTTTGGAGTCTGTAGGGGTAGTTTTGAGCTTGATAGCTTAGTGACTTGTAGCTGTAGAGAGTTCCAGCTTTCTTTTCTTCTATCTTGCTTACCCTGTAGACTTAGTGGGTGGACCGGTGTTGTTTAGGGCGGCACCCACTGAGGAGTACTTGTTTCCTAGTAGTTCTCACGCCCTCTTTCTTCCACCCTTGTTGCGGGCCTTCGCCGCCGCTCCTCCCGAGTCGGGAAGGGCGTGGCGAGTTAGAGCCTACCCTTCGAGTTCGTGCTAGAGGACTTCCACCTGCAGTAGTGATAGTTCGTTTTGGTTTTCCACTTTTGTACATATTGAACTCGCCGGAGCGAGTAGCGTTGTATCCGATTACTTGTATGTATATAAAGTTTGTTTTTCTCTACCCGGGTGTTTATATTTTATTTCAAATTCTATGCCATCGTTTGGCATTGTATGTTCTTACAGGTACAGCTACGCTTCGTATACAGAAGAAATTCTTTTGTATACGGCGGGTTTGTCGGCGTGCCCGGTGAATATACAACCCGGGGCGTGACAACTTTAGTACCATGTGGTTTTAATTTTGTTTTTGGTTTTTTACTGTTTAATTGCAGTAAAATTATTGTAGATGGTGATTAGAGATTGTGACAAATTAGTGAACATTAATTTGGTTCAAGGAATTAATAATTCTTATTATGGAAAGTGGTGAGATCTGATTAGGATATACTTATAAGAACATGGTCATAATTTGGAGACTATTTTAATATGGTTTTCAAATGTTTTATTTTAGAAGCAATTGCTTATATATTTCTAAAATTTTTTTGATTATTTTATTACCTCTCTCTTAGAAGTTTAATATTAAAAATATTATTTTAACATTCCAAATTATTTTAAATATATTTTTAAAGTTAAATTTTATTAGTGAACGGTTAAGAATGAAATTACTTATTCCGTTCTTTCAAATATAACTTTCTACGGTCATCAATTTTTTAGGAAAAAAATATATTTTGACATTTTATTGTCTTTTCGAATATATTTTTCCACCGCCACCTACTTTTTTTTATTAATCTTTAAGTTAGAGGCAAAAGAAATATTTTGACTTTTTTTTTTAACTCGAGTAAAAATTTAACCCGAGTTTGATCCGAAATGACTTAACGGATACTAATAACGGGATTATTTTTAAATAATGGAGAAATATACGAGCGGTATATTTGAAATGAAAAAAATAGATATATATATATAAAATATTTCAGATATTTTGAAGGATATATCATATATTCTCCCTTCATTTTCTTTTATATTACAAGATTAGTTTGGATTAAATTTCCATAAATATCATTTATTTTTGGTGGTTAGTTAATTAACTTTTTATATCACTCTTTTAATCGATTTTAAGGTCTAGACAAATTTCCTTTAGGAACTGTTTGGTTTATGGTTTTTTTTTTTTATGATCTCTAATTAATATGAGACATTGGATTTGTGAAATTTTATGTTTATTTTATCACAAAAATTTGATGTAATAGAAATTAAAATTTTTCATCAAATCTGACAATTCTTGAAGACGCGAAATTTTCAAAAAGATTTGATTTTAAAAGACTAAAATCTCTTTGCGCAAATTTTAGTTTTTATCTGAAAATTTTAAGTTAAAGTACGATAATTTTAAGTTAAGTAGGAGAGATAAATAAATTTACAAATCCGCTAAATTTAGAAATATTTCAATAGATTTTATGTTAATTTAGTGTAAAATAATAATGGAAAAACTTCAAAAACTTCGTGGTTTCATGTATTCTCACTTTAGTATCGGGTGATTTAAAATCGTATCAATTTGTCCTCCCGTGGTTTCGTTTTTCTCTTTTTGTTATTAATTTTATTATTTTTTTTTCTTAAATCATTGACAAAGTTAAAATTAAAAGGTACTAACGTAAATATTCAATAAACATAGATGAATATTTGAAGTTTTTTGTATATAATTTAACGAAATATTAATGAAAAAGTTTCCGAAAAGATAAAAACGAAACCACTATGACAAATCGACACGTTTTAAAGACGTACTAAAGTGAGAATACATGAAACCACAAGAGGGTTTTTTGAAGTTTTCCCAATAATATATAATATTATTCTCTCTCTCTCTCTCTCTCTCTCTCTCTCTCTCTATATATATATATATATATATATATATATATATATATATATATATATATATATATATATATATATATATATATATATATTAATTATGGTAATTTTATTGATATAATTGGATAAAAATAATATATTACTATATATTCATAAGAGAACTTGGCTAAAACCTAACTCAACTAATTTTCGTCCTTTTAAATCCCATTAAATGTAATACGCCAAATCAATTACTATTTATGTCTCGTACAATATTTTGCCCCAAATTTATCAATTATTGGAATTTTTTTGAATTTAGTTCTCTTAATTTTTTTTTTTAACAAATAGCACTAACAAATTTATATTTATATAAATAGTTTTTTACTTACCAAGCGAGCGTCTAGATGGTTTTTTTTAAATTGAACATGATGAATGAATTATTATATTTAAACACAGTGATTGAATTATTATATTTTTTCATATCTTATTATTATTACTCTTAAGTTAAAAAAAAAAATAGAATATAGATATATTTACAATACTATATTTAAAAAACATACTATACACGACACGTTAACGTTTAGAGGGAAGGGCCGTATTAATTATTAGTACCTATATTCTTTTTTCTTTTAAATTTTTTTTTCTATTTTTTTCCCTTTGTTGTGTGTGTATTCATTGTATTAACAACATGATGATGTGTATTACATTGCATGCGTTGGGACCACTCAACACAATTATTAAATGTGACCGGATTATCACATGCATTGCACGTGCATGTGTTAATGTTTATTTTTTTATTTTTTATTTTTATTTTTATTTTTTGAAAGAGAGAAGGGTTGGATAAGGAGATGATGTTGTGCACAGTATCTCACGAAATTATCATATTGTCCAATACAAGAAGATCCTGGGATTTGCTATATTTATTGCCTGTTGAGTACATTATATAAGGAGAAAGTATTAAATGGATTATCCGGGAAGGAAAAGAAAAAAAAAAAAAAAAAAAAAAAAAGAAAGAAAGAAAAGAAACATTACCATGTAGGATAAGAATAATCTTTTATTTAAGGATAAAAAAAAATTATGAGAAGTTTCTTTGCATTCTCAAACATTTGGATTGATCCATGCACGTCTGTTTGATACGGGATTAATGGGGCGGCTCTGTTTTCCACGAGGATCACTTATTTTAGAACTACTATAATCCTATTATGCTTAACTATTTAATCTCTCGAGTCTAACCACCGTCCAAAATGTTATAGTCAGATTTAAATATTTATTCCTATTATATCTATGTTTGTCTCTGAAATTCTCCTGATCGCAGAATCGGTACTAGATCCTTCTCGGGATGTATGTCGGGATAAAAACCAGTTCAAATTGATGACCCTCGAGAAATGCGCCCTTCTGATCTTCAAACGATTCGATCGGCGAGGATCAAACCGATCGGGTTCAAATTTATTCTCACTTTGGTTCGGCCGAAAGAACCGAATGGTCAGCACAAGTAATAGATTAAGCAAGGGAGGAGCCGAATAGCCAGAAGAAGACTTAAACAATCGGCCTGGATCAGTCGAAATGCGATTATATTAATAAGAAACACGGGGAAGTACAAAGGATTGGACCGTAACCCTATAGAGTGATGCTCAAAGAGCAGACAGACTCTAAGAATTACAAAACAGAGCGGAGTGATGCCACTGAAGGCAGACAGACTCCAAAAATTTAAATTAGAGGCTACTCCTAAGAAAAGGCAGTAAGTGCGGGTAAGAAAATGCGAGAAAATAAGATGGTCTTCTGTTCGCAGGGGAAAAAGACTTCTTTTCCTCCTTATTCGCGTCTATTTATTGAGTCTTCTTTTTGTTGGTTACTGTCTTCGCACGATCGGCCACTAACTCCACTCCCTGGGATTTCGGACCGCTCTACGTTACCTGGTAACCAATTTACAACCGCTTGCAGTTACTAAAACTTCTGCGGTCCATTCTTCTTTGGTGCTCTTGGCGTACAGCAAGAACCCTCGTGCCAATATAAACCTGGTGTACCATGCCGTCACGGGACGGCGCTCAACAATCTAATATATAGAACTATTTTAAATCATGATTGACGATGTGAGATTCATCCCGCTATTCTTAATCGATCTTGCGGAGAACCGTACTTTACTCACAATGGTCATCAACCAAGTAGTCGCTTTGCCTGATGTCACCCTAGCTCAATTAAAATTTATCTCACATTTTCGACTAGTGATTTGCTCTGATACTAACCGTAGTGCTCCGTTTTTCAAGAAGGTCACCCATCCTAAAACTAGTTTAGCTCTAGCACGCTTAACCCTCTTAATCTCTTGAGCCTACTTATTGTTCAAAATGCTACAGTCAGATTTAAAATTTTAGTCTTATTATACCTAATATATACGACTATTCCAAATCCCGAAGGTGTCACAATTGAAGTTTGAGTAATGTCAATTTCTATTTCTATTTCTATTTCTAATTAGTAATGTCAATTTCTATTTCAATTTCTATTTCTATTTCTAATCAGATGTAAAAGTTATCTTTTTAGGTTTAGAGAGTATACTTTATGCAATTTCACGAGCATAAATTCATTAAACTAAGTATTATCTTTTTTTCTTTTTTTTTTTTTGGGAACCCAAAACTTCAAACCCCTCTCCCCCCTGTGGTTTCATGCATTCTCACTTTAGTACCATGTGGTTTAAAACGTATCAATTTCCCCCTTGGTTTCGTTTTTCTCTTTTTGTTATTAATTTTATTATTATTATTTTTTTTAAATCAGTGACAAAGTTAAAATTAAAAGGTACTAAAGTAAATATTCAATAAACATATATGAATATTTGAAATTTTTTGTATATAATTTAACGAAATATTAACGAAAAAGCTTTCGAAAAAATAAAAACGAAACCATAAGGGGCAAATTGATACGTTTTAAACCACGGGGTACTAAAATGAGAATGCATGAAACCACAGGGGGGGTTTTGAAGTTTTTCCTTTTTGTTTTGAGATACTTCGTTTATTTTATTTAAATAAACGAAATTTAAAATGTGAATCAATTAGGATTCGAATTTGGGACCTCGGGTACCAACTAGTATTAGCTTAAATTTAAAGTTGAAGTATCATTGACTTGGTCAAATAAAAAAAATGAAAGGTTAAATAATAAAATTAAAATTTTGAAAGCTCGAGCATTTTAAAATAATTCATACTTCAAATAAGCATTTTATATTTATACCAATCATCATTTATTAGTATTTTTTGTGAAGCCCAATGCAACTATGATTACAGCGAAATCAATACAATATTTTGAGAAAACTTCACATGAAAACTTGTTTGGGTGTCTCTAATCTGTTACTACGTATTAATTTTGCCTTCATCTAAAAAATTTGCTAAGTATTTTTTACTAGTAAAATCTAAAAATAATATTTTATATTTTAAAAAAAAATTATAATTTTTGAATAAAGATAAAACTGACACATGACAGGCAATTGAAGCTCCTCGTAGAAGCATCGTTGGAGAGCTCCCCACTAAAAAGTTTTTATCAAAATTTCCTAAAAGCAAAAAAAAAAGAAAAAGAAAAAAGAAAAGAAATATAGAATGCATCTATGATAGAGTCCTATTGAGTAATAATAATAATAATATTTTTATTATTATTATTAATAAAATATGTGGATATATGATTTATCTTAATCTGACTATCTAGTTTTTAAAATTTTAATTTTACAATATAGTGATTTTCTTCGTTTAATTTGTGCTACTCTCCTACTTTCATAATTTAGATGTAATATTATTTACTTTAAGGGACTTAAATTAATTAGGATATTCTACTAGATTTATATAACTATATTTTTATTAAAACAAAAGTGCCTCCAAATTTTATAATAAAAGAGTAGTTAAATTACTTAAATTAAAACAACTAAAAAGGTATATGATAGATCAAATAGTTAAATCAGTACGTGCCATAGTTCACATAAGTTTCATACATAATAATAATAACAACAAGAGAAATACTTCTATACACCGGCCAATTTAAATCTGACCATTCAAATTTTTGAGGTTAAGATTGACTTTTAAATAATGGTAACCTGCTCAACAGGTTACCAATCAATCATAAAGATAATATTTGAAAATATGTATTAGCTAATTACCAAATTTGACAATATCCAACAAATCTTTATTTCTTAATTTAATTTTGTTACTTACCAACTTCGATAATGGCTAATTTGATAAGTGATAAATCTTTATAAATTTGATTTTAAAATTTAACTTGAGTTTAAACTTTATATTTATAATTGTAAAAATTAAATTTAAATTTTAGAAAGAAAAATTTATATTTAAATGGGTAAACATTTCAATTCAAATTGTCAATTCAATATTAAATTAACATGAAAGTTCAAAAATTAATGTTAATATCTTTAAAATATTAATTTAAGTTATAGTGTATTTATAAACATTTATTATTTATTTAAATAAAAGATTTCTACATTTTAAACTAAGTTGAAATTGTTAATTCATATTGAAAAACAGCATTAAATTTCAAAAGTATTGATCAAATTTAAATTATAAATTTAATTTATATTATACTTAAAAAATAAAATTTGTTAACTATTTAAACATGATGAAAATTAATTTTAAATTATAAATTACTAAATTTATGACTAAATGGTATCATAAATTATTATTATAATTGACTTTAGAAATAGATAATTTAATTTAAAATTTATTCTCTCCATAATTTAAGGGTAGTATGCAAAACTATCCAATATTAGTTATTTAATTTTTTAATATTAGCTCTTTCTTTTTTTAAAAAAAATCCTAGATCACATACCCGGTGACTGGTACTATTTGTGCAATAGCAGGTCATCTTTTTTTATGCATAAATTTTAACCCTTCATTGATTAAAAATAAATGGTTAAGATTAGTGTTGAGCCATCGCCAGCCGAATCGTTTGATCATTCGAAGGGGCGTAATCTTTGAGGGTCACTATCCGTCGCCGTTCCTCATCCCGACAAACATCCCGAAGAGAATCTTTGACCGGGTCAAGAATCGAAACGATCGGCGACCAACAATTAGAATGGAGTATTGAAGCATTGCTCTAACAACAATATTTGCATTATTATTTATGTCGAGTAAAATTCGTCACATGTGCAGTAAATTCATTTTTTTTTAACCTTACTTAAATGTGAAAAGGTATTGGAGACAAAATCAGGAATACTATAGAGAAAATAGACATAATAATTATTTATTTATTTATTTATTTATTGTCCTTTTATCTATCTCTACAATGAAAATTAATAAATTTGTACCCAACCAAATCAGGTTTCACCTACCAAGTACAAATTAACTTTTTTTTTTTTTTTTTTCACCTCCTCCATTATTTAGTTAACTAACTAAAAATTGAATACTTTCTCAACATTAATTTTGTAAAGTTTTAATACAGCAAGCTTCTGAAATATTCTAGTGGCGGTATGAATATGGATAGGGATGCAAAGGGACGGATTGGAGGGGAGCCCGTCCCACCTCCGTCCCGATTAGTGAAATCCCGCCCCGCCGCCCGCCTCCCGCACCGAATTCATGACGGGTTAAAAAATACATCTCATAATCCGCTGCGTTTTATAACCCGCCTTCTGCCGGCGCCTTGTATCCGCCCTCGTCAATTAATCTTTTTTTATAAAATTATAATATTATTACTATTTTATAAAATATAAAATAATAATTTTTAATAATATTATATATATAATTTAACAATATCAATTATAAAATAAAAAATATCAATCACAATTCAAAATAAAATTTAAAATTTTTAAATAAATAAGAGGACTAACTTATTTGTATTTTTAACTTTTTTGACAATACATTAATTTTTAGAAATATTTTTTAAAATATTTCGGTGGGCGTAAGATTCGATTCGGGTCAAAATTTCTCCGTTTTGTCATTCCCGAATCCGTTTAATTTCGCCCATTTATCGCCCCGTCGGGCGGATCAGACGGAGCTCCACCAACTGGATCCATTTGCATCCCTAAATAGGGATGTCAACTGGCGGGATTCTGGGCATATTTTTAGAAATCCGAATCCAAATCTAAATTCAAAATCAACGAAGGTTAAAAATTTATATTCAAATTCGAATCGATCAAAAATTCGAAACTCAAGCCCAAATCCAAATCTGAAAATCCGAATTTGAAACAATTATTATTCTTTCAATATTTCAAAATATATTACGTTAAATCTAAATTTTTAAAATATAAATTCAAATATAATATCAAATCTTATATATACATATTATATATAATGTAAAATAAATTCGGGTTCGGGTTTGGGTCGTACGCTTAAAATTCATAACCGAATCTATATCCATTGTGTTTTTATTTTTCATATTCACATCCGAAACCATATCCGTTTGGTTTCAAATAAATGTTCCGTTCAAGTTCGAGTTTGGATAAATTTTTAGGCATTCGTACTCGTTGGCATCTAGGGGTGGCAATCTAGCTTGCGTTCACGAGTCACTCGTGTTCGCTCGAAATGAGCTCAAGATCGAATCGCTCATTTAGTAAACGAGCCGAATACGAATCGAATTTTTCAAATTTCGTTTAATAAACGAGCCGAACACGAGTTATCCGCTCGTGTTCGGCTCGATAACACTCGATTATATTATTATCATAAATAATTATAATTCTTATATATATATATATATATATATATATATATATATATATATATATATATATATATATATATATATATATGTAGTCCTATATGCTATCAATAAGACGAAGACTCGGTGCTACCAAGTTTTCCACCGTTAGATCCACCCCTTTGATGATTTTCACCCGTTAGATCATACTATTCAACCAACCACCCACTTAACCCTAGGGGGCCCACATCATCCTAACCGCACATCTCTCAATCCAATGGCAAAAACTTGGTAGCACCAATGACTTGGTGCTATTAATAGCATAGTAGCCTAGTTCTATATATATATATATATATATATATATATATATATATATATAGTGGGGCTACTATACTATTATGTGTATATAGCACTTACTACTCATAAGTTGTTTTCAATGTTGGGGTTTTCGAATCAGCGATCCACACCGTTAAACATGATCGAGAGTATTTGGAACTTCTAGAAAATAAATTTCGTAATTTTTCGAAATCATTATAAAGTCCATCAAGCGGGCATAAAATGAACGGTCAAAATCGAACGACGTCCTAAAAAAGGATGATCGGATCCTTCAATTCAAGATCAAAGTTATTGATCTTTATCTATGTAGTGAATAGAATTTTCTATCAAAATTCAACAAATTTCGATTCTTTTACACCGTTAAACTAGCAAGTATCCCATACCTAGTTAAAAATTGTCAAATTTGTGACCTCTTGATCGTAAGGTAAATGATATCGAAAAATTATAAAATTTTATTTCTAGAAGTTTTAAATGCTCTAGATAACGTTTAACGGTGTGGATCGTCGATTCGGAAGCTCTATCATCGAAAACAACTTATGAGTACGAGGGCGATCGTACTCATAATAGTATAGTAGCCGGACTCTATATAGAGTAGGGCTACTGTACTATTATGAGTATAGAGCCCTTACTACTCATAAGTTGTTTTCAATGTTGGGGTTTTCGAATCAGCGATCCACACCGTTAAACATGATACGAGGGCGATCGTACTCATAATAGTAGAGCGGCCGCACTCTATATATATATATATATATAGAGCAAGACTACCGTGCTATTAAGAGCACAGCAGTCCTTGTGCTCCAAACTTTCTAACCACCCATCAAGTTTGATGGGTGGTTAAAAAAAAATGAAATGAGATATTGAAGAGAAATTCAAGGAGAAGAGAAATTGAGACACTCAATTTCTCTCCAATATCTCATCCCTCTCTCTTTTTAACCACCCATCAAACTTGATGGGTGGTTAGAAAGTTAGAAAGACATGGCTGCTTTTAATAAAGACAGAGTATATATATATATATATATATATATATATATATATATATATATATATATATATATATATATATATATATATATATATATAACTAGGCTACTATTCTATTAATAGACCAAATCCTTGGTGTACCAAGTTTTCGGCCATTGGATTGAGAGATGTATGGTTAGGATGATGTGGGCCTCTTAGGGTTGAATAGTGGTTGGTTGAATAGTATGATCTAATGGGTGAAAATGATGAAAGAGGTGGATCTAACGGTGGAAAATTTGATAGCATCGAGTCTTCGTGTTATTGATAAGATATAATACAATATATATATATATATATATATATATATATATATATATATATATATATATATATATATATATATATATATATATATATATATATATATATATATATAGATAACTAGGTCGTAATACTATTAATAGCACCAATGACTTGGTGCTATTAAGTTTTCTACCGTTGGATTAAAAAATATGCGTTAGGATGATATAGGCCTCTTGGGGTTGAGTGGGTGGTTGGTTGAATAGTATAATCGAACGAATGAAAATGACAAAGAAGGTAAATCTAGCACGAGAAAACTTGATAAAGACCAAAGCCTCGTACTATCGATAGTATCTTAGGGACTCTCTCCGAATCAAGTCTATGCTATCAATAGCACGAAGCATGCTACCAAGTTTTCTCGCCGTTAGATCCACTCGATGATTTTCACCGTTAGATCATACTATTCAACCAACCACTTACTTAACCCTGGGGGCCCACGCCATCCTATGCTATTAATAGCACCAAGTCGAACTAGGCTACTATGCTATTAATAGCACCAAGTCATTAGTGCTACCAAGTTTTTGACCGTTGGATTGAGAGATGTGCGGTTAGGATGGCGTGGGCCCCCTAGGGTTAAGTAAGTGGTTGGTTGAATAGTATGATCTAACGGGTGAAAATCATCAAGGGGTGGATCTAACGGAAAACTTGGTAGCACCAAATGCATGGTGCTATCGATAGTATCCCAAAATTTCGATATGCGAGAATATCATTTTACGTATTAAAAAAATATAAATTTTTTTTTATTATACTTTTTCGCCACATAAATTATAATTCTGTATCGATCTTCACAGTTTATCTTTTCTTTTTGGCTTTCCTCCGGATATATTTTTATTAAAATTTTTATTTATTAAAATATGTTTTGGAAAATAATAAATATACAATACATAATTTGAGAGTTACTTGAGAAGGAGCCACATTGCCCACTAAGGTATGTTCTAAAAAATTTTGGATGCACCTATTGCAACGTAAGTCATGTGTTCTAAAAATTTTGAACACACCCATTGCAACGTAAACCGACTCTAAAATATTAGTCAAATATAAGTTTATGTAGAATAATATATTATTTAAATATTTTATATTTATATCTATCTATTTTTTTATTAATGTATATAAGACTACTTTATAAATTTTTTATATTTTTTTAGTTATAATTTTTTTAGTTTTAAAGCTTTAATTATAATATATTTTAATTGATTGAAATACTATCTATCCGCTGCAAAGCGCGGATCCTATACTAGTAATAATAAAAATAGAAAGAAAAAAAGGAAAAAAAAAAAGTTAAATGAAGCTGCCTGCGGTCAAAAAGGAGGCCGAGAAAAAAGCCGAAAGCAGCCGACTTCTAATTTGGATCCGCGTGTCGTCCTCACACACTCCCACGTTTGACTCTCTCCTTTCCTGCTTACAACTCTAGCAATATATAATTTTAAAAATAAAATTATAGAAAAAATTATAAATATTTATTTTTAAATTTTTCTTCTTAATTTTAAAAAATATATATTTTATGCTTTTTCTGTAGAAATCAGCGGAAGTATTCGTTCGTACCTTTTTGCATAAGCGATTCGCTTTACAACGTCTGGATCGTAAAAGTTGATTCACATGTCCTTGAATCGTTCTTCAATGTTCTTCTTACGCTCCATACACGCGGTGGATCGAACTACAAAGCGAGCACGATCGCAAATCCACCGTTCAAATCCCTCTAGAATAATAGGTTAATGGAGGATGTGGAAAACTTTCGTTTTTTCGTACCACGTTTAATGTGGAAATCCTAATCGCTTGAGAGATAAGGCCAGATCGGTTATAAATTGTTATCCTAACATAATTAGAACTTATCTCTAATTAGCTTTCCAATTAAAAGCGAGATTAATCCTAATCCAATTAGACAACATAATAACCGTCGGATCGACTCCGATCATGGACGCACCCGATTCGATTTAACCGAATGCCAACACTCTCAATATTTTAAGTTGTTGTATTTAGTCATTTTCCGTGAGGGTTGTTCTACTATTCCGTTCATTTTTTTTTATAATTTATATCAAAAATATTTTTCAAAATAAGTTGGTCATTTTAGCCTCTTCATTAACATTATTATATTCTTCTCAAAATATTTTTGAAATTTTAAGTAAGCAAAATCATAAGTTTTTAAAAGTTAGAATGAAAAAATAAAAAATAAGTATCTACGGAAGGTTTTATGTATTTTAGCCAATTTTAAATATAATGTTTGATTTAATATATTTTAATTTAATTATTATAATTAAAATTATACAAGAAATCTCAACTGCACCTGTTGAAGCTACGCTCAGCTCGCCCACAGTTAGAATTGCTGCAGCAATTTGCGAAAATAATTTTAAATAATGAGAATTTCTTCTACATTGAATTTAATCTTATCGTCCTAACTGTAAAATAATAAAACTTATAAATACAGTCACTAATTATGTGCAATTACAAAAATTATTGATAACTACAATATTTTCAATTACATCAAATCAGATAGCTAGGATCTGTTAATTAGATTTTGGCTAAATTACATAAAATTTCACTGTCAATATCCGCTTTTGTACTTTTCGCCGTCATTCAAAAATCTACACTTTATTTTCTTAAAAAATAAAAAACGGTCACGGAGGTTACTGTGTGATAAAATGGTCAAATTGCTCTTCTTCGCTGTCTCAATCCTGCTCATTCCCATCCTTGCCCGAGTCTCTCTCGACTCCAGCTCCGACTCCGTTTTCTCCACTTGTTCCCTTACTCCTCCAGCATCCTCGCCGTCCCTCTATTTCGGCGATTGTAGGGAGGAGATAGTAGGTATGGGCAGAGGTGGGCAAGGGCGAGCGCGAGGGCGAGGGTGAGGGCGAGGCGGTGAAGGAAGGTGAGGGCGTGTGTCTGGGCATGGGCAGAAGAGTGTGCGAGGGCGAGGGCGAGGGCGAGGGCGAGGCGAAGGAGTAGGGCAAAGCGACATAGACGAGAGTGTCGGTTAGGAAAGAGGAAGAAGACGAAGGTTTCAGAGATATTTTGGATATAAAAAATAAGATATAAACGAAATCCTAACGAAACACTGACAGCGGAGATCGAAGTAAATATTTTTTATTTTTTAAAAGAATGAGATGAAATAAAAATAAAAAATCAATATTGACAATTTTTTTTTTATAATTTGGCCTTAAAATAGTTTTATTCATATTTCTAACTGCACTGTATTTATAGTTACGGATCCACAATTTTGTCACGCAGGTGGTTGCTGTTATTGTTGCTACATGGAAGAATTACACTACACCAGTCGCTTTCATGCGCGGCGCTCCTACAACACGTCCCCATCATGACACCTACCCAGAATTTATTATCTCACGAACCATCATCGATCATCATGCACATTATTCTTATTATTATTATTATTATTATTATTATTATTATGTGCATAAAAAAGGACAGGGGATTTAGCACCAATCACGCTCAAAAATACATGACCATCGTTTTGATATTTTTATTTTATTATTATTAACATGAAAACAAATGGGGTAATTTTGCCATCTATTTATTTTCGATAATAGAGCTTTCAAATTGACGATCGACATCGTTGAACATGATCTATACCACTTGAAGTATTTAGAAATTAAATTTCAAATCTTTTCGATATTATTTACCTAATGATCAAAGAGTTTCAAAATTTATAATATTAATAATGATACGATCTGATCGTTTTCTCGTTTAAGGGCGTAAAGATATCCAAATCAATTGAATTTTTGTTAGAAAATTCTTTAAACTATTTAAGACAAGATCTACACTCTTGATCTTGATTACAAGACTCCTATCATCATTTTTTAAAAAATATTTATTTTCAACCGTTCATTTTTGTGCTCGTGCTCGATGGATAAGAGAACAATATCGAAAATTAATGAAATTTGATTTTTAAACACTTCAAGTGGCATAGATCATGTTCAACGGTGCCGATCATCAATTTGGAGGCTCCATCATCGAAAACAAATAAGTGGCAAAAGTGTACGTTTCTTTGCCGATAGTATTCTAACTCAACTTAAGATATATGTTATATTGAAAAAAAAAGAAAAGAAAACATTACAAGAGAGATTAACTTAACAACTCCATTTCTATGTATACAATTAAATCCATCACATCTAGTCGAATAAATTAGCGGTTAATTAATGATCAGATTAATTCAATAAATATATAATATGCTATTTTATCACCGTGTAATGTTTATAGATCGTGATGCATGCTTTGGAGAGTTAAAACTTATAATAGCATGTGATCCACTATTGTTTGTTGAGATAATATGTTACACATGCATCTTTCAAAATTTTAAAAATATTTTATTTATTATTTATTTAAAAATATTGTATTCATTTTAAATATTTTTTTTTCTCTAGAATTTATGGATAAGATTGAGTTTTAGAAGAGTATTTTGAGTATTAAGAGATAAATTTAAAAATTTTCAATAATAATGGAAGGTATATATATAAGCAAAAGTCTATTTATTTATTTGTTTATTTTAAAAAAAGGTAATGTATTATTAGCGCTAATTATTAATTTCTAAAGGTCGAGCTGTTAGAAATAAGCAACTAATTCATTAAAAGCGTACAACCTTCATTGTGACTCGGTCTAATCCAGCCTCGCGCAATTTCGAATATGACTCGGGCCAACCCAGCCTCCTGCCACAAGGGAGGATGCTAGTCCATTTGAGCCAACAATCCCTCCTCCAGCATCTACACAACATCTAAACAAATGTGCAGTACCTGTAAATCAATCCAATGACCTATGGCTTTAATACCACTTAGCGGATCGGATTATTGGCGCTAACCATTAATCACAATAGCTTGAGCTATTAGAAATATGCAACTAATTTACTTAAAACGTACAGATATATGACACCTACGAGTTTCAATTGTAACTCGGTCCAACCAGCCTCACGCAACTTCGAACATAACTCGGCTCAACCCAGCCTCACGTCGTTTCGAGCGTGATGCGCCAAACTTGGCCTCCTGGTCGCCGGTCAGGATAGATAGCATGATATCTGTTTCATTTTTTTAAAAAAAAATTAATAAACTTAGCTGAAAATGCAAAATCATTAAATTTCGAACTTGAAACTTCAGGTACCAAACATCGAGTTTATTGCTACTTGCACTAGGAATAGTACTAAGTTGTGATCTACTATTTATGACTGGCCTTGCATGTGCTTTTGATGGTGTTCTACATATTTTTATATTCAAAGATTTGAAAAAGAACCAATAGTTTTTCAATAAAAAACTTACTAACTATATTTTTGTTGGTTTCTTAATTAGATTTCGAATAGCCCATGATGGGTATATAGACCAGATCCGGGCTATTAAAATAGCAACAAATTTTCTAACTTGTTGAAAAATTATCCTGCACAATTTTGACTAAGAAAAAGAATTTGGTTTGTAAAATTCTCTCACAATTAATTCTTGATGAATTTGGTATTTAGGTTATAAAAATATATGGTTGAAGTTCAGAAAATTTTTCTATAAATATTTACTTTTTCACTTTTTTTGTTGACTTTCAAATACCTTTATTTTATTCTTTAAAATTTCAAAAATATTTTTAAAAAATTACGACGATAATGAACAGGCCAGGCAATAAAGACCAACTTACCCTTGCTTCTTTTATAAGAAAAAAATAATTTTCTAATATATTTTTGTTAATTTTAAGAATATTTTTTTTAATATAAACTATAAGAAATTGACGAAATAATGATCGAACCTTGTAGAGGGGGACTTAATACATAAATTTAAAATTTTGAGGAGATAAAATATACATTTTTTATAGTTATGAAGAAAAGTAAGAAAACAGATATTTACAAAAAAAATATTCCTCTCCCCGCCCCACCCCAAAAAAAAAAAATCTAAGCCCATGCATTTGTGTCAAACCAAAAACGAATGGAATTAGACTGCAATGTACGTACTGGATCTTGTTCCATTTATTAGTGCAACTATATACTACAAATAGGGATGTCAATAGGTCCGGATACGGGATACCTAAAATTTTATTCAAATTCGAACCCAAATAAAATAGATATATCGAGATCTTGGATATGAATTAGGATATGAATATAAAAAATATAAATCCGACGGATATGGATTCGGATATAAATTTTGACTGTACCCGATCCGAATCCGAACCCGAAACCAAACCTAACCCGAACAGAATTTATTTTGTATTATATATATATATATATATATATATATATATATATATATATATATATATATATATATATATATATATATATATTTACTATACTATTATGAGTATTGGAGACCTACTACTCATAAGTTGTTTTTCGATGATAGAGCTTCCGAATCGACGATCAACTCCATTAAATATGATATAGAGTATTTGAAACTTCTAGAAAATAAATTTCGTAAATTTTCGAAATCATAATAAAGTTCATCAAGCGGGCATAAAATGAGCGGTCAAAATCGAAACGAGGTCCTAAAAAAGGATGATCGGATCATTCAATTCAAGATCGAGTTATTGATCTTTATCTATGTAGTGAATAAAATTTTCTATCAAAAATTCAACAAATTTTGATTCTTTTATACCGTTAAACTAGCAATAATTCCATACCGTCCGTTAAAAATTGTCAAATTTGTGACCTCTTGATCATAAGGTAAATGATGTTAAAAATTATAAAATTTTATTTCTAGAAATTTTAAATGTAAATAACGTTTAACGGTGTGGATCGTCGATCTCGAAGCTCTATCATCGAAAACAACTTATGAGTACGAGGCGATCGTACTCATAATAGTATAGTAATAGGACTCTATATATATATATATATATATATATATATATATATATATACACATACAAAGATCAATGCTGATTATATTCAATTTTTTACCGTTAGATTTACGACTTTGATCATTTTCATCCATTAGATTATACTATTCAACCAACCAACCACTTAATCCAAGGGAGTCCACATCATCCTAATCTCACATCTATAAATTCAAGAAATTTAAAAACTTACAATATATATATATATATATATATATATATATATATATATATATATATATATATATATATATATATATATATATATATATATATATATATATATATATACTCTTTGTGCTATTAATTCACCGTGCTCTAAGTTTTTAACCATCCATCAATTTTGATGGGTGGTTAAGATGAGAGAGAGAAGAGAAATTGGTGAGATATTAAAAAAAATGAGAAATTGAGAACCTTAATTTCTCACCAATTTTTCTTTTCTCTCTTATCTTAACCACCCATCAAAATCGATGGATCGTTAAAAACTTAGAAAGACAAGAGTCATTGCTATTAATAAGACAAGAGTTCTACTATATATATATATATATATATATATATATATATATATATATAGTTGAGCTAGAATACTCTCAAAAGCACCAACCCCTTGGTGCTTTTGAGTTTCTCGACCTTGGCTCTACTTTTTGTTTATTAATACCCCTTGGATCAAGCATTATTCCACCTACCACCACCGACCGTCATTTATTACCACCTACCACCATCATCTCCACCCTGCATCTCTCCAACCAATGGCTGAAAACTCAAAAGCACCAAGCCTTTGGTGCTTTTGAGTCTTATATATATATATATATATATATATATATATATATATATAAATAATGACTAATGAAAGGGAGGTCCACTGTGGACGTCCCTCTCATGCGGTCCACGAGGCCAAAGTGGCCTCGTAGACCGCGCACCATCTTCTCCCCCAAAAGTCGTGATTTTTTAATTCCCAAACCGCCATTTCTAACCTCTAGAGCTCCTAAACTTTGATTTTTTTTCCAAAATTTATAAAATAAATTTTTCAAAATAAATTTTAGGGACAACCATTGTTCGGGAAAAAGAATTTTAAGCAGAAATTTTTTTTTCGGAAAGACTTTACAGTGATCCAAAATTTCGCGAGGCGAAGGAGGAGGAGGACGACCATGGCGGCGACGACGTAACCCGGGGTCCGCGACCGCCGTTTTTTTGGGCGAATCATTCGCGATTCGCGAATGATTCGCGGATAATTATTTTTGGTGAAAAAATCACGTTTTTTTCATATTTTTAGAAAAATACGGATACGGGCGTATAATACGGTATTCTAAAAATTCACGAATAATACGCGTATTATACGCGAATTAACTAACTAAGGTTTCAAGTCATTATCATGATGAAAATATCGAAACTTTGAGGTTTCTGGATGTTAGATACCAGAACTCAAAGTTTGAGTACTTGTGCTATTGGGTATCTCAGGATGAGTTCCTTAAAATGAGAAACTTGAAAGAAATTATTTTCACAATGTGTACCGATACCGCCACCAATGCAAGTACGTGATTGAGTACAGGTACTAATTTTTTGGAAAAGAATCGGGATTGGTACTTCAAGTTGAATACAAGTACTCAATTCTGCGACGAACTGGATATGTTGAACTTGACTCTAATTTGATATAATCTTGTTCCTAAATATTAGGGATGGTCCAGAAACAATTTAAAAAAGTTTTTTTTTTTTTTTTTTTAAATCAACGGCTAGAAATGAATTGGAGATTCGAATGGATGGCATAGAACATTTTCTATTACGACTAGAAATTTAGGATTATAAAAAGTACTTTTGTAATTTATATTAACATTAGAAACCTTTATTGTATATACCTTATTTGAGAGGAAAAATATGAAGAGCTCTTAAGAGAGAGTTTTTGTAATCTAATCGACAAATTTTACTTTTGTATTGCGGATTAATCAAAAAACGTATTGAGATGCTCTTGTCCATGGACGTAGGTTAACTCATCGTTGGCCTAACCAAGTAAGGGGGTGTTTGGCCTAGCTTTAGAAAAGCGACTTTTGAAATTTGAAAAGTGATTTTTATTTGATAGAAACGTTTGTCAACATCTTTTTAAAATCGATTTTGTTTTTAGAATCGAAAAGCGATTTTGAAGGAAAGCGAAAAAGGCTAACTTCTTGAAATCGATTCGATTTTGGATTTAAACTTCATAATTTTATTTTTATTTTTATTTTAATATTTAAATTTAAATTTAATTTCAAATTTTAATTTTTATATTAATTTTTTAAATTTTAAATTTTAAATTTTGGAAAATAGATTTCAACTTTAAATTTCAAATTTTAATTTTAAAATTTAAAATTTAAAATTTTAGATTTTAAATTTTAAATTTCAAATTTCAAATTTTAGATTTTAAATTTCAAATTTCAAATTTTAGATTTCAAATTTTAGATTTCAAATTTCAAAATTCAAATTTTAGATTTCAAATTTCAAAATTCAAAATAAAAATTTCAAAATTTCAATTTTCAAATTTCAACTTTCAAAATTTCAAATTTCAAATTTCAAATTTCAAAATTCAAAATTCAAAATTCAAAATTCAAAATTCAAATTTTCAAATTTCAAATTTCAAATTTCAAATTTCAAATTTCAAATTTCAAATTTCAAATTTCAAATTTCAAATTTCAAAATTTAAATTTAAATTTTCACTTTCAATTTCAAATTTGACATTTTAGATTTTAAAATTTAAATGCAAAAATATAAATTTTAAATTTGTTACAATTTTGAAATTTAAAAATTTTAATTTTAATTCAAATTTAAATTTGGATTTTAAATTATTTTAAAATAAAATTTATTAAAAATATTAGTTTATACTAATTTTAAAAAAAATTTGCCAAGCAGATTTTGAAAATTACTTTTATCTAAACTACTTATCGAACACTCTATGACTTTCTACGACTTTTTTAGAGCAAAGAAATCAACTTTTTTAGACGATGTTTTGACTTTTTTTATTGAGCCCAGTATTTTCAAATCACGTGTTCTTGTATCTTTTTGTTCGTTTTATTACCTTATTATTCTCATACTTATTTTTTCCAATCAATTTCATCTTTTTCCATCTATGAAAGATTCTGTTTCCGTTGTATTTGTGTATTGTGTGGATTTGGGATATGCTAGGTAACTCCACTGGTACCTTCAATCATGTATCTATTTAGGACATATTTGGTTCATGATTGAAATATAAATGGAAAATAAAATTGGATTGCTTTGAAATGAAAATTGGAATAACGAACCATTCAAAAATATTTGATTCATTATTGAAATGGAAATCGAAATGAAAATTTAAAATTTTTACAGAGGGTTTTGAAATCTAATCTACTCATTTTACTTTTGTGTTGTGGATTAATCAAAAATGCTTTTGTCCATGGACATAGCTTGACTATTCGTTGGCCTAATCATGTAAATTCTGTGTTCTTGTATTTTCTTATTCGTTTTATTGCTTTGTTATCCTCGTACTTATTTTTCCGATCAATCTCATCTTTGTTCATCTATGAAAGATTTTGTTTCCGTTGTATTTGTATATTGCGTGGATTTGAGATATGCTAGGTAACTCCACGACCGGTACCTTCAATCCTGTATCTATTTAGGGCATGTTTGGTTTATGACTGGAATAGAAATGAAAAATCGAATTTGATTGTTTTGGAATGAGAAATGGAATGACGAATCATTCAAAAATGTTTGGTTCATTATTGGAATGGAAATCGAAATGAAAATTTAAAATTTTTGAGAGAAGGTTTTGATTAAGAGAGAGAAAAGTGATGAAGGGAGAAGAGATAGGTGTCGATGAAAGAGGATTTTGAATAGTTTATTTTGGAATGAGCCAATTCGGGATTCAAAGCCGTATTGGATTATAAATAGATTTGGCTATTTCCATTTCAGAGTGGAATGAGAATCGAAATCCAATTCCTATAAATCAAACGACAACTATCAGAATCAATGAATTTCATTCCAATTCTATAGTCTTAAATAGGTGAACCAAACATGCCCTTAGCGTGCGTTTGGTTCGATTTTATTTTAGTTCGGTCTCAACTATCCAAATTTTTATTAAATTTGACAAATAGGCCACATCAATAAAAAATAAAGTAATATATTTCTACATACTTTTGCCCTAATTCTATTTTGCTTAACCAGCATCAAATGTTCCTCAATACCAAGTTGACTCTAAAAATTTGAATTCTAATATTGTAGAGATATTTGTAGTTGTTTCACAATTATATATTCTTTATTTATTTACTAATCAGTTTTATGACTTTTTATTTTTTGATTTATTTATTAATTACTTTTATCGATTTTTTACTTCTTTATTTGCTTCAAAAACATTAAATAGCAAATTTTGTTAAAATAATTATCAACCAAATATTTTGTTAAATTTTTTTATTAAAACAATATCCTCAAGTGAATATAACTTTAATTATTTTTTAATTGCAGAGACCATGGATTGAAACCGATCTCATATAATAAATTATGCTAAAAAATAATAATAGGCATTTTATTTACCTGATTTATGTATTAATTGCTTTTGTTGATTTTTTTTCACTTCTTTATTTTTTTAAAAAATATTGTAAAGAGTAAATTTTATCAAAAACAATTTTTCAACTGAATATACTTTTTTTATATATTTAATTGTGGAGACCATGGATTGACCCAATCTAATATATATAGTAATATGATAAATCACACTAATAGGCCAATTGGAAATAGTAAATTACAAACTACTAATTTTGTTTAACATTTTGATATATAAATATTAAATTCTTTATTATTGTTTATAATATAATAATAATCTTATTAATAATAGAGATTAAGATTATATATTATTTTATATCGAATATAAGAAAAATATCAAACTTTGAAAGAAATATTTTACTCCGCTAAATCAAACTTCCCTGAAAAAAAAATAACAAAATATTCACAAAGAGAGCGTACAAGTTTTAAATTCTAACATTTTATAACATTAGAAGATGCTATAAGAATCGCAAATTTTAAGCAACATATAGAGCGTTTCTGAACATCTTAAAAAATATCTCATGAATCTAGCCAGCTCGTATTTGGCTCAAAATGAGCTCGAGATCGACTGCTCGTTTAATGAACGAGCCGAACACGAGTTGAATTTTTTAATTTAAAGTCTTAACGAGACGAATACGAACTGAGATAAGCTCACTCGAGTTTAGCTCGATATAACTCCTATGTTATAATAGTGTTCAGCTCGTTTAATAAACAATAATATCCTCAAGTGAATATAACTAGGCTGAATCAAATGCACAGGTAAAGAATTGCATTTATTGCATTGGTTAACATATCCAACAATACACAATAAATGGAGATTGGAGAATCTAAAGTTACATATATTGGTAAGGTAAAGTACAAATACGTTAATCTCTTATTAATTGTGGAATATTGACTTCCACTTATTATAGTTTACAAGTACCTTCTTTCACTTATTGATAAATAGGACATTTCAAAATAAGCTCCTCTTATTTGTTTTCTATTGATTGATTGAAACCCCTAACCTTTTTTTTTTTTAAAAAAAATATTGTTTTTATTCGACCACTTAAGTTTGACTCTTTTAGCCATTGATCATCAAATTGGTCCAATTTCATTTGCTAAGAAATAATTAAATTTATTAAATTTAATAAAAATTATCATCCAACTTGAGAGAAACTTCAATCATTTTGACTGAAATAATCTAATTTCAAAAAATTGAGAGTTGAGGAAATGTCAGTAACACTCCATACTTATAGAGAAAAATATAAGCAAAAAAAATAAAAAAAAAACATTTTTCTCTTCTTTCCTTTGCTTAATTCAAACAACGAAGTACAAATTTTTTTTTTTCCTCCTATTCTTTTCTCTCAGATTCTCTCCATCCACACAAAGCATAAAAAGAAAAGTTAAAGTTGAAGGGGTCATTTCAAAATTCCCTACAGTTGAGGGGTCTCTACGCATTTTCTTTTTTATTTTAATATCTATGGTTTAAAGTGTATCAATTTAGTACCCTGTGATTTTATTTTATTTTTTTATTAAACCGTTCCACTTATTTTTTTTTGTTAAATCAATAACAAAGTTAACACTAAAAGGTACTTATAAAGTAAATATTCAATAAATCTAGATGGAATATCCGAAATTTTTTTTGTATAAAATTTAACAAAATGTTAACGAAAGAACTGACGAAAAAAGAAAAATAAAAACACATGATACTAAATTAATATGCTTTAAACCACAGAATACTAAAGTGAGAAAATGCGAAACCACAGTGATATATTTGAAGCTTACCCAAAAAAAAAAAAACAAAAAAAGAGAAACATCACAGAGAATTGCATGAACATACATTTCCCTTCACTGGAAAAGGGGCACTAGAGTCTAGAGAGCTCAAATAATAGCTCCCCAAGCTCAATAACGATGAGTGTCTATTACCGAAATCGAAAAAATAAAAAAAAAAATCTAATTTTCATAGAAAATCTTCGTACCAAATCTCTCGATAAAACACAAAAACTGTAAATTTCGCAGAAAATATTCTAATTTCGCACGGTTAAAAACATGCATCATCAAAAAAATTTACACAAGAATTTACAGGAATATATTACTTTACCCGCGACAATGTTGTGGTCGTGATCTGAGCTCGTTGCGCGAAGCAAATGCAACAAAATCTTCAAACTTCGTCGAGCCATCATCTGAGTTTGTACGATGAAAAATGGTCTCTAATCCTCTGCTTTTATGTTCCCCTCTAGATCACCAAATGTGACGCCCCAACTTCCCAGGGGATCACCCATCCTAGGACTACTCCCGTCCTAGCACGCTTAACTCTCTTAACCTCTTGGGTCTTGCCACCACCCAAAATGCTTAAGCCGGGTTAAGAGTTTAGCCCTATTATATCTCATATATAGGACTATCTGGGGTCTCACAATCTCCCCTCCTTTAAGGACGTCAGGCTCAGACTCACAAGTACCAGGCGATGTGAGACTTGTCTCGCTAGCCCGTCATCTAGACCCTGGCTCAGCCGAGACTCATCTCACACTTCCGGCTGGTAATTGGCTCTGATGCCATCTGTGACGCCCCAACTTCCCAGGGGGTCACCCATCCTAGGACCACTCCCGTCCTAGCACGCTTAACTCTCTTAACCTCTTGGGTCTTGCCACCACCCAAAATGCTTAAACCGGGTTAAGAGTTTAGCCCTATTATATCTCATATATAGGACTATCTGGGGTCTCACACCAAACTGCTAATAAAACTGTATATATCTAACCATAATTATTTAAGACTCGGCCCAGAAACAGTGTTTAACAAGGGGGAGAAAAGAAAAGAGCTCTATCCTGCAAATGGATCCAGAAACAAGGACAAAACACAGTAAAACATAATGTGCCAAAGGCCTATACAACTGTTACCAGTGAGGACAATGCCGGAATAAGCTATCCAGTAATATCCTATTCAGAATAAAAATTATTCGCTTGTTCGGTACGTCGCCTTAATTTACTCAAGAAATTTATACATTTGATTGATAAGGAGTGCTGATCAAATGTATACGGACTATTAAGTCCTTACTATACCATACGAACATGGATAGCAAAGAGTGCTTTGAAGAAATAAAAATCAAACTCCTTAATTACAATTATACTAGAGAACCCTTATAATATAGAACAATATATCTATGAATAACTTATTCCGACATTCAAACAGAGCGTAAATGACTAGAAGCTAGAGTGCGGACAAAAGTCCAAGATCAAATAGCACATTAGACTTTCAAGTCATTTTTTCAAATCAGATGTAGGTGGAATATACTATTACACTAAATCATGAATATCACGACCTTTCAAGGAGAAATTTCCGTAAAAGGCTTTCTCTATCACAAAGCAACGGCGCCAGAATATTTGTTCTATCCAGATTCCATTAGATAACAAGAAACTATTGTTACTTAACTAATGATTCATCATTCATGCTACACTACACTACAAATCCACTGTAAATAATAATAATAATAATGATAATGTGAAACTTGACCTATGATTCAAAGTCTCATCCTTGTTGCACTACAATCAAATCTACCGAACTTAATTCACTAGACTGTCAGAAGCATAAATAACAAACCTCTTCAATAGCTGTTTAGATACAAGAACATCTTATCCAGCAATATCTTTCGTTCAATGAAGATGTACATGGTAGTTGATTGACGACGAGCATAAAGAGGCATCTAAAAAGACAAATAAGATACCATTGCTACAAAGTAAGTAAAATGTTCCTACGCTGCAATTATAAAAGAAAATCCTCATACTGAATAAGTTATTACTATAAATGCGATGAGGTCTTCATGCTGACACTTCCACTCAAATGCATGAGTTCATCCTGAAATTTAGTATACAATGTCCAGTATTAATTAGTATAAATCGGCTCAGCCTCATTCACACCAAATGCATGGCAATTTCACCATCAATAAAATCAACATATCAAATCATTTCAAAAATGTAATAAACGGGTAAAAGCTCAATTAGAAACACAAACCAACTAAGTACATTACACTGAAATGCATAATCATATTCTTGTACATAGAACATTATATTGGGGGATTCAATTGGACAAGTTGCATCACAATTCAATGAGCATATTGAATATTACATAAAGAACATTACATTGAGCAATTCGCTTGGACAAGCTGCATCACAATTCTCAATTCAATTTGCATACTGGATATTACATAGATTAATAATTCTAGCAACGTAGGTTGAGGAGATATACCTTTATCGTAAGGATCATTTCAAAACGAGAGATCAGCAATGCGTGGGTACTTGCGCAGGTACAGCTTCTGCAGGTACAGCCAACTGAATCGCACTCTCCACGGCCCGAATCCTGCCACTAGCAATACCAGCCGTCAGATCCTCCACAGCCAATTTCACCACGTCCCTCCTATTCCCAATGTCGGCAGCATAACGGCTCACACAGTAAACTCCCACAGCTGTCACAGCGATCCCATACACGTTCGTCGTAATGAGCCTAAACGGGGTCGAAATGGCAGCAGCAAGGGGCCCACCTATTATTGATATAGCCTGCCCGCTCTGCCCTACCACTCCTTGTTCTGCGACCAAAAGGCCCGTCTTGCAATATATAGCGAAGTCCTCACAATTGTTCTTGAACACATTATAACATCTAAAACCGTTGGTAAGTAAGTGGTTGGCCCGCTGAACTACAATTTCGTCTGGATCAGAGGCTGCAAGGGTGCACGTTCCGCCGCGGGCCTTGGCAAGAAAATGGGCAGAGCTGACGGCATACTCGAAACGATAGAGGACACCGCCAGCAAGGAAGCAGTCGAGGCAGGAGGAGGCTACTCCATGGGAGTCGGCTCGTTGGGTGATGCAGTGAGGGTTAGTGCACGGTGTTTCACGTCGCCTGGGTCCTGAGCTCATGAGGAGGACATCAAGAACAGTTCCTGTCCCGACCTCCTGGCCTCTGCCTCTAGTAAAGTGGATGACCTTATTGTCACCCACATATATCCCTATTGTAATAAAATTGGAAAAGAAGTAAACATCTTTGTTAACTCTTTATTAGATACATTTAATAGGAGTAGGGCTACTATACTCTTATGAGTAGTAGACCCTTACTACTCATAAGTTGTTTTTGATGATGGGGCCTCCGAATCGACGATCCACTCCGTTAAATATGATCTAGAGTATTTAAAATTTCTAGAAAATAAATTTCGTAATTTTTCGATATCATTTACCTTATGATCAAAAGCTCACAAAATTGACAATTTTTAACGGCCGGTATGGGATACTTGCTAGTTTAACGGTGTAAAAGAATTGAAATAGATTGAATTTTTGATAGAAAATTCTATTCACTACCTAGATAAAGATCAATAACTCCGATCTTAAATTGAAGGATCCGATCATCTATTTTTAGGACGTCGTTCGATTTCGGCCGTTCATTTTATGCCCACTTGATGGACTTTATTATGATTTCAAAAAATTACAAAATTTATTTTCTAGAAGTTTTAAATACTCTAGATCATATTTAACGGAGTGGATCGTCGATTCGGAGGCCCCATCATTAAAAACAACTTATGAGTAGTAAGGGTCTACTACTCATAAGAGTATAGTAGCCCTACTCCATTTAATAGATACATTTAACAGCAGTTTCTATTCTTTTTTGTGACTCCAATGATAGGAAAAGATAAAGAAAAGGAAGGACCAGATGCAGAATATAAGAAATAAAAAAAAAATTGTGCTTCTAAATACCGAGGCAAGCTATGCTACCTGTAACCATCAGCTTAGGATGCTAAAAAAGGTAAAATGACATGGAAATTCGCTATTACTCCTGTTTTACTCAACAACAAATACCATCAAAAGCTCCTTTAAGTTTACTTTGTTTTGTTATTTAGTAAGTCAAAGGGCTGATTTAATTAAAATTATGAAAAAAACACTAAATTTTGACATGTTGTCAACTTTATACATATAGTTCAACAATTAGTTTTCATCCCCGAAAAAACCCCATCACATATCCCACATTTTTGGAAATACAAATTCTATAACTAAAATCAATGCTAGAAAGAGAGAATACTCAGAATTAGTACGCATGGAAAAATAAAGAGAAATTAACCAAACTAAATACATAGATATGCCTGTTAAACCACTATCATTCATGGTATTTCTGCAAATTACTTCACGAAGAAACCAATGGACATCTTTTAACGAGAAAAGGGAGAGCAAAAACAGGAATATGATAGCCAATAAAGTGATGTATGACTAGTTGTTCTCACATGCATAACAATTGCCACACTGTTCTTTTCCAATTAAATAAATATTCCAACCCCAACATACCGAAAGCAAACTATGTGTTATGTGTTAAAAGAGCACAACATACAAATCCTTAGTTTGCTTTATGGATCTGCTTCAAAATCTTAAAGCAAAAAAAAAAAAAAAAAAAAAAAAAAAAAAAAAGAAGAGTAAAGTGCTTTCTATATTATGATGTAAGTAGGCTGTGCAGTAGGATTCAGGTCACAGTGTTTATCTTCATTTAGTGTCAAAAGTCAGCGAGAGGAAGTCAAGGACGATTCCTTTGTGGGTGACCTTATTGTCCCCCATGTAGTTATTTACTGCAATAACATGGAAATAGAACTAGATACATCAAACAACAGTCAAGACGAGAAAAAAAACAAGAGGTAAATTGCACCACTAGGCCCCCAACTTTTATCCAAGTTCCATGTTGGTTCTCCAACTTTCAAGTTCGATGCTAGTGTTCCTTAAACTTTTAAAAGAAATACAATACACTTAAGTCCTAAATATTTATTACTCTTAGAAAATAAATTATGCCTACACTTGGGGTATCTATGCATCTATCTACCATGCATTTATCGACTTCTTTTTTATCATATATTTCAATCCTACTATCTATTGAGTTATGGTTTTTACCCCTTATAAAAGAATAAGATCCCTTTATAAGAAGTATAAGATGGATGAAGAAACGATGAATTCATCGTGTATGAATGGTGTAAGCAATAACTTTTAGTCGAAATAAGGACTAAAATGAAGCAGCACTGAAATTTTAATGACTAAATTGAAACATATTATTAAAGTTCAGAGTTTTGAATGTCGAAACTAGAAGTTTATGGGCCAAACTAAAACTTAAGTTCACAAACTAGTAGTGCAAGTTACCCAAAAAACAAGACAGATGCAGAACATAAGAAATAAGTAAGGTTATCGCTACTATGACATCCTCGAAAGCTACTCAACTAATTATCATCTTGGAATTTTAAAAAACACTAAAACAACGGAAACTCAACATTAAATCTTGTTTTACTGTACACAACTTACGACAATCAAGCACTCCATAAAAACTAACCCAGTCACTTGAGAAGAGTAGAGAGAGTTTTAGCACTATCATCTACTAAATTTAACAAAGTTGCCCAGCACTTGAATTCAAGAAAAAAAAAAACTTTTGTCTAATTAATCTTTAACCACAGAAAAAACTATGTCATGCATTCCTACTTGGTTCCATGAAACGGAAATGATCTAAGAGCTACAGAAAGGTACAAACTATGATTGAACGATAACGATGAGACATTATCCTCCTAGAATCATAAATCAAAATTTTACGCAAGTTCATACTTCGACCTTAATGGTATTAAAAGTGTGTCCAAAACATTAACTTCAAATTAATTTGAAGGCATCTTTTATCTTAACGAATTTAGTTAATAAATTTTATACAATCCATGAAATTATGAATTTATTAAAATAAACAATTAGCTTAAATTTTATATCCAAAGAGCAATCAAATTATTTAAATCAAACAAAATAAAAAATTAGGTACTAAAATCAAAATTTTGAAATGTCAGATAGTCGAATCAAATTAAAATGATCTGAAAAGTTTTATACATTTTTACCCCAAAAAAAAAAAAAAAAACCAAGAGTAAAGAGATGAAAAATTATGTGAAACAACCAATAATCACCTTGAACAAGACAACAACAATAGAATTGTATAAGACATATTATACTCGCTTTGCACAACAATGGCCTCATTTCTCATCTCGAATCCAATAAAATATTAAACAAATTTTTAAAGAATCACACAATACACAAATGGTTAAATTACTTTCCAAATACCAAAAATCTAAGATAGCTTAAGCACTAAGCAACCAAAATGAAATTTGGGAACCACAAACAAAAAAAAAAGAAAGAAAGAAAAGAAAATCTCACCATGATGCGCATAAACGTACGCTGCTCTCCATGAGTAGATGTGATCCCCCGCTTTCAAGCTCTCCCTCCCGATCCTACACATTTTTTAAATCAAATTTTAAGAAATTTTTCGAGTCACAAATTTCAAAAACACCGCTAATGTGCGCAATAAATCGAAACAAAAATTTTACAAAAAATTAGGAAAAAATTCAAACCTGTTAGAGAGAATCCCCATCGCTGCGCGATATCGATCGAGGCGGTGAAGGGGAGGGAGAAACGAAAAGGAAACAGAATAAAAAAAAAAAAATAGAGTTAAAGGAGGAGGGACCAAAATATAATTAATGCGACTTTATACTAGTTACTCTTTACAGGAGGGATGCGGATTATTGACACGTGTCACATCGGACGGTGAATGTGTGGTCCGTTAAGCGGTTTTCTGGAATTTGCGTATGTATTAAGTTTCGTCCGACGTGCTTAAAAAATTGACATGTGTCCAAAAGGCCAGCAATACACAGCGCGTTCGTGCCGCGTAAACCGACTAAGGAACAAACGTCATAGATTAAAATTTATAATATATATATATTTGCGTATGTATTAAGTTTCGTCCGACGTGCTTAAAAAATTGACATGTGTCAAAAGGCCAGCAATACACAGCGCGTTCGTGCCGCGTAAACCGACTAAGGAACAAACGTCATATATTAAAATTTATAATATATATATATATATATATATATATATATATATATATATATATATATATATATATATATATATATATATATATATATATATAGGTAGCGTTTGGTTCGGGGATAAGTAAAATTTGTTAGGAGATAGGTATAAGTATGAGGATAAAAGTAATTTTGTGTTTGAATGAAAATAGATATAAGAATAGGGATAAAGGGATATAAGGAAAAAAATGTTTGGATGGTATTTGGGGATAAGAGAATAGTGAGGTGGTGAAATGGGATAATTACTAAATTACCCCTATGTGAAAAAGTAAAGGGTGAGTTGTAGGAATGGTGTTGAAATTTGATTTTGATTTCAAATTTGAATTTTGATTTTTTATTTTGATATTGAATTTACTTTTTATATTGATTTTTTTCCTACTTTTATTATGATTTTGATTTTGATTTTTTATTTTGATTTTGAATTTACTTTTTATATTGATTTTTTTCCTACTTTTATTTTGATTTTGATTTTGATTTTGATTTTGATTTCGATTTTGATTTTTAATTTGCTTTTTATATTGATTTTTTTCTGCTTTTATTTTGATTTTGATTTTGATTTTGATTTTGATTTTGATTTTTAATTTGCTTTTTATATTGATTTTTTTCCTGCTTTTATTTTGATTTTGATTTTGTTTTTAATTTGCCTTTTATATTAGATTTTTTTTCCTGATTTTATTTTGATTTAGATTTTGACTATGATTTTTAATTTAGATTTTGATTATAAAATTGAATAATTTATTGATTAATAAGATTTTGTATTTTCTCCCTCCACCTTTCACGGGAGGGAGCAAAGGAGTAGGAGATAGGAGAGGGTGGTGGTCGGTGAGGGAGGAGACGAGATGGCCGGAGAAGCTCAGTGACCAAGAGAGAGAGGGGTTTGGTTGCTGCGCAAATGGGGAGAAGGAAGGAAGGAGAGGAGGGTAAAATCGTAATTGAGAAAAAAGCAGAGAAAGGGGAGGGATGGGAACAGCTGTCCCCCCTAACCCTTGCTATCCCCAATGCTTGGGGACAACTATCCCCAAACAACAAAAAGTTGTTTGGGGATAAGATCGGGGATAGCAGGATATCCCCCTTGCTATCCCCAATCCAAACAAAGGCCATAGAGTTTTACTAGAATACTATCGGTAGTAAACTAGCCATTTTACTACCGATTTGTTTTTCGATGATAGAGCTTCCAAATTGACGATCGGCTCCGTTGAACATAATCTATACTATTTGAAGTGTTTAGAAATCAAATTTCAAATCTTTTCGACATCATTTGCCTAATGATCAAAAGGTTTCAAAATTTGTAATTTTAATGGTCGATAAGAGGCATTTTCTCGTTTAACGGCGTAAAGATATCCAAATCAATTAAATTTTTGTCAGAAAATTCTTTAAACTATTTAAAACAAGATCTATACTCTTGATCTTGATTACAAGACTCCTATCATCATTTTTTAAAGAGTATTCATTTTCAGCCATTCATTTTTTGTTCACTTGATGGATAAAAGAACAATATCGAAAGTGCGTGAAATTTGATTTCTATATAGTTTAAATGGTTTAGATCATATTTAACGGAGCCGATCGTCAATTTGGAAGCTCTATCATCAAAAACAAATCGGTAGTAAAACGGCTTGTTTACTACCGATAGTATTCTAGTTCAACTCTATATCTCTCTCTCTATATATATATATAGTTCAACTCTATATATATATATAGAGAGAGAGAGAGAGTTGAACTAGAATCTATCGATAAACGAGCCGTTTTACTACCGATTTGTTTTCGATGATAGAGCTTCCAAATTGACGATCGGCTCGTTAAACATGATCTATACCATTTGAAGTGTTTAGAAATCAATTTTCAAATCTTTTCGACATCATTTGCCTAATGATCAAAAGGTTTCAAAATTTGTAATTTTAATGGTCGATAAGAGGCGTTTTTCGTTTGACGGCGTAAAGATATCCAAATCAATTGAATTTTTGTTAGAAAATTTTTTAAACTATTTAAAACAAGATCTATACTCTTGATCTTGATTACAAGACTCCTATCATCATTTTTTAAAGAGTATTCATTTTCACCATTTTTTTTTTGTTTACTTGATGGATAAAAGAACAATATCGAAAGTGCGTGAAATTTGATTTCTAGATAGTTTAAATGGTTTAGATCATATTTAACTAACCGAACGTCAATTTGGAAGCTCTATCATCGAAAACAAATCGGTAGTAAAACGGCTCGTTTACTACCGATAGTATTCTAGTTCAACTCTATATATATATATATATATATATATATACTCTATATATATATATATATATATAGAGTACGGCTACTATCCTATTAATAGGATAGGAGCACTTGTCCTATCAGATTTTTAGCCTTTGGATCAACTCCTATCATCATTTCTAACCATTGGATTAAATATTATAACCCAGTGGGGACCACTCAACCCTAAGGGGACCATTCAATTCTAACCGACTAATATCATCCTAACCCTACAATTTTTCATCCAAGGGTTAGAAACTTGATAGGACAAGTGCTCCTATCCTATTAATAGGATAGTAGCCCTAGCCTATATATATATATATATATATATATATATATATATATATATATATATATATATATATATATATATATATATATATATATATATATATATATATCTTTTAAAAGTACGAAGTCATTGGTCTTGTAAATTTTTAGCTCTTGGATTAATAGATGTGCGGTTAGAATGATGTGGACCGTTGGGTTAAGTGGGTGGTTGGTTGAATAGTACAATCTAACGGATGAAAATAATCAAAAAGTAGATCTAACAAAGAAAAATTCACAAGCACCAATTGCTTGGTGCTTTTACAAGCACCATAGGACTATATATATATATATATATATATATATATATATATATATATATATATATATAGAGAGAGAGAGAGAGAGAGAGAGAGAGAGAGTATGGCTACTATACTATTATGAGTAGTAGAGTCCTACTACTCATAAGTTCTTTCGATGATAGAGCTTAGAATCGACGATCCACTCAGTTAAATATGATCTAGAGTATTTAAAACTTCTAGAAAATAAATTACGTAATTTTTCAAATCATTTACCTTACGATCAAAAGCTCACAAAATTAACAATTTTTAACTAGATATGGGATACTTGGTAGTTTAACGGTGTAAAAGAATTGAAATAGGTTGAATTTTTGATAGAAAATTCTATTCACTACCTAGATAAAGATCAATAACTCCGATCTTAAATTGAAGGATCTGATCATCTATTTTTAGGACATCGATTTCGATTTGGTCTCATATTATGCCCATTTGATGGACTTTATTATAATTTTGAAAAATTACGAAATTTATTTTCTAGAAGTTTTAAATACTCTAGATCATATTTAATCTGGATCGTCGATTCGGAAGCTTTATC
The DNA here is from genome assembly GCA_025177825.1 of Aechmea fasciata. Lineage (NCBI taxonomy): Eukaryota > Viridiplantae > Streptophyta > Magnoliopsida > Poales > Bromeliaceae > Aechmea > Aechmea fasciata. Next base: position 2,549,238 of record CM045934.1, read on the forward strand.
ATCGAAAACAACTTATGAGTAGTAGGGCTCTACTACTCATAATAGTATAGTTACTCTATATGGGTCATTATTATACTATTATAGTACGATCGTCCTCGTACTCATAAGTTGTTTTCGATGATAGAGCTTCGAATCGACGATCCACATTAAACGTTATTTACAAAGATTTAAAATTTCTAGAAATAAAATTTTATAATTTTTCGACATCATTTACCTTACGATCAAGAGGTCACAAATTTGACAATTTTTAACGGCCAGTATGGGATACTTGCTAGTTTAACGGTGTAAAAGAATCGAAATTTATTGAATTTTTGATAGAAAATTCTATTCAGTACATAGATAAAGATCAATAATTCCGATCTTGAATTGAAGGATCCGATCATCCTTTTTTAGGACGTCGTTTGATTTTGACTGTTCATTCCACGCCCGCTTGATGGACTTTATTATGATTTCGAAAATTTACGAAATTTATTTTCTAGAAGTTTCAAATACTCTAAATCATATTTAATCTGAAATGATCGCTGATCGAAGCCTCCATCATCGAAAATAACTTACTTAAAAAGAAAAAGAGGGTTCCAATAATTCATAATAAGATAAGAGTCGCGGCCTATATATATATATATATATATATATATATATATATATATATATATATATATATATATATATATATATATATATATATAGAGAGAGAGAGAGAGAGAGTAGGGCTACTATCTATTATGAGTAGTAGAGCCTACTACTCATAAGTTGTTTTCGATGATGAAGCTTAGAATCGATGATCCACTCCGTTAAATATGATCTAGAGTATTTAAAACTTCTAGAAAATAAATTTCGTAATTTTTCGAAATCATTTACCTTACGATCAAAAGCTCACAAAATTGATAATTTTTAATCAGTAGATATGGGATACTTGGTGGTTTAACGGTGTAAAAGAATTGAAATACTGAATTTTTGATAGAAAATTCTATTCACTACCTAGATAAAGATCAATAACTCCGATCTTAAATTGAAGGATCCGATCATCTATTTTTAGGACATCGTTCGATTTCGTGCTCATTTTATGCCCATTTGATGGACTTTATTATGATTTTGAAAAATTACGAAATTTATTTTCTAGAAGTTTTAAATACTCTAGATCATATTTAACGGAGTGGATCGTCGATTCGGAGGCCCCATCATCGAAAACAACTTATGAGTAGTGAGGGCTCTACTACTCATAATAGTATAGTAGCCCTACTCTCTCTCTCTCTCTCTCTCTCTCTCTCTCTCTCTCTCTCTCTATATATATATATATATATATATATATATATATATATATAGGCCACGGCTACTATACTATTATGAGTATTAGAGACCTACTACTCATAAATTATTTTCGATGATGTATAATCTAACGGGTGGTTGGTTGAATAGTATAATCTAACGGTGAAAACGATCAGCATGTGTAGATCTAACTAGAATCAGCAGATCTAACTAAAAATTCACAAGCACTATGCTTGGTGCTTTACACTATCGCGATCATATATATATATATATATATATATATATATATATATATATATATATATATATATATATATATATATATATATATATATATATATATATATATAGAGAGAGAGAGAGAGAGAGAGAGAACTAGGCTACTGTGCTATTAATAGCACCAAGACATTGGTGCTATCATGTTTATAGCCTTTGGATTGAGAGATGTGCGGTTATGATGATGTGGGCCCCCTAGGGTTAAGTGGGTGGTTGGTTGAATAGTATGATCTAACGGGTGAAAATCATCAAAGGGGTGGATCTAACGGTAGAAAACTTGGTAGCACCGAGTGCTTCGTGCTATTGATAGCATAGCAGCCGGACTCTCTCTCTCTATATATATATGGTAGGACTACTGTACTATTAGGAGCACAGTAGTCCTTGTGCTTCTAAGTTCTTAACCGTGCGTCCATCAAATTTGATGGGTGGTTAGGATGAATGGGAGAAGAGATATTGAAGAGAAATTTAAAGAGAATAAATTGAGAAACTCAATTTCTCTCCAATTACTTTTCTTTCTTTCACCCTAAAAGCATATAGAAAATCCGAAAAAAATTTTAACCGCCTTTGTTGCATCATAGTTGTTATCTTTTGCTCCCATAAAAATTTTAAGCTCCTCTGGTCTGTACGTACAATGAAGAATCGACCCAATAAATATGGCCTCCATTTTTGCACACCCAATACAAGTGCAAGCATTTCCTTTTCATAAGTTGATTGTAACAAATTTTTTTCTTTAAAGCATGACTAAAGAACGCAATGGGTCTATTTTCCTACATTAAAACTGCTCCAATACCTATACCAGAAGCATCACATTCAACTATAAAAGGCTTAGAAAAATCTGGTAAAGAGAGTACCGGAGCATCCATCATTGCATGTTTTAATTCGTCGAAAGCCGCCTCTGCTCGTGAATCCCATTTGAAAGCATCCTTTTTGAGCATATTAGTGAGAGGAGCTGCTATCTTGTCGTAATTTTGAATAAATTTCCGGTAATATCCTGTTAGGCTTAAGAATCCGCGAAGTGCTTTGATGGTTAATGGTTTTGGCCATTCTATCATTGCTGATTTTTTTTCTGGATCAACTGCTACACCATTGTGAGAGATTATATGACCAAGATACTTGACTTCTTTTTGCCCAAAACTGCACTTTTCTTTCTTTGCATATAATTGATGAGCTCATAAAATAAGTAGAGTGATTTTCAAATGTTCAAGATGCTCCAACCAAGTCTTGCTATAAATTAATATATCATCAAAAAAGACTAGAATAAACTTAAGGAGATGTTCTTTGAATATTTCATTCATCAATGATTGAAAGGTTGACGGTGCATTTGTGAGGCCGAAGGGCATAACTAAGAATTCATAATGCCCCTGATGTGTGCAGAATGCAGTTTTGGATATGTCATCCGTATTCTTTTGGATCTGATGGTAGTCGGAACGGAGATCCAATTTAGTGAAGAATTTCGCACCATACAACTCATCAAGAAGCTCATTTATCACCGGAATTGGAAACTTATCCTTAATTGTAATTTTGTTTAGTGCACGGTAATCGATGCATAAACGCCATGAACCATCGGACTTCTTGACAAGTAATACCGGTGAGGAATAGGGGCTATTACTAGGGCGTATAACCCTATTAGCAAGCAAATCAGTCACAAGCCTCTCAATTTCATTCTTCAATAAATGTGGATATCTATAAGGCCGCACACATACTGGTCTACTTCCGGAAATCAATGGTATTCGATGATAATGCGCACGAGGTGGTGGTAATCCATGGGGTTCACTAAATACATCAGTAAATTCTTGCATTAAAATTGTTCTAAATCTGGATTAATGATGAGTTGATTTAGAAATGGAGCATTATCGAATGGATCCTGTAATGAAAGAAAATTTATTTGTAGCAAAATCCCCTCCTTTTGCTTTTGCACTTCTTTTGCTATTTTGGCTTCTCCAACAACTTTATCATCAGGTGATGAAACTCCTTGTTGAAGTTTTGAGAAATCCCATATAATAGGCCCAAGTGTATAAAGCCATTGAGCACCCAATACAACATCACAACCCTCTAAAGGTAACAGATATAGATCAACAACAATAGAAAGGCCATTCAATAATATGCAAACGTCTCTACACCTGCCACTGCTACATAATTTTTCTCCATTAGCAACAGTGACTTCAAATGTTCCTTTATGATGAGGATAAAGGCCCAATTTTTTAGCCATGCAATCATCAAGAAAATTATGAGTGCTACCTGAGTCTATTAAAATTGTGATGCGTTGCTGATCAATTCTTCCTCGGACTCGCATAGTTTGTGGCATTCGTGCTCCATATATTGCGTGAAGAGAAATCTCCGGCATCTCTGTTTTTCTTTCAGCAATTGTGATTCTGCTTTATCCATGACATCATCTTCTTCATCATTTGTCGAACTATCTTCTATCAAAAATAATTTACGGCATCGATGGTCAGGTCCAAACTTCTCATTATAATTAAAACAAAGCCTCTTTTCTCTATGTTCTTTTAACTCGGCAGGTGTTAGCTTTTTGACCGGTAATATTGAACGACTTTGGTTTTGCTCCTTTTCAGTTGGCGTGCGGTTCAGATCAGTTGTAGAAGGGATAGAGCGTCGAGATGCCTGTTCACGAGACTCATATAACCATGCTAAACCTATAGCCGCTGAAAGAGTAGACGGCTTACAAGCTTGCACATCTGTACGAATGCTCTCTTTCAACCCACTTACAAAACATCCAACTTGTTATATTGCTGTTAGAGTGCCTGCCCGAATAAGCAATCTCTCAAATTGGGTTTTATAATCTCTTACTGATCCCATTTGCTTAAGCTTGGTTAGATCTCCATAGAAATCTTGATATTGCGTCGGACCATAACGAATATTCAATCCTTCTTTGAATGACTCCCAAGTGACCAGACCTTGCTCCTCTTTGAATAATTGGTACCAAAGTTGTGCATCGCCTTCCATATTGATAGAAGCAATCCGCACTTTCTCTTCTTCAAGTATGCCATGTGTCTCGAAAACTTTTTTTGCTCTACATAACCAACTAGTTGGATCCTCAGTGCCATTGAATCGAGGAAAATCTATTTTAACAGACTTTGGGATTAGAGATCTTGTAGACACCTCGGTACCGGTGAATCTAGAGCCTCTATTTCCCATCTGATTGTTTGAGGACTCAACTCTTTCTCTTTGTCGAGTCTCCAAACTATCAAATCTTGCATTAATGGCTGCAAAGATTTTGTCCAAATTTTCGGATAATCGGCCTATCTCGGCTTCTAACCGGTCGATTCGTGAATCTTTATCCTACCCCGACATGCCTGGCTCTAATACCAATATGTTACGGACGGATTGGGATCTTGTAACCCTTCTAGTAGCTTCTGATGGAATTGACTCCGGCAAGCCCGATAATGGCTTAACTAGCCAAAAATCTGACGACTTCTTTTTGTTCTTTTCCGTGGTTGTTGTTTGAAAGAATTACAAGATAAATTGAGAGATTCAAGCTTTAATCAACTCTTGCAAGTTGATGGTCTTCTTCGAGGGAGAACCTTCCTCCATTGTTAACAAAATACAATAGTATTTGTTGGATAAGAGAATATAGATAATATTTTTTCATCATGAGGTTCAAATAAATACAACTTAAACACAGTTTCATACTGCTGGTAACTACTCACACCCCTACTAGAACCCTAACAACTGAAATAAATTATATCTCTAAAAAAAAAAACAACTGAAATAAATTACACTTAGTGCGCGTTTGGTTCGAGTTATGTAATATTATAGAGTATCTCGATATATCCAGGTATCTTGGATTTCGACATGAGATTACTACTGATGCTATATTAGCGCGTTTGGTTTAATACAATAATATAATACTGGATTGCAGTGTTTATAACGTTACTACGTTTGGTTCAGTTATAAAATTTAGTAATCCTGACATAAAAGTGTTGTTTTTCCAAAATTATCCTTATTGTGGTCATTTAAATATTATTTTTTATAAAAATATAATTTGCACTGGTAAATTAATTATATTAATAAATAATAAAATAAAACGACCTAACATGAAAAAAAACTTCAAATCAGATCTAATTTCAATTCGAAAATAATGTGTCGGTAGCGAGAGAGAAAAAATGATTAAATATATATGTGGAAATGGCGAATAGAGGGAATTAAGGAGATAGTGATGATTATCTGGGAGGACGATATAATAGAAGATGATAGGTGTTCATGCGAGAGAGAAAGAGATAGAAAGAGAGAGAGGCGTGCAAAAGAGAGAGCGAGAGAAAGAGGCGTGCGAGAGAGAAGGGAGAAGGAGAGAGAGATATGAAAATAATTAATTGGGTTTCGGGTTGTTGAAGGGTAACATTGTCATTTTACATAATAAGTAATATTACCGGATTTATGTAATACAAGATACACGACCACCCCTCCCGTTAATATTTTTGGTGTAATCCTACTCGATTTGTAATGCTACATTAACGACATAGCGGATGAACCAAACACAAAGAATCCCGGCAGATTGGTCGTAATCCTGCCAGGATAACTCGAACCAAACGCGCCCTTAAGACGACACTGAACTCAACCTATAAACATATAATATATAGCACCGGCTAAACATCACTAACACTTTATAAGCCGAAATATTTTGTGGAAACTCTTTTAGATAAACCTCAATACCAAAAGGCCCTAATACTTTTTGGTATCTCTTATCATATCTCTTTTCACATGAGCACAGCAATATATTATATTTCAATTTCAATATATATAATAATTTTATTATTATTGTTCTTAGCTATTTACATGAAAATTTGAAATTTTATAATAAATAAAATAAAGCGTAAGTTTCATACGTCACATAAGAATTAAAAGATTCACTCGAACAAAGAAAAGTGGAATCAATTCGATAGAATAAAGTCATCTTTTTTTTTATCGTTCATTGAAATAAAGCATTACAATGACAGTGAGATGCAGAAGCTCCATATATATATATATGCTCTTAAAAGTTTCAACAAAAAGCTGCTGAGGAATGTCAAAGAAAAAATATTTGATCATTTTCAAAAGAGAGAAGCTACTTTTGTTCAATCACCGATTCAGCGAACCTATTCGGCTCACGGAGTCGGTGAATGTAACACAATCTTTTCAAATTTCATAATTTTTTGGCATCACTAACTGAACGATTAAAGGGTCACAAAATTTATAATTTTAATGGCCGATATGGTACGTTTGCTCGTTTAACGGTATAGAAGAGTTCAAATCAACTAAATTTTTGTTAGAAAATTCTTTAAACTATTTAAAATAAGATCTAGACTCTAGATCTCAAATATAAAAATTGTATCATCACTTTTTAAAGAAGATTCATTTTCAGCCATTCATTTCTTGTTCACTTGATGGACAAGAGAATAATATCAAAAATGTGTGAAATTTGATTTCGGATAGTTTAAATAGTTTAGATCATTTTTAACGGTGCCGATCATCGATTTGGAAGCTCTATCATCGAAAACAAATCGTTAGTATTCTAGCAAAGATATATATATATATATATATATATATATATATATATATATATATATATATATATATATGCTACTATGCTATTAATAGCACCAAGTCATTGGTGCTACCAAGTTTTTAACCGTTGGATTGAGAGATATGCGGTTAGGATGATGTGGGCCCCCTAGGGTTAAGTGGGTGGTTGGTTGAATAGTATGATCTAACGGGTGAAAATCATCAAAGAGGTAGATCTAACGGTAAAAAACTTGGTAGCAAGTGTTTCGTCTTATTGATAAGATATGGACTCTATATATATATATATATATATATATATAGAGAGAGAGAGAGAGAGAGAGAGAGAGAGAGAGAGAGAGAGAGATATGCGGTAGCATACTGTCATTAATAAACAGACTTTATTGCTATCTAGTTATATTTTATTCTAAAGCTTTGAAATAAATAATTGATACTGTTGAACATGATCTAAACCACTTTTTAAAATATATAGAAATCAAATTATATATTTTTTTCGACATCACTAGCCTAATGATTAAAGGATTACAAATTTTATAATTTTAATAGTTGATATACGAGACATTTGCTCATTTAACTGCAAAAAAAAAAAAAATTTAGAAAATTTCTTAAACTATTTAAACTAAAATCTATACTTTTAATCTTAATCACAATAATCCTAACATCACTTTATGAACGGTAGTTACTTTCAGCCATTCATTTTTATGTCCAATGCACAAAAAAGTAATATAAAAAAATATATAAATTTTGATTTTTAAATATTTCAAGTGGTCTATGCAGAGGCTTCATCGTCAAAAATAAATCGATAGCAACACAGTCCATTTCTAACAAATGTATCCATAGTTCATTGCAAAAGTCATAAACTTGGGCATTAATCAACATTGCACAAGAACAAAGTTACAACTTTAAAATGTACAAGGCACTAAGAAGTAAACAATTTAATATAATTATTATCACTAGAACTATTCGAATACATAATTTTACAACAAGCCCACCAACTAGTGAGAATATGAGAAGATGTACAACTTTTTTCTAAAGCTCTTTCAAGAAAGGAATAGATTCTATCCAGTACCGCTTTATGGCGTCGACGACTTTGACGGTGAATGCCTTATCTTCGGGATAGTAGGCGATAGGGTCGGCTAAAAGTGGAGTTGCGAGATTGAGAACACCTTCTAGGGTTGCGTGGAGGCAATATGCCGAGTATGTTAAGTGATAGCCCCCTTCCTGGACGATCAGGAGCCGTCCGCCGGCGTGCTTATCGGCCATTTTCCGTACTGTTCTTCCGATCTCCCTGTAGCCGTCCGTGGTTAAGCACTGCCTTCCATTTGGATCAAACTGAAAAATAGATTACATGTTAGAGATATTCTATATATAAACCCCCTGAAGATCATTGTTATGCATATGTGTCCTTCAGAAACTTCAGTTTAGTAACACAGTGATAGGCAAAGCTAATTGGCATAGTTCCACTCTACTACTACCAAATCCAACAAAGTTACTGCAGATGTAGCATTCGGAAATCAGAACATAAATTCGATTTTGCTAGATGTTCTATTTTCTCAACTTACAACATGGCAAATCTACTGTTTCTTTTCAGTAAGATGCAAAATGTCTTAAATGCAGGACACGAAATTTCTATATTTAGCAGGTTGGCAACATTAAAAAAGATTAAATATTTACAAGGGGTCTCCTTAACTATTTGAACAGAATATAAATCTTGCATGAATGTAAAAAAAGCATGCACTCAAAAAGCAATAAAATTCAACTGACCGCGCTAGAATCTTGGCCGATAACAAAAACAATAAGCTCGGGTCCAAATTTGTCAATAGCGGGAACGACCAATTCATTCATCGTATACGAGTACCCTTCATCCCCACTTCCATTGGGCAAAGGTATATTCAAATTGTACCCAAACCCATTTCCTTCACCGACTTCGTCAATCGAACCACTCTGAGGATGCGAAGGGCCCCAGGAACCATGGTTCATATGGATTGAGATTGTCAGTACATTGTCTGAGCGGTAAAACCCTTCTGCCGTTCCATTACCATAGTGGACATCGATGTCCAGAACTGCAACTTTTCTACAACCAGAATCTAGGGCAAGCTGTATGGCCAAGCCAGCATTGTTGAGAAAGCAATAGCCATCGGCTCGACTAGGCTGGGCGTGATGACCTGGCGGGCGGACTAATGCATAAGCTAGCTTTCCACGGCTATCTAATACATGCTTCATTGCGGATAGTGTTGTTCCAGCTGATATAAGGGCGGCACCCCACGAGCCAGGGTTCAAAAAAGTTCCAAAACAGAGTTCCTTGCTTCCAGCTGCATTGGCTTGAACCAATTCCTCTATGTATTCTGATAAATTAATAGATGCCAACAATCGAGCTTACTTAGACTGCTTAGAATGTTAAAAAAATAAAGATTACAAAAAAATTGTAAACGAGGCAATTAGATGATTCCATTTTGTATAAGCAGATCAACAACTATGACAGAGCAAAGGGGACACCCCTGTTGAAAACAAAAATGATTTGAATATTCTTGCAACGTAGAGAAAGTAAAAGCGAACAATGATTCAAATTAAGTTAAAATCACACTTTTCTAATGAACTAATAGGATATTGCTTGTATTCTTGCGTTATTGTTATGACGATGGCACATTTGTAGCAAACCAAGCATATTGAATTTAAGACTAATTAGTTGGATGGGCAAAGCTTCCAGATGTATATGGAGATCAGCTTTCTTTCCCCTCAAGTAGAACGACTAGTTCCATTCACTTAAATGAATGAGAAGTAAATTCTAGCACCATTCACTTAAATGAATGAGATGTAAATTCTAGCATCAATGACAATGAGAGAGAATTGTCTAGTCACCATCATTCAACATGTTAATAGACTCATGGTGCAAATAGTGATTGTGCTTTCTTACTAGTAACCTAATATATTTGGCACCTAGACAATAAGCATTTGCATCATTTTCTATAGACTTCCAACTAAAAGAAACTAATACACACAAAGCCAAAAGGTCAGAAAATGCTCAAGGGATTAAGACTAGCTACTAGCACTAGAACATGGTTCTACATATATGCCAGTTCATTTCCCAAATTTTTTCCAATGCAGGATAGGGTTGATCAATCAAGTCCACATTCAGGAGGGGCTTTAAAAACATTATTCAAATTCTATAATTACCTCGGGAATAGCTTTGATATCTTTTTTTTTTTTAATATCTGAGTCTGTTGGGTAGAAAATTTATAGTAGCCTGCCTAGCAACATGGCCCATAATACTTATGCCCAATTTACTGCTTACTAACAAGTATAGCGGGTGTGACAGCACTAACCAAATGGATCCCCAAAACTTATCATTAAAATTAAGCAGTGCACTATTCAATTAAACAGAATACAAGCAGATCACCATAATCTATCCTTAATATCGAGCACCGTAGCCTTCAATTAAACAAAAGAAGCGTTGCTGCTAGCTTATTTGATTCCTGCTCTACACTTTGCATTCATTTTGGGACATTTGTAGCAGGATGATGGCTTACTAAACTTGATAAGCTACTTCATGATACATTAAATATTGAATTACAAGTTTATTTCACAACCTTGTTTGCAAAACCATTAAAGATATACTCTTCTAGGCGCAAATGATTCACAAACTAACAACACTCTTGAATAACACATGACAGTCGTACAATTCGATATTTCGATTTCGACAAACAAAA